>CM075449.1:7261941-7829241 GCA_037832335.1 Carallia pectinifolia
TATCAACAATTCATGATTTATTTCAGAAGCCTCAGTGGCGTCTCCAATATTCTGTGGGCACAATGGTCCTTGTAATTTTGGAACATACGTCCGCAACGATAATCTAATGCAGGTTCCATCAAATTCAATTACTTTTAAACCAGATAGTGCCTCTTCAATTTGTTCCAATGCATCAAACCTGGCAGTAATTAACAGAGAAGTATATGCAAAGCAGGCACAGAAGACATAAGATAGGCAAATAAGTGAAGCCTGAAAAGACACTATCACCTTTTAAATACATATTCAAAATCTTGCAAAGACTTTAAAATTGAATTTCTCTCATCAATCTGATTTTTCAGCTTCAAAACCTGATAGGACATAGAACAGCCACAAACAGAATCAATACCTACAGGGAAACACTCTGTTAAAGAAAAATTAGACAATTATTGGCTACAGCACAAAGGACCTATGCAATGCTTTTAATGTAGATCAAAGTCAACATTCTGATGGAATAAAATAATTCAAAGTATCGATAGCATACTGCTAAAAGAACACACCATTTGATTTCCCTTTTACATTCATCATCACCTGGCTGTTTGTCACCTTTGTATGATTCTATACACTTAAGAATATAACAAATGCTATGCTTTCATCCTTGTCATTTTACTATGACATGTAAAGTTCAAGCAGTGTTAAACAAAAGGATAATCCTATTAATACCTCAAATTCGTCGTCTCCATGCATACAAGTCGAGTTTGATTCATCTTCTTTGTTGAAGGATGCACAATCACTTCCTTTTTTCTCCTATCAAAAGGTATGCAAAATGAGATTCCAAGGACTGAATGTCCTCTTTTTTGCTGTGTAAGTAACCCTCAGAATACAGGTAAGAAACGCAGCACATGATGATGTAAGAATGCTCAACATTATTATCGACTTCCAACACTCAGTTTTGAAATCCTATCTTCAAATCAGAGTTTGAAATTCGACTACAATCATGAAATAGCCAGTATGTCATTTCATCAAGTACTTGGAATGCAAGATGCACAGTAAATAAGAGTTTCAGATAAACATGTGAAGAATTAGAGCAAGGAATAGTCCAGTGTCTCATTCATCGGCAAAAATTCAAGTAGAGCTAACTACATGTTGATATTAAATCTCTACTAAGGACAACCAAAAATGTTAAACGATAATTTGGCACATCTCAAGGACAAATGTAAAGTACCTTGTCGTAGGTACACAGAGAACTGAAGACTGAGGAGGAAAAAAGAGTCTGTGATGGACTACAAGACAAGCAAGCTGATTGTGTGGGACCTAGGGAAATGTCTCACAGCATTCTGTGAATCTATATACGTTCATACACAAGCAAAAGTAGTGATGTGTGCTCTGTTGGATAAAAAGACAACAAGCAAAATAACAATACAACCAGTAACAGTATAATCATAACGTGTAATGAGTAGGGCCAAGTCAACAGCAATTATGTCCACTATCTGCGTCTCAGTATCGCAGTGACACCCAGAATTTGATGCAACATTGTTACTTGAAGACAGTGACTATCTTGTTTTTTTTTAGGTACCCACATGCAGTAACAGCCAATGACTTCTTGCGGTCCCAAAAAATTGTCATTGAGGCATAAGCATGACCAGTATATTTCATTTGGAGAATCAAACATAGAAAATTTAAAGTGCATGTTCTGAACACACCAACCTGTGATGTAATATAGTCCAATAAGCCCTTCATCGCTTCAAGATCATTCTCCATCTGAGTAGAATCTAGAAACTCACCAAAAACTTAAAAAGTAAATGGACCAATATATAAATGTCGCATTACACTTCTTTGTAAAAATTCCAAACAAATATAATAATTATAACCTTCCTTATGGGTTCTAGTAAGAACATCAATTTCGTGACATATCTTAGCACTCTCAGCCTCCGCCGTGGTCAACTCATCCTTCAAGTGATCAACAAAAACGCCTGCATCAACAAACATCCACTGTAAGCATATGGAGCACAAAAACTACATGATTTCCCTCAAAAAAAAAAAAAAAAAACGATTTTTTTCTTTCTTTCTTTTATCTGAATTCTAATCTGCAGGCTTCCAGACCCTGGTTTCCTCACACAGTTTTGCACAAGTTACAACGTATTCCGCATTTGAGATTTGTAAAATCTCTGTAAGAAGAAATCAGAGATCCGGAGAGAAACGATTCATCCAAAATGTCCCAAACATCAAATTAACAAGTTCCAGATCTACATGCAAGGTATTAAAAAAAAAAAAAAAAAAATTGAACCGACGAAATTACACTGTTTGACCAATAAACTAAAAAAAATTAAATCAAGATGCAATCAAAAGAAAAAGAAAAAAGAATGGAGTAGACAGAGAATTACCTAAATCTTCAATTCCTAAGAAACTGAAATCGGAGCAGTCCGTCATAATTTGCTTCACTTTGCTCTGTCGAAGAATTATCACAATTTTCATTACAAGAAAGAGATGAAACAAAAATACAATAATGCTGGGAAAGGATAAAGGTGAGAAAAAAGAAAAGAAAAAAAGGAGCAAAACCTGAAGTTGAAGAGCACAATCTTGAAGTAATAGTTGTCCATCTGGCGAGGCCGTTACGGGGCCATCCTCGTCTTTGCAGTTACTGTGAATTTCTTCGAGCTCTTTTACCTGACTGCATGATTTCCCGTGTTGAAAGTTGAAACCCACCACAAATCAAAACAATCAAGAAAACATTAAAAAAAAAAAAAGAAAAGAAAAAATAAAAGGAGAGAGAAGAATGAGTCAAAAGAAGAGAAGGACCTGCGAATGGCGTCCAGATCAAGAGTCTCTGATGAATGTCCGCTCTCCATTTCTCGCTCTCTCTCTCTCTCTCTCTAATCTGAATTGCTTCCCGCCCAAAGCTTCGTCGCCGGCGGCGAGCTAAGCGAAGGATTTTCAGTACTTGAAACTACGCCGTTTCCTGGAAAGCTTCGCACTTGGATTCACCTTTTAACCGTTGACGCACTTTCAGTCGGTGTAAATAAAAGCAAAAAATAAAAATGAAAAATAAAAATGACGCCGACTTTAATTTAAGTAGGCCTCAAACGACGTCGAAGCAGGCTTTGGGAAGTGTCTTTACTAAAATAGATCTGACCACGGTTCGGTTTTCATTTAGTTACGGTTCTGAACCGTCAGTTTTTATTCTAAGACATCTTGAACTTTAACTAAATTGTCCCTGTCAACGGTCCGATCTGGTTCCTGTTCATTAGCGGTTTTAGTTCTGATTATAGATGATTCATCAATAGTTTCGATTCTGGTTTATCAACAGTTCTGACTCCGATTTGATCTCTTTTTTTTTACGGTCTAAAATTGTAAAAAAAAAATTTGAATTAAGTTAAAATATAAAATTTAAATAACAAAAAAAACTTGGATTTAATTATTTATTTATTTAAATTGTTTACATATCCCCTGTACAGGAATTAAAGCTCACATAGTTCTATTCCTTTCAAAATTTTACTTCACCATTTATCACTTTTTTACTTACAATATGTACTATCAATCACTTTTGGTTGCTTGAAAAATTTATCAGATAAACCAGCAATTGAACTATCGGTTCTATGATTCCTAAAAGAAAGAGGCAAAACTGAACCTTTGTCCGACCAGTTCAGGTTCCAAAACCATAACCGTTTAGCCAGTCTAATTCAGTTTTGACAACTCAGTTTTTATTAACAGACGATTCGGTTCTAATTCGGTTCCAGCTTGAACCGAACTGGTAACCACCCCTTTAATAAAAGCAAGGCCTTTTTATTTTTATTTTTAATAAATTTATATCACGCATCTTTTATTCTACCACTAGTAATAAGCTATATCCTCAATTTTTAAGCATAACGTCTTGCACGTTAACGTTTACTTCTGATAACAAATTACACTATCTGTCAAAAAAAATTGAAATAATTACAAAAATGTTATTATAAATGACATAATTAAACTAATTTGCCTCTCAATATATATAAATGAAAAAAATTATCAAAAAAAGAAAAAAATATAAAAGGTAGAATTATGCACGATAATGTACCTTCAATGCCTTTATAAAAAGTCCCCCCCCTACTCATTCAAAATTCCAAAGTTTCTTTGTGCGATCTCATTCAATACCTAACAGAACCCAATAGCTGAGTAGTGCTCAAAACAGCTTTAGTAGCCATAAAAATTGATATTGTATTGTAACAAAAAGTTACAATATAGCCCAAACCACAAAACTAAAAAGAAATGTCTTCATTTAATGTTAATCACGATAGATTAAAGAACTAACAAAAGATATAAAACAGTTATTTGTCATATTAATACATTTTAATAATTGCACTGCTACTCGAAAAATAAAGAGAAAATGTCAAAATGTGTGCATGGACTTATATGTAAGGCATCAAAATATAAGTATCCCAACATGTTAAGTAGTTAATTTTCTTTTTCTTTTTTCACTTTTTCTATGTTATATATACTGAGAGGCAATTTAATCTTATTGTGTCATTTATAATCACATTTTTTAATTATTTCAAACTTTTCTAATAGAGAGTGTGTTTTGTCGTCAAAATTAAATGTTGTGGTGGGAAATATTACACTTAAAAATTAAGAGTGTAATTTATTACTATCCTTAAAATAAGAGAGTGTGATTTGTTACCGCTTTTAAAATAGAAAATGCGGATGTAAATTCCCCTTTATTTTTTGGTACACAAGGCTATTTTATCATGCTTTCTGTGTTGGGCCTTTTTGATAAATTGGATTGATTAGCGGGTGAGGTCCAAATATTTCTAGCCTCGCGCGCTGCTGAGTAACCCACATAATAAAAAATGTTAAAAAAAAAAAAAACAAATGACGCCGACTTTAAATTTAAGTAATCTAAACGACGCGGAGCAGTCGTTGGAAGCGCGTAACTGTCCCTCTATAAATAGTACTCAAGGCCCCAGTTCCCCCCAAGAATTGCAACGGCTATATTGTTAGTTTATTATTATTATTTCTTCTTTAGGGTCTCGACTTCTGAGAACCAAGATTTTGTTTCTCAAACGATTATTTTACGATTTCTTCCTTGTCACCTTCTTGTGCTGTGTTTTTATGAATCTTTATTGTCTTTTTTTGTTTTAATTTTTACTGTTAGATTGTTTGCTACTCTTCTATGAAAATATGATAGTTTTTTAAAAGATTGAATCTACGATTTCTTTTAACTGCTTTATTGTGCTGTATTTTTATAAATCTCCGTAATCTTTCTGTCTTTTATTTTTTTTTTCAATTTTGCTGTTAGATTTTTTGCCACTATTCTCTAAAATTAGAGAAACCTTAAACATTTTTGGTGGTTATTGAAGAAGACCAAGAACAATGAAGCACTATCCACAATGCTTTTTCTTTTTTCTTCTCTTTAATTGTTTGCAAGAAATTGCGAACAATTTCTTGCGCATATTTTGTTTTGTTTTCCTTTTGAAATAAAATTAACTTGTATTTTTGTATATTTATGTTATTTTTTGTAAGACAGATCCAAAAAAAAGACATGTAAATGTGGAACAAATTAGTAGTTGAGAAATAAAGTGAGTAAAATTAGGGATTAACTACAAATCTTTCAAGGGATTGATTTGGGTTATTTCTTATTAACTTCACTTGGTCCATCTGAATCAACGGCCAAGTTGGTTCATCTGATATGGGTACACTATTTGTTTGTGTTAGATTACGGGTAAAATCAATAGAACCAAAGGTCGGGCGACAACCCGAACCGGAAACAGTCCTGGCCCGGTAAGTACAGTATCGTTGTCCAAAAGCATTGTTCACGTTTTATCATCATCGTTAGTTGGTTAGGTTGCCGACTTGGCAGCAAAATCCAAATTCTCTCTTATTAACCTCCGAAAAAATTATAATTTCGTATAAAAAAATTACGAAAAAGATGTTAAAATATAATTAATCAAATTTAATATAATATTAAATAAGTTGTAAATATAATTAAATAATAATAATTTTTTAATTTTTTTAAAATATATTTAAAATTAAAATTATTAAAAATTGAATACAATCATTTATATTTAAATAATTTTTAAATAACTTTTTGTCGGAAAATAAACAGTGCACAGTTTACCTCTCCGCAGGCAGAAGGCCCCATTTTCCGGATTTCTGCTTATTCATCAGTACGCGAAACAGTCTGGTTTTGGCAAGCAGATTGGAAAATGGAGGTAACAGGAAGAAGAAAAAGCAGAGGACGAATTGTAGTGCTGCTACTGCTGACAGTGATGATTAACGTTTCAATCGTGTGGGCCAACTTCTTCAAGGCATTCAACGTCAGCTATGACCACAGGGCTCTGATCATCGACGGCCGCCGTCGCATGCTCATCTCCGGCGGAATCCACTACCCTCGCGCCGCTCCCGAGGTGATTCAGACAAAATCTGGATTTCCATTACTTTCGCGTGTTAAACATTGATCGAATTACTTCACTTTTTTTTTTCTTCGATAACACTTTTGCGTGATTCATACTTGTTGGCTGGGAACTGGGAGCGAACGGTGATGGAAAAGTTCGTATAATATGTTTTTCAACTCATTTTTTCTTTAAAAAAAATGGAGTGAAGATCCGATGGTTTTTGTTGACTTTAAACACTCGGACCAAAAATATTATAACCTTTTAAATCTTGTACTCGCCGGTAATATCTTATTAGGGAGCTTGAGAATTTTGGTGAATTTAAATTGTTAGTTTGGTTTGGTGTACTAGGAATTCAGTAAAATTAGAGGGGTTAAAGTGTGTTGGCTGCAGTACAGTGTTATTTTCTCAGGCCTGCAACAAACTGATCGGTATTATGTTCACCTAATTGCATGTACATTGTGGTAAGTCCATTGTTTTGGTGATTAATTTGATCGTTTGAGCTCACATCTGTTTCTTGTAAGATAAGATGTGGCCCGATCTGATTGCGAAGAGCAAGGAGGGCGGGGTAGACATGATTCAAACTTATGTATTTTGGAATGGACATGAACCAGAAAGAGGACAGGTGCAACAGACTTTTTGCTAAGCTGCTCGGTGATAATTGGTTTGTTGTCCAATATTTGAGAGAATTTTCCCATGTGTGAAAACATTTAAACTTTTTGTTCCTCTTCTTGTGCAGTACAATTTTGAAGGGAGATTTGACCTTGTCAAGTTTGTGAAGATAGTGGCTGCTAATGGACTCTACCTGCATCTCCGCATAGGTCCTTACGTTTGTGCTGAGTGGAATTTTGGGTCTACTTCTTTTTCCTTTTAATCTGAGTGTTTCTGCTTCTTTATAATTTCCCCAAATGTGATTTCTTTTTCTCTTTACTGCATGGTATCATTTGTGTATGATTTATATCTCTGTTTTAGTGCATTCCTGTTTCTTTTTGGCATGTATTTAGCCCCTAAAGGATCACAGTTTAACACAAAGCGGGCAGAGGTTTTGTGTCCCAACCAAAAGTCTGTAGTTTATTATAAAGCCTCCTGTTAATTTGGAATCATAGTAGCAATATTTCTGGCATTTATAACTGGAGTGGAAATATGATGCTACCTCCTTAGCACTTAAATAATAACATTCCTGCAGGTTACAAAGTTATCTTTTGAATTGTCTTCTGAATTTGTCATACAATACTGTAGGGGCTTTCCTGTTTGGTTGCGTGATGTTCCCGGCATTGAATTTCGGACAGACAATTCTCCATTTAAGGTGCAATTGGCTTATAACATTTCGCTTGCAAATTTGAGTTGCTTGTTTTACAGTTCATGTGGCATGTTATGGTTCTTCAAGACTATTCTTTAAGTATTGGACCTAAGGTCTACGTAGGATAGATCTTTTGATATTGGTTAATTTGCTCATATTGCCTTATGTTGTGTTTGCAAGTTTATACATTTAGAACTGAGATGATCCTGGGACAGCTTTCATTTTTCTACTGCATTTTCCTTCTCTTTCTTGGCCATTTGTGCTGGGCATTGTGCAGTTACCCATGCATCTCTTGGGATTGATGACAGTGGTGTTTTGAGTCATAAATTGCAACACCAAGTCATTGTGATCTATGTCTCACCAACCTTCTGCGACCCCTCCCTATCAATTGTCCCATTCGGGCATTCAATTTTGTGCCAATCTTTCATTTATACAGGTTTTCATTTTTTCTTTTTTTTTTTGGTCTACAGTTTTCATTTTTTTCCTGGGCCAAAGGTTGGAGTTGAGATTGAAAATTTTGTTTTTTATTATTATTTTTATTTTTTCCCTGGCAATTATTTCCCACAAAACTGAGCACTTTATGTTTTTGTCATTTTTTGTGGGTGGGGTGGTCTGCATGATGCATAATTGCCTCACACTCAAGTGAAGTCAACAGAATTCAATGATCTCAGTGTCACAAAACAATGTCTTTTTATTTTCAGGCAGAGATGCAGCGCTTTGTTAAAAAGATAGTCGATCTGATGAGAGAGGAAATGCTGTTCTCCTGGCAAGGTGGTCCAATCATCATGTTGCAGGTTGTTTAGACAATTTGTTGACATTGCGTGCATAATGATGAGGAGATAACTGTTTCATACAACTTATTATTTTGATCCTATGTCTACATTGTGCTACGAAAATCTGGGAGGTGAAATCAGAATCACATTCTCATTCTGCATGGTTCCAATAGTCCTTGCATGATAGAAACATTAAATGTTGCATGGGGATATGAAGAAGTGCCAAAATGTGGATATCTCATTCTATCCTCTGCATGTTCTCATTTTCATGTATGTGGAAATCTTGTGACATGAGTAGGAGGCTCGAGTTAGAAATGGGTCGTTCCATCCTATCCTAAAGGGATCATAGGAAATTTTGAACCAACAGAACAGTCTGGGGCTTTTAGGCACCAATGCCAATTCCTTTTGTTAACTGATGCTGTGCATATTGTAACTAAAAATCCCCTAACAGCCATATAATTTTGCCAGATTGAAAATGAATATGGAGACGTTGAGGGCTCATATGGTCAAGGAGGGAAGGAATATGTTAAGTGGGCTGCTCGGATGGCTCATGGGCTTGGCGCTGGAGTTCCATGGGTAATGTGCAAGCAGACTGATGCTCCAGAAGACATTGTAAGGTCTTCACTTTCTGTAGCTGCATGCTATTTTCAAGCAATTTCTTTTGGACATTAAATTTGCACTCTTAAATTGTTAATGCTAGCAATGCAGCGTGATAAGATGGAAAATTTCTTTTAAAACATTTTCAGTATATGTGGATTCTTAAATCTTTAATTTTTACATTGTGCCTGTCTGACAGATAGATTCCTGCAATGCATATTACTGTGATGGTTTCAAGCCAAACTCGAAGAAGAAACCAATATTTTGGACAGAGGATTGGGGTGGATGGTATGGCTATTGCTTTTGATTTTCTGGTTAATCTTGTTTCTTATTTTGGATTGACTTTAGCCAAAAGAAATTATATATATTCTTGCTTCAGGTCTTTTTAAGGTAATGATACAGCATAAATATAGTTCCATAGATCAGTGACTTGGAAACTGGGGCTGAGAGGGGCTGACATTGGAGGGAAATGCATCTGTAATGCCTTCTCATACTGTATAACTGTGCTTACAGCTTCAGATCTTGATCAGAAAAATTCTGCAGTATGTTAAGAAGAAAATGTTGAATTCTTACTGCTGCATAACTGCAGCCTTGGGGTCTGGTCACCATTTTTTGAGGTTGATTCCCAAAGAATATGTCTTTATGACAAGGAGCCAGAACTGATGGTGATAATGATGGTCGGCTGTTAGCTTACTATTTTTAGCAGGGATAGCTGACTGAATGTTTGGATCTGAGGTGTATACAACTTTTGTGTTTATTGCTACTTGATGATGCCTCTTAACACAATTAGTCTACCATCTCTTTGCTCTCTAAGCTTGTTAGCAATGCTTGTGTTTTAATCTTTTGTAGTTTGAATAAATTTTTTAATCCTTTGAGACATGTTGAAGCTGTGCATGTGTGGTTTTCATATAAGTAAAATTTTAAAGATATTTCATTTTAGGTACGTTTTAGTTTCCTGCACTATTCCAGTCTATGTTGCTTTGAGTTCTTGAACCTAATCCCTGAGTTTTGATTTGACTTTTTGAAGGTTCACAACATGGGGAGGAACGTTACCTCATAGGCCTGTTGAAGACCTTGCCTTTGCAGTTGCACGGTTTTTTCAACGTGGGGGGAGCTTCAGAATTATTACATGGTATTATAGATGACTAACATAATCCTGATCTTTTTGACAGGAAAACTGTCGTAGCAAAGTACATAACCTAATGAGAGTGTCACAAGAACATAGTTTGTTAGCCCTGTGGGTTGGATAAATTAACTGTCAGTTTTCTTTCTTGAAATGGAATGTTTTTTTTTTTCAAAAGCTCTTTGGCAACGTCCTTGTCAGTTTTGTTTTTTAAAGGTGAAACCTATTATGTGGGGGATAAACTAATCCATGGACATTGTCTTTAACATAACTGTGGCCAAATGCTTCTTCTCTGAAATAAAATAAGACAAACAATTTAACAGGGAGTGACGCTGTCCATTGTAAAGACATCTGGGAAGGCTGTGTATAATCTAGGGACTTTTTTAACAGGGGCTGTAAATTAAAAAAGAAAAAAATATAAACAGCTGCTGATTGCTAAAAATTACTTTTCACATGTTAAGTTATGCCAAACTGATTCTGTCAACAGATTGGTGTGCACATGCTCATGCTTTGACAAGCCTGCTGTTTGGTTGCAGTATTTTGGAGGAACAAACTTTGGGCGGACTTCAGGGGGCCCATTTTGCATAACAAGCTATGACTATGATGCTCCAATCGACGAATATGGTAGGTTTCTGGATCTTCCAATTGTTCAGCTAAAAAACTAATGGGAACTTTTCAGCATCTCTAGCTTGCTCTTGATTGGAGTGAATGTGGTCAACTACTATAATCACTTTCTCATTGAGCCACAGTGATGAACTATCATTTTTTTTTTCTTTGTTTGGAATTTACCATTCAGGCCTGCTGAGTGAGCCCAAATGGGGGCATTTAAAAGATCTGCATGCAGCGATTAAGCTCTGTGAACCAGCTCTAACCGCTGCAGATTCACCTCAGTACATGAAGTTGGGATCAAAGCAGGAGGTTTGACCTATATTTACTTAATTTTGTGGTATATAACACACGTTAGGGTCTTCAAGTCTGTAACTCATCCATTTCAGCTTGTAGCCATGGAGACAATAACCAAAAGGCCGCATCCTTCTTACCGACTTGTGCTTTCATGGTACATGAGCATGTATATTAAAAGTGAGAATTGTCTTAGGGACATGTTTAATCACTGAAATATGAAGATGAAATTATGGCCATCTTTTTAAGTGGAACATGAGGTAAATTTTTTGAGATAACTGAATTTTCCTGTTGGAAAAGAAACATATAATTAATTCATTTAAATTCCTTTTAAGAGGAAGATGTTAAATGTGCAACGAATAGACCTCTACCATTTTGTGTATCATAGATTTTGATACTTGAAGCATGTAGATTAATAGTACTGCATTCCAAAGCTTTGTATTGTTTTAGAATAGAGGAAAGTGCACCAATTTTCACCCCTTACAGTTGATTTGTAGCCAACTATACTTGTATTCATATCATGAGGCAACTTTTTATGCTTTGCTCTGAAGTACATTTTGTTGGAGTATAAAATAAAAAGTCCCATATTGGAAAGGAAGGGGAGTAAATCAATATATAAGTGTGGGTAGAAGACCTATAACCTAAGCCTTAAGGTTTTAGATAATATGTGGTGTCCAAAAGCCCATTTAATATTGCTTGCTTCTTCCTTATTGTTATCCGTTTAAGTTATTAGGCCTATGCTTCTACAAATCTTTACATGGTATCAGAGCCCGACTGTTGCTACCCCTCACATTTAATGGTGAACTAGAACCAGCCTAAGTGAGCTGGATCCAACTCAGGTGAGTTGAACTTTCGTTGTTTGTTCACGTTTCCAGCCCAAGTGAGCTGGGCCCATCTCAGGTGAGTTGGGATTTCGCGTGAGGGGGCGTGTTGGAGTATAAAATATAAAAGTCCCATATTGGAAAGAAAGGGAGGAGTAAAGCAATATATAAGTGTGGTTAGAAGACCCATAACCTAAGTCTTAAAGTTTTAGGTAATATGTGGTGTCCAAAAGCTCATTTAATATTGCTTGCTTCTTCCCTGTTGTTATCTGTTTAAGTTATTGAGCTTATGCTTCTACAAATCTTACACATTTTAATGTTGTATTCTCTGCTTTGGTATTCACTATTTTCAGGCTCATGTGTACCAAGCAAATCTTCAAACTAAAGGTTTAGACTCAACTCAATATGGAAATCAAACAAGATGTTCTGCATTTCTTGCAAATATTGATGAACATAGGGCAGCAACTGTAAAATTCCGCGGTGATTCATATACTTTACCTCCATGGTCAGTGAGTATCCTTCCAGACTGCAGGACCACAGTGTTCAACACTGCCAAGGTTTGCTTTTAATATTTAGGCCACTGTTGGGGAACTTTGTATGTTGTACACATTAAGCTTACTTGTCTCAACACTTGTAGATGCGATGCCTTTTTGACTGACAGTAATACTGTAGTTCAACATTTTGACATAAACTGCTAAAATATGTTTGTTGTTTGACAGTTTAGGACATGTCTATGATAATATGTTTTGTTCAACAAAGAGGCAGAATTTCTGAGATCTCATGCTTTGGAATTTCTCTATCATAGAGGTTTGTAAATGGAGATGAGTGTGCAATATGTAGATTGCAATGCATGCTCTTGAAGGCCTGTACCTAGCTTCCACAGTATGAGCTGTCTATGCTCTTGGAGAATTTCTCTATGCTTGTAGCTGCTATGTTATATGTCTTCATTTGAAAAGGAGTGAAGATTTATTGTAGCTTGGATGACTCACCATTTTTCTTTGGCGTGCCACTGCTCATGATGAGAAAGAAATAACACCAAGATTATGATCTATTTTTTGAAGTTTCCGGTACTCTTTATAAAAACATGTATCTCTCTTGCTCTTCCCCTATCTCGCATGCTTTTGAGGCAGAAATGAACCATCAACTTCCTCACTTGATCAATTCACTGTAAAATATATTGATAGCCTGATTTGATTCTTTTGGTGTAGATTACAAATATGATGCAAACAATCTCTCCTTGGTTTTCTCACTATAGTGAGATTAGAATTTTCTTCTTCTTACATGAGGCCCATTGGTTCTTCTAATTCATTTGCTTGTACTTTTTTTTTTATTTAAATCTTTGAAATAAAATGCAGGTTGCAGCACAAACATCTGTAAAAGCTGTTGAGACTCAGTTCTCAGATGTTACTTTGCTCCAGCTGGCTCCAAATGAAGGTTCTCATAGATCGATGTCTTGGACAACCATGAAAGAGCCAATAGGTGTTTGGAGTGAGGGCAATTTTACCATTAAAGGCATATTGGAGCATTTGAATGTGACGAAGGACCGCTCTGACTACCTGTGGTATATTACCAGGTACATGATTGTCTCATTTTGTTTTTGGCTGCACATGAAAAATGGCCCAGATTACTTCAAAACCATGACTGAGTGCTTTCATGTTAAGTTGTTGAATTGCTTGTTACTTGGTTTATAATTTTACTTGATGATGTTTTTACCTATTCTCTCTATGTTCCCTGCTTTCAAGTTTGTATTGCCACCTTATCCTTTGCACTGCAACATTTTGCTGCCATCACTTGTAAATTCCATCGAGTTGCATGTGAGGAAGAAAAGGTGAGAATTTTCCCTAGAAACTCAACTCGTTGGTCCAATGGTAACATTAGAAAAATTCTAGAGAGAGATAGACTTCTAGCAAGGGAAGCTTGTGGTTTTGAGATGAGCGAAAGTCACCATTGATAGGTTAGGGATCATAGGAGAAAGAAGATGATGAGCTTAGGACTAAGCACATAAGGATACCGTGTGTATAAGATGGCACATGGGTTGTACTTGGGTTCACTGAGACAGGTTAAGAGGGATAATTCTCTTAATGCCCCCAGTCATTGGTTAAGTACCATACGACAAAGAAGATGATGAGCTTAGGACATTTTGTTGACAACGTATTGCATATAGCACATAAGGTTACCTTACGTATAAGATGGCACATGGTTGTACATGGGTCCGCTAAGACAGGTTAAGATGGATAATTCTCTTAATGCCCCACTTCTGGCAAACTAGGCTAAAACTCTCTGGATCATTTCCTTGCCATGAATTTCTATGCTTGACCTGCAATCATTATCTCTCTTAATTGATAAACCTTGATCTTGTGTCCACTTTTTTTTTTTTTTTAATTTTATCATAGATAATTAATGAAGCCTGTTAATTGTACTTCTGGGATACAGAATATATGTTTCTGATGAAGACATTGCATTCTGGAAGGAAGGTAAAGTTAGCCCTGCTGTTAATATAGATAGCGTGCGCGACGTGTTACGAGTTTTCATCAATGGTCAGCATATAGGTAATTCCTTTCCCTATTCGATCATGCCCAGCTAAGAAGCAAATGTTTATTTGTGTTAATTTACTTTGCTAGAGTTTGATATGTAGTCCATTCTTGGGCCACACCCTATAGTTTAAGCTTTTGGGTCGACTGGTTTCTTGACATTCTGTTTCCTTCTTGTTACTCTTTTCTTTCTTCAGTCCCCGTCTTTTTCCCTTTGCATTTTTCTTCTTCTTTTTTGATTTTTTTCTCTGCCTGCGTGTTTATCTGGGTGGGCCCTGAAGCCTGAAACTCAGCTTAATAAGAGCTTCACATAGAGAAATGTAATGCACAAGTGTAGATGCTGTGCATCCTAATTCTGATAACCAGGAAAGCATTGCTAGAACATTTGATACACAGGAAGATTGCATTCCCTCTCACAGCATTTTTCCTAACCAATAAAAATATTTGCAGGTGGAGGGAGGAAATTAATTTACATGTACATTTATATAAAAATATTTGTCTTTTTCCTTGGAAGTTGCAGTGCATTTTTGTGAAAGCCTGTGCATTTATTGCCCAGGATGACAAAACAATTTTGCTTTAATTAAGAAGTGAATGATGCCAGGTTATGAGATGGCTATTATAGTGTATGCCTTATTGGTAATGACTTTTTCACATCTGTTTATGGTAGAAATTCTTTCTAAATATATGATGTGGCAGCTTTCTTGTGAATTGAAGATGCATTTGCTCCACAAAATAATCATATTTCCCTGCTTCGGCAATATTATTAATTTTCTTGCGTGATATTGTTATTGATTATTGGAATAAAAATGATTACTCCTCTTATATTGCTTGTTTTCCTTAATGTTTTCAATATCTTGGAAACCTGTACGTTTTATGTTGCTGTGTCTTTTGGAAATCAAGGCAGTGTGATTGGCAAATGGGTCAAGGTGGTGCAGCAAGTTCAGTTTCAGAGAGGATACAATGATTTCATGCTGTTGACTCAAACTGTGGGCTTGCAGGTGAAATTTTTTGTCTTAGTTATCTGAATCTCTATTTCATTAGTGGTGGAGTAGATTCATACTTCTCTTGAAGATTTTGTCTAGCCTATTGGTCAATTCTGGCATTTTCTGGTGAAATTAGTGCCAAACTATATGTATGGTGAAATAAAAATTGGTAGGGAGAAGAGAGGATGTTGGGAAGGTAAAACAGTAGAGGAGAAGGGAATTTGACCTGCCTTTAGCAAGAAAATTATTACTAATTGTTTCCCTTTAAAAGAGGCTGTAGGATGTGAGGAGCTGTAGGGTAACTCACCCCACAGAAAGATGAAGGCACTACTGTATGGTTCTATGAGAGATTGGTCATTATTTGAATCCTGCCTTGAAATAAAATCATTCATTGAAATTTCTGCTTTCTTTGGTTTTCTTTTTCTAGCAACAATTGTATTGCACTCTCAAGAGTCCAAGGCAACTAAACCTTAGAGAAAACTTTGTTGCACCATTCATTCTTCTAATCTTCTCTCCTGATCCTGCTCTGTCATATCCCAATCAATGTTTCAACGTTCAAGATGTGAATATTTTCTTTGATTTCTTTCTTCTCCCTTTTTTTTTTTTTTTTTCAAATAGATGTCTATTAAACTGTTGTTTTTAACTTTTCTATATACAACTGGAATGTTTTGAAGTGAAAACTGTGGAAAGTACAGAAGTTCGTTTTTCCATAATATATTTCGTGCAGAGGTTATCTAGCTGATAAGTCTTGCACTTCAACATGCAGTGTTTCATATGGAATTAAGCCGCATGCAAAAATCTCAAACAAATTACTGCTGCAGGATATTTGACTGTCTATTATGCTACTAATGATATGCATTTGAGCTCTTTTAAGCTTTATTCTGCATGATTTGGTTTTGAATTCTTGCATATAATATTCTATGGAATTCAAGATGTATTGGTTGCAATTTATCTCCATAGGCTACTTTTACTGCACTATGTATTTTTATTAGTCTTTTTTTTTTCCTGGAAACTTACGTAGTTTATGTGATATTATGTCTCTGAGAAAATTCTGGTTCCATAAATTATTCATCTATGTTCAAAATTGTTGATGTAGAACGGTGGTGCCTTTTTAGAGAGGGATGGAGCAGGGATTAGAGGCCAGGCTAGGCTTACTGGATTTAAAAATGGGGATATTGATCTTGCAGACCTAATGTGGACCTACCAGGTATTTTCTTGAAAACTATTGGCTGGATTGACACCTTTCATTTTGGTTGATATGCAGAGTATGGAGGCAGTCCTCTTTTTCTTGTTCTTTTATTTGTTTCCCTAATATGCTTTGTCATAAACTTGGTTGTTAAAGTACTTCAGACGTTTATTGGGCCCTGGAACTTATCTGAAACATTGCCCATGCATTTTGTTATGATGTATGAGCGTCAGCACACACATCATCTCCAAATGCCAAAGCAGCTTTGGCGCAAAGCATCTAAATTCTGAAATCCAATCTCTACTTTCTTATTGGTGATGAGAAAAGAAAGAAATGTTAATCTGCATGCTGCATATCTTTCTCTTTTTTCTATTTGCCCTGCAAGCACAGGTGGTATCCAGGCTACACCCAAGAGAGTTCTTTTTTTTTTTGGGGGGGGGGGGGGTTGTTATTGGGGGCAGGGGGGAAAGGCCAGTGCGTAAACTTTGACTCCTATAATTGTAATTGGTTTTCTGATAAAAATAAGTGCAGTTACCTTAAACCAAGCAGCTCCATGAGATTTGAAGTTCATTTCACATTTTTTTCTGGATCTTGCAGAGAGAATTTTCTACTTGAGCTGTTTTTCACTTTTCAATTGTTTTTAGGTTGGGCTTAAGGGTGAGTTTCTTCAAATATATGCTCAAGATGATGATACAAAGGCAGAGTGGACTGATTTGACACTTGATGCTGTTCCATCTACATTTACCTGGTACAAGGTACTTCCAATCATTCATGAACCCTTTCCAATGGCATGTCCATAGGTTTCTTCTTTGCCAATTTTGTTGACAAAATGTTAGGCATACCAGTAATTTGTTTCTTCCTTTATTATCCTAGAGCTCGTGATATTTTCATTTGCTAGCTTATTTTCGTTTTCCTTATTTGTCACCGTCTTTTAATGAAACTTGAAAGTCAAATTAAAGTCAATTTCCATTGTGAATTAAGCTTGAACGCGAGTGCCTTCAAGTTGGAGTGATATCAATGCCTGTTTACCTTACAAACTGAATAATCTTTTTAGAAGTTACTTTTTCGCGCAAGTGATAGTTTTCCCTGATTGGTTCAGACATATTTTGATGCACCATCTGGGACTGATCCGGTTGCTATTGATCTGGAAAGCATGGGAAAAGGTCAGGCTTGGGTCAATGGCCACCACTTAGGGAGATACTGGACTCTTGTTGCTCCAAAATATGGATGCCAAAGTCATTGTGATTATCGCGGAGCCTATAATTCAGATAAATGTACAACAAATTGTGGGAAGCCTACTCAAACCTGGTAACCTTTGAAACGTATTTGCTTTATGAGCATTTGTCGTGTCTATTTATGTGTAGTGGCCAATTTCTACTACATGAACTGTCGTATCACTTTTTCCATGGCTTGATAGTAGCTGTTGAAAAAAGTAGAGAAAGAAACCTAACATCTCTAGCCGCCGTCGGTTTCAGGTATCACGTTCCCCGGTCATGGTTACAGGTATCAAATAATGCCCTTGTCATCTTTGAGGAAACAGGAGGAAATCCTTTTAAGGTTTCAATAAAGACACGTTCAGCACAAGTTGTCTGCTCTCAAGTGTCAGAGGCTCACTATCCACCACTCCAGAAATGGTCCCATCTCAATCTTAAATTTGGGAACTTTTCAACAAATGTTCTGACACCAGCAATGCACTTACAATGTCAAGACGGGCATATAATCCATTCAATAGAATTTGCTAGTTATGGAACTCCTCAAGGTAGTTGCCAGAACTTTTCCAGAGGCAACTGCCATGCTCTCAATTCATTGGCCATTGTGTCTGAGGTGAGTATTGTAGTTATAATGGTGTTTAATGCTTTGTGAGGACTGCATACCTTCTCTGAATTTTATTCCGCATGCTTATTGCATTGATTCGACAGTCACCATAAGTTTGTTCCTCACATTAGATCCTCCAGTCTTCCAGCATTCTGTTTTGCCTGATCATAGCAGTCAGCCAGCATATTTCCCATACATGAATTGGATCATGTATTTGCATTGATTTAAAAACTTGTTTATGCAAATATCTCCTCTCTTGCCCCCTGCCCCTCCCCTTTTTTCTTGGTCTTTTGGCTATGAGCAAGTATTGTGATTGTTCAACAAGAATTAGAGCTTTTGTTTGTTTGTTTGTTTTTTTTTTTTTTTTTGTGAATTTTTGAAGTTCTAAGTGGCAGATTCGTTTAATAAATTTAAAATATAATTTTCCAGCAAACGTGCTATTGCATTAAGAAGCTAATGCATGCCAGTGCATGGAAGCATCTGTTTGTTGCTTGGAAACAGAGTAATTTTCCATTTTGATACAAAATTTCCGTTGAAGCTTTAGCATTTAATTTTGGTCTTTTCCCCAGATTTCATCGTCATTCAATAGCATCGTGAATATTCTTGAAAGATGTCAAATTGTGGGGATTTCAGTTGACCTATTTCGCCTTGGCTACTCATACTTTTGGCAATTTAAGTGGTTTCTTTTATTCCCAGTTGGTCATATCTCTTCCTGTGGGTTGTTTCATCTTCCTACAAGAATTTTAGCTAACAACTTTCCCCTGTTTTGCAGGCATGCCAGGGAAGAAACAAATGTGAGGTCGGAATATCAAATGCTGTATTTGGAGGTGATCCATGCCGTGGAATTGTCAAAACATTGGCTGTCGAGGCAAAGTGTGCATCTTCCTCGAATTTTGGCTCCGCTCAGTATTGATGTTACTTGCCGCCGCCGCATCCAACTACCTTGGAGCAATTTCGAGGGACGCTGCAGACTTGCTTCCACAAAATTTCTAAGACTGGTTATATATATCTACATTTATTCGAGCTTGAGTCCTTGCTATTTGATGACCCAAAAAGAAAACACATTGCTAACTGCGAATTTGTGAACTTTCAATATCAGCCTCTGTATCTTTTGGTTAAAAATTAAAAACGACACTCCTGTGATCATTGGCCATCTATGTACATATAAATATAAATCATTTACAGAATGCTTTAACTACTTGGAGTTCATATTGGATTTGTTTTTTTTTTTTTTTTTTTGGTAATAAAAAAAGGAGAGAGAGAAAGATGTGTTATCTTTCTCATAAAGGTTAAAATACCACCTGTTTTTGCAAGTTGAATGAACCATCAAGCCTGATGGCAGCTCTACCCACTGGAGAGGCTAAGAGTGGAATGTATACTCTGCTGCCTATCTTTGCAGCCCGCAGAGAAATCCGCTGAAATTAACAGTTCTGTGTAGGCTAGGTCCAGTAGTTTTTTGACTGTTCATGCATCAACCTAGGAAATATCTTCGTTCATGTGACATATAACTAAACGATCAAAATATCATTAAGATGTAATTTATTTTAGATTAAGAAATTTTTAATTATAATATTCATTATTTTGAACTTTTTTTGTTTCTGCAGTGCAAGTGTTCACGCCACATCAGGTAGAGGGGGACTACCAGTAGAAGTGTCGACGGCGTTGACACCCAGAATTTCTGGCGGCGTAAAATAAAAGCAAAAAATAAACAAAAAATTAAAACAAAAAGAAAAAAAAAAAAAAAAAAAAAAGGTGGATAAGAAAAATAACGAAAAGAGGGAAAGGGCCTGAGCCTGCCTAACGGCCTTTTAACGGCCTTCACCGACCTACAGATAGTCCGCCTGACAAATGACTCCAACTTTAACTTAAACTAGGCCTCAAACGACGTCGAAGCAGACTTTGGGAAGTGTCTATACTAAAAACAAGACCCTTTTTATTAAGAGATCTTGGGCCTTTTAATAAATTGGATTGGTTAGCGGATGAGGCCTAAGTATACCTGGCCTCGCCCACTGCTAAGTAACCCACAAAATAAAAAATGTTAAGTAAACCAAAAATAATTGAAATAATAATAAATATTTAAAAAATTCAAAAAAAATTCAAAAAAAAACTTGAGTGCAAATGACGCCGACTTTTAAACTTAAGTAGTTTAAACGACGCCGGAGCTGGCGTTGGAAGTGTGTCGTCAGCTGTATCTCTATAAATAATACTCAAGGCCCCAGTCCCCCGCCCAAGAATTGCAACGACCACATTATTATTATTATTATTATTTTTTTTTTTTTCTTAAGGTCCCTACTTCTGAGTTCTGAGCAACAAGATTTGGTTCATCGAACGATTATTTTACGATTTCTTGCGTTTCGCCTTGGCGTGCTGTATTTTTATCAATCTTTATGGTTTTTTTTTTAAATTTTTACTGTTAGATTGTTTGCAACTTTTTTGTGAAAACTAAAATGGTTTCTTGAAAGATTGAATCTACGATTTCTTTCGGTTGCCTTTTTGTGCTGTATTTTTATAAATCTCCATAAGCTTTCTGTCTTTTTTTTATTTTTTATGTGAGAAATCTTAACAACAGTCACTTTTACTTTCTCTTTTACAGTTTGCTGTTTACGTAGCAATTGTTGATTAGTTGTCAAAAAGTTGAATGTCAAAAATATTACAGAAATGCCATTAAAAAATGTTGATATGTTAATTTGTGATTGATGTCTGTAAAAGAAAAGATAAAAAGTAACTGTCCGTAATAAATTTTTTTTTTATTTTTTAACTTTTACTGTTAGAATGTTTTCTACTTTTAGAGAAATCTTAAACGTTTTTCATGGTATTTGAAGAAGACCAAGAAGAATGAAGCACCATCATCAATGCTTTTTCTTTTTTCTTTTCCTTTAATTGTTCGCAAGAAATTGTTGTGCTTTTTTTTTTTTTTTTAAATTTAACTTGTATCTTGTATATTTGGGGCTTTTTTCGGTAACGAAGATCTCCGAAGGAGGTCATGCAAATATGGAATGGATTAATAATAGAGAAATAAAGCGAGTAAAATTAGGGTTTAACTGCAAATATTTCAAGAATTACGGATTGATTGGGGTTGTTAACTTCACAGTTTATCGTTGCCTTTTCACTTGGTCCATCTGAATAAACGGCCAAAAATCTATCGGCCTGGTTGGTTCATCTCACATGGGCACATTATTTGTTTGTGTTAGACTACCGGTACAATCAATTAAGGGTATTTATAATTTAGTTAACTAAATTGAATTCTTGTAATTGTTTTAAATTGAAATTTTTGATTATATAAAATAAAAAAGTATTTTCAAACTAAAAATTTACGTAATTAAAAATTTTGATTCAGTTTCAATTAACTGTTCAGTTAACTGAATTTATAACAAATAAAATTTAAAATTATAATCTAAAATTAAAAAAATTATATGTCAAAAAAATATTTTTGATATATGTGTTTTTAATAAAATTATATAACTATCATTATATATAAAAAATAAATAAATAATTATTTAAAATATAATAATAATTTTATTAACATTTATTTATTAATAATTATTATATTAATAATATTTTTTATTATTAGAAAAAATAATATTTATATAATAACATTATAATTCAGTTCGATTAATTAAGATTTTTTAATATTAAAAATTAAAATTAAATTAAAAATTTTAATTTTTATTCAATTTTAATTTAATTAAATTAAAATTTTATAATTAATTAAAATTTTTGATTTTTGTAAACACTTGCAATTAGTAGAACCAAAAGGTCGGGCGGAAACAGTGTGACCCCATAAGTAGACTGTTATTTTCCAAAAGCATCGTTCATTTATCATCATCATCATCATTATTCGTTGGTTAGGTCGCCGACGTGGCACCTAATCCGGATTATATATTGCATTTGACTGTCTGTATCTCCCCGCAGGCAGAGCTGCAGAACACTCCATTTTGCCAATTTCTGCTTATTAATCAGTGCACGAAACAGTCTGGTTTTGTGAAGCAGATCGAAGAATGGAGGCAACAGGAAGAAGAAAAGGCAGAGGACGACTTGTAGTGCTGCTACTGCTGACAGTGATGATTAACGTTTCAGTCGTGCGGGCCAACTTCTTCGAGCCGTTCAACGTCAGCTATGACCACAGGGCTCTGATCATCGACGGCCGCCGTCGCATGCTCATCTCCGGCGGAATCCACTACCCTCGCGCCACTCCCGAGGTGATTCAGACCAAATCTGGATCTCCGTTATTTTTGCGTGTTAAGCTTAATCGAACTACTACGAATTTTGTTTTTCTTCGTGAAATGTGTTTTTCAATTCCTTTTTTCTTTGAAAAAAAATGGAGTGAAGTGCCGATGGTTTTCGTTGACTTTAAATGCTTGGATCGAAGATATTATAACCTCATAAATCTTTTACTCGCTGGTGATATCTTATTAGAGAGCTTGAGAATTTTGGTGAATTTAAATCGTTGCTTTGATTTGATGTACTCGGAAGCCAATAAAATTAGAGGGATTACGGCGTGTTGGCAGCATTATAGTGTTAGTTTGCGTAGGCCTACGACAACCTGATTTGTATTGTGTTAGTCTAATTGTGTGAACGTATTGTAGTCCATAATTCATTTTATTCCTATTATTTTCCTTCTATGTTTTGGCGTTTGTTTTGGTTAATTTGATCGTTTGAGCTCACATCTATTCTTGTAAGATAAGATGTGGCCCGATCTGATTGCGAAGAGCAAGGAGGGTGGGGTAGACATGATTCAAACTTATGTATTTTGGAATGGACATGAACCAGCAAGAGGACAGGTGCAGTAGGTTTTTTGCTCAGCAGCTTGGTGATAATAGTTCTGTTGTACAATTTGTGAGATTATTTTTTGTACTAAAACATTTAAACTTTTTGTCCATTCTTGTGCAGTACAATTTTGAAGGGAGATTTGACCTTGTCAAGTTTGTGAAGATCGTGGCTGCTAATGGACTCTATCTGCATCTCCGCATAGGTCCTTATGTTTGCGCTGAGTGGAATTTTGGGTCTCTACCTCTTTTCCCTTTTAATTAGAGTGTTTCTGCTTGTTCATAATTTT
This sequence comes from Carallia pectinifolia, assembly GCA_037832335.1. NCBI lineage: Eukaryota > Viridiplantae > Streptophyta > Magnoliopsida > Malpighiales > Rhizophoraceae > Carallia > Carallia pectinifolia. The sequence goes on from CM075449.1 coordinate 7,285,368, forward strand.
TACAAGTGTGATTTCCTTTTTTCTCTTTACCGTATTGTATCATTTTTATGATTTATACGTACCTCTCTTTTAGTGCATTCATTTTTTCTTTTTGGCTTGCACTTACCAAGTTAATGAGAAACAAAAGGAAAAGTATTATAAATCCTTGTGTTAATTTGGAATCATAGTAGCAATATTTCTTGTAATTAACAACTCGAGTGGAAATATGATAGTACCCCTAGATCGGTTAACATTTCTGCAGGATACAAAGTTATCTTTTGAATTGTCTTCTAAATTTGTCCTACAATACTGCAGGGGCTTTCCTGTTTGGTTGCGTGATATTCCTGGCATTGAATTTCGGACAGACAATTCTCCTTTTAAGGTGCAATGGGCCTAAAACATTTCACTTGCAAATTTGAGCTGTTTGTAATTGTGTGACATATTGTGGTTCTTGAAGTCTATTATTTGCATATTGGACCCAAGGTGTACATAGGATAAATTTTTTGATATTGACAAATTTGCTCATATTGCCTTTTGTTTGCAAGTTTATACATTTAGAACTAGGTGATCCTGGGACGGGCTTCATTTTTCTCCTGCATTGTCCTTTGCTTTCTTGGCCATTGTGTGGGCATTGTGCAGTTACCCATGCATCTCTTGGAATGGACGACAATGGTGTTCTGAATCATGAATTGCAACACCGAGTCATTTTTATCTATGTCTCACCAACCCGCTTCCGCTACCTCTCCCTATCAATTGTCAGCCATTGGGGCATTTAATTTTGTGCCAATCTTTCATTTATACAGGTTTTCATTTTTTCTTTGGCCGGGGGTTGTAGTTGAGAAAGAAAATTTTGTTATTGTTTTTTTATTTTTCCCTGGAAATTATTCCCATGAAACTGAACAGTTTATGTTTTTGTCCCTTTTTTCGCCGCTGGGGGGGGGGAGTGGAGATGCATAATTGCCTCACACTAGACGCAGTCAGCACAATTCAATGATCTTAGAGTCACAAAAACAATTTCTTTTTATTTTCAGGCGGAGATGCAGCGCTTTGTTAAAAAGATAGTTGATCTGATGAGAGAGGAAATGCTGTTCTCCTGGCAAGGTGGTCCAATCATCATGTTGCAGGTTGTTTGACAATTTGTTTACACTGTGTGCATAATGCGAATAAGGAGATTGCTGTTTTATTCAAGTTATTATTTTGATCTTATGTCCACATAGTGCTACAAAACTTTGGGAGGTGAAAGCAGAATCACATTCTCATTCTGCTTGATTCCAACATTCCTTGCATGATATAACATTAAATGTTGCATGGGGATATGAAGAAATGCCAAAATGTGAATGTCTCATTCTATCCTCCACGTGTTATCATTTTCATGTGCATGGAAATCTCGTGACATAAGTAGAGGCACAAGTTAGAAACAGGTCTTTCCATCCTAAAGGGATCTTGGGAAAATTTTGAACCAACAGAAGAGTCTGGGGCTTTTAGGCACCAATGCCAACTCCTTTTTTCCACTGATGCTGTGCATATTGTAACTAAAAATGCCCTAAGAGCAAAATAATTTTGACAGATTGAAAATGAGTATGGAAACATTGAGCACTCATTTGGCCAAGGAGGGAAGGAATATGTTAAGTGGGCTGCTCGGATGGCTCATGGGCTTGGTGCTGGAGTCCCATGGGTAATGTGCAGGCAGACTGATGCTCCAGAAGACATTGTAAGATCTTCATCTTCTGTAGCTGCATGGTATTTTTTCAAGCAATTGCTTTTGTACATAAAATTTATATTCTTAAATTCTTAGTGCTAAAAAAGCAGCTTGATAAGATGGAAAATTTTTCTTTCAGAACATTTTTAGTATATGTGATATTTTGGATTCTTATATTTCAATTTTTATATTTTGCCTGTGTGACAGATAGATTCCTGCAATGCATATTACTGTGATGGTTTCAAGCCAAACTCCAAGAAGAAACCAATATTTTGGACAGAGGATTGGGATGGATGGTATGGCTATTGCTAATGGTTTACAGGTTATTCTTGTTTCTTCTTTTGAATTGACTTTAGCTAAAAAAAATTTAGATTTATTCTTGCTTTAGGTAGTTTTAAGGTTATGATACAACATAATTGTAGTTCCATAGATCAGTACCTTGGAAAATGAGGGGCTGAAAGGGGCTGACATCACAGGGAAGTGCATCTCTATCTTCTATAATGACTTATGATACTGTATAACTGTGCTTACAACTTCAGATCCTGTCAGAAAAATTCTACAGAATCTTAAGAAGAAAATGTTGAATTCTTACTGCTGCATACCTGCAGCATTGGGGTCGAGTCACCGTTGTTTGAGCTTGGGGCCCCAAAGATTGTGGTCTTTATGACAAGGAGCCAACTCTGATGGCGATCATGATGGCCAACCATTAACCTACTATTTTTGGCAGGGGTGGCTCCTTGAATGTGTGCATACAACTTGTCTGTTACTTACTACTTGATGATATCTCTCAACACGATTAGTCTACTATCTCTTTGCTCTCTAAGCTTGTTGGCAATACTTGTGGTTTAATCTTTTGTAGTTCAAATAAATTTTTTATTCCTTTGAGGCATGTTGAAGCTGTGCATGTGTGGGTTCCATATAAATACAATTTTAAAGATATTGCATTTTAGATATGTTTTGGTTTCCCATGCTTGTATGCCAGTCTATGTTGCCTTCAGTTCTTGAACCTAATCCCTGAACTTTGATTTGACTTTTTGAAGGTACGCAACCTGGGGAGGAAGGTTGCCCCATAGGCCTGTTGAAGACCTTGCCTTTGCAGTTGCACGGTTTTTTCAACGTGGGGGGAGCTTCCAGAATTATTACATGGTATTGTTGATGACCATACTGTCATAGCAAAGTACATATCCTCAGATTTCATCGCTACAAATCAACTGTCACTAGAAAATAGTTTGTTGGCACTGTGGGTTGGATAAATTAACTGTTAGTTTTGTTTCTTGAACTGGAATGTTTCTTTTAAAAGCTCTTTGATCCTTGTCGGTTTTGTTTTTCAGAGGTGAAACCTTTTATGTAGGGAATAAACTAAATCCATCATGGACACTGTATTTAACATAACTGTGGCCAAATGCTTCTTCTCTGCAATAAATTAAGACAAACTATTCAACAGTGAGTGACACTGTTCACTGTATAGACATCTGGGAAGGCTGTGTATAATCTAGGGAACTTTTTAACTGGGGCTGTAAAATAAAAAAAAAATATAAGCAGCTACTGACTGCCAATAATTGCTTTTCTGATGTATTGTTATGCCAAACCGATTCTGTCATCAGATTGGTGTGCAAATGGTCATGCTTTGACAAGCCTGCTGTTTGGTTGCAGTATTTTGGAGGAACAAACTTTGGGCGGACTTCAGGGGGCCCATTCTACATAACAAGCTATGACTATGATGCTCCACTCGATGAATATGGTAGGTTTCTGGATCTTCCAATTGTTCAACTAAAAAATAATCTTAACTTTTCAGCATGTCTAGCTTGCTCTTGATTGGAGTGAATGTGTTCAACTACTATAATCACTTTCTCATTGAGCCACAGTGATGAACTATCTTTTTTGTTTCTTTCTTTGGAATTAACTATTCAGGCCTCCTGAGTGAGCCTAAATGGGGGCATTTAAAAGATCTGCATGCAGCGATTAAGCTTTGTGAACCAGCTCTAATTGCTGCAGATTCACCTCGGTACATCAAGTTGGGATCAAAACAGGAGGTGTGGCCTATATTTACTTAATTTTGTGGTACATAACACTTTTTAGGGTCATCAAATCTGTAACTCGTCGATTTCAGCTTGTAGCCATGGACATGACAACCAAAAGGCCTTATCCTTCTTACAGGCGTGTGCATCTTTCACAGTGCATGAGCATGCATATTAAATGTGAGGATTGTCTTAAGGACATGCACAATCAATGAAATGTGAAGACAAAATTGTGGCCATCTTTTTAAGTGGAATGTGAGGTGAATTTTTTGAGATTCCTGAATTTTCCTGTTGGCTGAGGAACATATAATTAAATGTCATTTAAGTGTAAGATGTTAAATGTTAACTAATAGAATTGTACCAATTTTTGTACAATATATTTCGATGCTTGAAGCGTGTCGATCAATATTGCTGCATTCTGAAGCTTGTTATCGTTTGGGAATAGAGGAAACTTCGCCGATTTTCTCCCCTTACAGTTGATTTGTAGCCAACTATCCTTGCATTCCTCATGAGGCAACTTTTTATACTTTGTTCTGAACTACATGTTAAAGCTGTATTCTCTGCTTTGCTATTCACTATTTTCAGGCTCATGTGTATGAAGCAAATATTCAAATTAAAGGTTTAAACTCAACTCACTATGTAAACCAAAGGTGTTCTGCATTTCTTGCAAATATTGATGAACATAGGGCAGCAACTGTGAATTTCCGTGGTGATTCATATACTTTACCTCCATGGTCTGTGAGTATCCTTCCAGACTGCAAGAACACAGTGTTCAACACTGCCAAGGTTTGTTTCTAATATTTAGGCCATTGTTAATAATTTCACCACTTGATCAAGTCTCTTGAGAATATATGGAAGCCCTGATTTGATTCTTTATGTGGAGATTATAAATATGATGCACATAAATTCTCCTTGGTTTTCTCACTATAATGAGATTAGAAGTTTATTCTTTTTACATGAGGCCCATTGGTTCTTCTAATTCTTTTGCTTGTACATTTCTTTTTCTTTAAATCTTTGAAATAAAAATGCAGGTTGCAGCACAAACATCCGTGAAAGCTGTCAAGAGTCAGTTCTCAGATATTACTTTACTCAAGCTGGCCCCGAATGGAGGTTCCTATAGGTGGATGTCTTGGGTGACCATTAAAGAGCCAACAAGTGTTTGGAGTGAGGACAATTTTACCATTAAAGGCATATTGGAGCATTTGAATGTGACGAAGGATCGCTCTGACTACCTGTGGTATTTTACCAGGTACATGGTTGTTTCATATTGTTTTCGGCTGCACATGAAAAGTGGCCTTATATGATGTGGCCCACATTACTTCAAAACCATGGCTGATTGCTTTCATGTTAAGCTGTTGAATTGCCATTTTTGCTTGGTTAATTTTATTTAATTGGCGGTGTTCTACCCATTCTCCCTTTATTCCCTGCTCCCAAGTTTGTATTGCCATCTTGTCCTTTGCATTGCAACATTTTGCCACCATCACTTGTAAATTCCATCAAGTTGCATGAGGAAGAAAAGGTGAGAATTTTCCCTAGAAATCCCCCCCCCCCCGGGGTCCAATAGTAACATTAGAAAAACCGTAGAGAGAGATAGACTTCTGGCAAGAGAAGCTCATGGTTTCAAGATGAGCAAAAGTTCCCAATGATGGGGTTTCAAGATGAGCAAAAGTTCCTAATGATGGGTTAAGTACCATAGGAGAAAGAAGATGATGAGCTTAAGACATTATGTTGACAACGTATAGCATAAAGCACTTAAGGTTATCGTGCGTATGATTTGGCAAATGGGTTGTACTTGGGTTCACTAAGACAGGTTAAGAGGGATAATCCTCTTAGTGCCCCACTTCTAGCAAACTTGGCTAAAACTCTCTAGATTATTTTCCTTGACTTGGAAATTCTAAAATCTTTTGAACATTATAATTAGGCACGAGAACTTCCATAATTACGGTTGAGAAAATATTAATCATCTATTGATGGAAATTGTGAAGTTTGGCCTAAAGGTCTAGAACAATTTTAAAAAGTCAATCCATCAAAAAAAATGCTGACATATTATGAATGATTTTGTGGAATCTAGGATGACCTCATGCTCCACTGGACTATTCTTTCCAGAAATTGGCTCTTTGAATTTCTTTTTATGACTTGAACATATAAGAGACCAGCATGGGGATCTTTTACTTTGTTGTGTTTAAATCTTTGAGTTGACTTTTGCAACTTGAGTTTGCACAAGCTGCTTTCCATGTGTTATAAAATTTGCTGAAAGGCTGTAATCGCCTTGAAGTTCGAACTGTGTTCTTCTTCATCTTTTGAGGAGCATGGAGTATATGGATGGTCTTTTGGCTTTTGTACTATTGGGGCATTTTTGGAAAGTGGAAAATGAACTATAGTACTAAAGTTTTAGGTTGATCTTGCCTTGTCATGCCTGTGGAATAGTGGAAGCCCCCTTGCTAAAGTTATCCCCTTCAATGCACGTAATGGAACAGAAGCCACGCAATTGTACTTGTGAATAATGTAATAATGCAATGTAGCACTTCAAATCACTGTTCTTCCAGGAACTTCTAATGAATGGCTAATAACACATATCTTGCTTCTTCTTTTTTTCCTTATTTTTGGCCTCAAAGCTAATGGAATTTTCGTTAGTGCCATGAATTTTGATGCTTGACCTTCAATAATTGGATCTCTTAATTGATATACCTTGATCTTGTGATCATTTTTTTAACTTTCATCGTAGATAACTAATTAATCCCGCTAAATGCACTTCTGGGAAACAGAATATATGTTTCTGATGAAGACATTGCATTTTGGAAGGAAACTAAAGTTAGCCCTGCAGTTAACATAGATAGTATGCGCGACGTGCTACGAGTTTTCATCAATGGCCAGCATATAGGTAATTCCTCTTTCTATATGATCTAAGAAACAAATGTTCGTTTGCATTAATTTATTTTGTTATAGTTTAATATGTGGTCCATTCTTGGGCCTCACCTAATAGTTTATGCTTTGAGTCGGACTGGTTTCTTGACATTCTCATCTCCTCGTTGTTAGTCTTTTCTTTCTTCATTCCCCTTCTTTTTTTCTCTTTGCATTTTTCTTTTTTTTAAATTTTTTCTCTGGCTGTATGTTCATCTGGGTGCTGAAGCCTGAAACTCAGCTTAATAATGGCTTCACATAGAGAAATGTAATGCACTGGTGTAGATGCTGCGCATCCTAATTCTACTAACCAGGAAAGTATTGCTAGAACATTTGAAACACAGGAAGATTGGATTACCTGTCACAGCACTGTTCCCAACTGATCAATCTCAAATTTATGAATGTTATAGATTATACAGAGTGTATACTGTGCTGTAGGGGAAGGGAGGAAATTAATTTACACGTACATTTATATAAAAATGTTTGTCTGTTTCCTTGGAAGTTGCAGCGCATTTTTGTGAAAGCCTGTGCATTATTCCCCAGGATGATAAAACGATTTTACTTTATTTAAGGAGTGAATGATGCCAGGTTGTGAGATGGCTTTGATAATGTATGCCATATTGGTAATGACTTCTTCACATCTGTTTATGGTAGAAATTACTTCTAAATATATAATGCGGCAGCTTTCGTGTGAATTGAATATGCATTTGTTCCACAAAATATTCATATTTCCCTGCTGTGGCAATATTAGTAATTTTCTCTTGTGATATTATCATTTTTATTGGAATAAAAATTATATACCTTTTATATTGCCTGTTCTCTTTAATGTTTTCAATATCTTGGAAACCTGTAAGTTTTATGTTGCCATGCCTTTGGAAATCAAGGCAGCGTGATTGGCCACTGGGTCAAGGTGGTGCAGCAAGTTCAGTTTCGGAGAGGATACAATGATTTCATGCTGTTGACTCAAACTGTGGGCTTGCAGGTTAAATTTTATGTCCAACTTATCTTTATCTCTTTTTCGCTAGTGGTGGAGTAGATTCATGCTTGAAGATTTTGTTTAGCATATTGGTCAAATCTGTCATTTTTCTGGTAAACTTGGTGCCAACGTTTATGGATGGTTAAATAAAACTTCGTAGGGGAAAAGAGGCTGTTGGGAAGGTAAAATAGTGGAGGAGAAGGGAATTAGACCTGTCTTGAGCATAAAATTATTATTAATTGTTGCCCTCCCAAGAATCCAAGGCAATTAAACCTTAGAGAAGAAAATTTTGTTGCACCATTCACTCCTCTAATCTTCTTGCCTGATCCTTCTCTGTCATGTCCCCATCAATGTTTCAACGTTTAAGATGTGAATATTTTCTTTAATTTCTTCCTGCTTAATTTCTGGACATCTCTCTCTGTTTGTTGTTTTTTTTTTTATTGTTTTTGTTTTCAGTAGATGTCTTTTACATGGTTTTTTTAAACTTTTTAACATATAACTGGAATATTTTGAAGTTAAAACTGTGGAAAGTACAGAAGTTTGTTTTTCCATATTACTATTAGTAACAGTCAGCAATTTCATTATCTATATTATATTTCATTCTGAGGATATCTATCTAATAAGCCTTGTAATTCAACATGCAGTGTTTCATATGGAACCTAAGCCACTTGCGCAAATCTCAAATAAAGTACCACTGCTGGATGTTAATCTTTCTATTATGCTACTAATGATATGCATTTGAGCGCTTTTAAGCTTTATTCTGCATGATTTGGTTCTGAATTCATGCATTTAATATTCTATGGAATGGGCGATGTATTGGTTGCAATTTATTTCCTTAAGCTACTTTTACTGCACTACGTATCCTATTAGTCATTGTTTTCCCTGTAAACTTGCATAGTTTTTTGTGATAGTATGCATCTGAGGAAACTCTGGTTCCATAAATTATTCATGTATGTTCAAAATTGATGATGCAGAACTATGGTGCCTTTTTGGAGAGGGATGGAGCAGGGATTAGAGGCCAGGCTAGGCTTACTGGTTTTAAAAATGGGGATATTGACCTTGCAGACCTAATGTGGACCTACCAGGTTTTTTCTTGAACACTATCGCGGCTGGATTGATACCTTTCATTTTGTTTGCTATGCAGAAGTTTGGAGTCAGTCCTCTTTTTTCTTGTTCTTTTGTTTGTTTTCCTAATATGCTTTGTCATAAACTCGGTTGTTAAACTACTAGAGACATTGATTGGACCCTGGAACTTGTCTGAAACTTTGCCCATGCATTTAGTTATGACGTATGAGCACAGATTTATTCATTCTTCAGTGTCAGAACATGCATCATCTCTAAATGCCAGAACAGTTTAGGTGCAAAGTATATAAATTCAGAAATTCAATCTCTACTTTCTCATTGATGTTGAGAAAAGATAGAAATGTTGACCTGAATGCTGCATATCGATTCCAATTGAAAAGGTGGGTTTGGAATTAAAATTATGGCGTAGAAAATTATTGCTATTCTGCAGAGTTCTTCATCTTTGTATTATATGCCTGTGAGCACAGGTTGTATCCAGGCTACCCATGAGAGTTGGGTTTTTTTTTTGGGGGGGGGGGGGGGGGGGGGGGGCGCAGGCTTGTTGGGGGTGTGTTAAAATAAGTGCAAGTACCTTAAGCCAAGCAGCTTCATGGGATAGGGAAAGGAAGTACATTTCCCATTTTTTCCCGGAATCCTGCAGGGAGGATTTCCTACTTGAGCTATTTTCATTTTTCAATTTGTTATTAGGTTGGGCTTAAGGGTGAGTTTCTTCAAATATATGCTAAAGAAGACGGCGAAAAGGCCGAGTGGACTGATTTGACACTTGATGCTGTTCCATCCACATTTACCTGGTACAAGGTAATTCTAATCTTCCATTAACCTTTTCCAAAAACTTCCGTTATGAGGCATGCCCCATAGATTTCTTCTTTGCCAGTTTTGTCAACAGAATGTTAGACGTATCAGTAATTAGTTTCTTCCCTTATTATCATAAAGCTCATAAAATTTCCATTTGCTAGCTTTTTTTTTTTTTTTTCAAAGGTTACTGTGAGATAAAAAAAAAAAGGGACTAGACAAAATTCATTTTGTCATGTGACCTGTTTCTCAATAAAAAGATAAAGAATAATTTCTGTGTCAGGTGAATAACTACAAAGCATTTTCATTATTTGTCGTGATATTTTAATAAAACTTGAAAGTCGAATTAAAGTCAGGCTCCATTGTGAATTAAGCTTGAACCCTAGTGCATTACAAGGTTGGAGTGAAATCGATGCCTGTTTACCTTACAAACTGAATAATCTTTTTAGAAATTTCCTTTTCCTCAAGTGATAGTTTTCCCTGATTGGTTCAGACATATTTTGATGCACCATCTGGAACTGATCCAGTTGCTGTTGATCTGGAAAGTATGGGAAAAGGCCAGGCTTGGGTCAATGGCCACCACATAGGGAGATACTGGACTCTTGTCGCTCCAAAACATGGATGCCAAAGTCATTGTGATTATCGTGGAGCCTATAATTCAGATAAATGCACAACAAATTGTGGGAAGCCTACTCAAACCTTGTAATCTTTGAAACCCATCTGCTTTATGAGCATGCATCTTGTCCATTGTGTGCAGCGGCCAATTTCTTCTACATGAATTCTTGTATCACCTTTTTGGTTTTGATGGTGGCTATTGGAAAAAGTAGAGAAAGAAACCTAACATCTCTAGCTGCCGTTGGTTTCAGGTATCATGTTCCCCGGTCATGGTTACAGGTATCAAATAATGCCCTTGTCATCTTTGAGGAAACAGGAGGAAATCCTTTTAAGGTTTCAATAAAGACGCGTTCAGCACAAATTGTCTGCTCTCAAGTGTCAGAGGCTCACTATCCACCACTCCAGAAATGGTCCCATTTCAATCTTAAATTTGGGAACTTTTCAACAAATGTTCTGACACCAGCAATGCACTTACAATGTCAAGACGGGCATATAATCCATTCAATAGAATTTGCTAGTTATGGAACTCCTCAAGGTAGTTGCCAGAACTTTTCCAGAGGCAACTGCCATGCTCTCAATTCATTGGCCGTTGTGTCTGAGGTGAGTATTGTAGTTATAATGGTGTTTCATGCTTTGTGAGGACTGCATTGATTGGACAATCATCATAAGTTTGTTCCTCACATTACATCCTCCCGCCTTCTAACATTCTGTTTCGCCTGATCATAGCAGTCAGCCGGCATATTTCCCATACATGCATTGGATCATGTATTTGCATTGATTTCAAAACTTTTTATACAAGTATCTTCTCCCCTGCCCCCTCCCCCTTCTTTTTTTTGTTGGTCTTTTGGCTATTAGCAAGTACTGTAATTGGCCAATAAGAATTAGAGCTTTTTGTCTTTTGCGACTTTTTTGAAGTTCTAAGTGGTGGATTCGTTTAATAAATAAAAAATATAATTTTCCGGCACATGTGCTCTTGCATTAACAAACTAATGCATGCCAGTGCATGGAAGCGTCAGTTTGTTGCATGGAAACGCCTTCTTCCGTGCTGCTATATAGTCAGAGTAATTTTCCAATTTAATACAAAATTTCCCTTGGAAGTTTTATCATTTAATTTTGGTCTTTTCCCAAATTTCATCTTCATTCAATAGTATCTTAAATTCTCTTGAAAGATATCACACTGTGGGGATTTTAGTTGACCTGTTTTTCCTTGTCTACTCATAGTCTTGGCCTTGTTTATTGATAGGCAATTTAAGTAGTCATTTAACTATTATCTTTTATTCTCAGTTGGTCATATCTCTTTGTATGGGCTGTTTCTTCTTCCTGCAAGAATTCTAGCTTACAACTTTCTCCTGTTTTTGCAGGCATGCCAGGGAAGAAACAAATGTGAGGTCGGAATATCAAATGCTGTATTTGGAGGCGATCCATGCCGTGGAATTGTCAAAACGTTGGCTGTTGAGGCAAAGTGTGCATCTTCTTCGAATCTTGACTCCGCTCGGTATTGATGTCACTTGGCGCTGCCGCGTTCAACAATCTTGGAGCAATTTCGAGGGACAAGGCAGACTTGCTTCCACGGCATCTCTGAGACTGGTTATTTATCTAAATTCATACGGGCTTGAGTCCTTCCTATCTGATGACGCAAAAGGAAAAAAACCTTGCTAACGGCGAATTTGTAAACTCTCAATATCAGGCTCTGTATCTTGGTTAAAAGTTTAAGACAACACTTCTGCCATCATTGGCCATCTATGTACGTGTAAATGTAAATCATTTACAGAATCCTTAAACTACTTGGAGTTCGTGGTGGATTTTTTTTTTTTTGGGGTGATAAAAAAAAGGAGAGAGAGGAAGATGTATATTCTCTCATAAAGGTCAAATTACCACTTTTGTTCAAAAAAAACAAAGAGTTCCACTTGCGTTTTGCAAGTAGAATAGACCATCAAGCCTGATAGCAGCCTCGCACTGCCCACTGGAGAGGCTAAGAGTGGAATGTATGCTTTGCTGCCTCTCTTTGCAGCCCTGCAGAGATATCCGCCGTGATTAACAGTTCTGTGCGGTCTTGAAGTTTTTGGACTGTTCATTCGTATATCTTTATACATGTAACCAATAACTAAATGAAGCTCAAAAAAAAAAAAAAAGAAGCTATAACTAAATGATAAAAGTATTATTAAGTTGTTGTATATTTTAGATCAAGAATTTTTTGGTTATAATATTCATTCTTTTGATTTTTTTTTTTTTTTGTAAACACGCCAGATTAGGGAGAGGAGAGGTGGACTACCATTCTGGTACTCCAAATTTTGACATAAAAATGTTTACTAAAATTATTAAGTGCTAAACTCTCTTAATTTAATTTTTATTTTTATGTCTATAACTATATACTCAACTTCATTTTTAATGCCGATTTTTTACACTTTGTTATTGTAAAGCAAAAATCGTATATGGATCGATGTGTAGACGTAAGGTAAAAAAAAAAAACAAGAAATAAAAGACCCTCCTTAAACCTCACGTGCTGCCTTAAACCCTACTCGACCGAATTCAGATTAAAAAAAAAAAAAACCCAAATCTAATGTAACACAGAGAAAAAATCCACTGAAGAAGAGGATTGTAGTACACCAACTGGTGTCGTCAATTGGCTACTACGATTGTGTAATTTTCTCAAATGAGAGGAACAGCCATTGGAAGAAGGATCCCTAACCCTAACGGTTACAACTCTAATCCTGCAGCCAAACGCTCTCCTTTCTTGTCCATTTCTCCATTTTCCACTTCTTCCGGCTCTGGTTCCGACGGAGGCGGCCGCGGCCGCGGCCGTGGGGGTGGAGGACCCTCCCCCTTCATTCCCGATTTCGTTCCGAGAGCACCGGGGAAGCCGGAGTCCGACTTGCCAAAACCCGAGCCTCCACCAAATGGGATCGGTCACGGCAGGGGCAGGCCTCTGCCATCCAGCCCGATTCTCCCGTCCTTCTCCGCCTTCACTTCATCTTTAAAACCACCGCCGGCGCACTCTACGCAATGTACGGTTGGACGGGGCCGGGGAGCCGCCGATTTACCATCAGGCCCCATCTCGAAGCCGGTATCGAGACCTCCAAGAGTCCAATTCACTGCAGAGCCTAACCTGCCGTCAGCTGTGATATCCGGACTACCCGGAGTCGGACGTGGGAAGACTGTCCAGCCAGCAGGGCCCTCTCCGCAGCAGGTTCAGGAAGAAAATCGGCACATCAGGAAAGGGAGACCCAACCGGCAAGCCCGAGACGAAGCTTTGGGGCCATCCACTGCTACTAAGCCGAAGATGAGCGATGAGACAGCGGTGAAGAATGCAATGCGCATACTGTCGCGGGGGTCGGAAGCAACCGGCAGCGGCGGAGGCAGAGGGCAAGGAAGAGGGAGAGGGAGAGGGAGAGGAAGAGAGAGAGGAAGGGGAAGAGGATGGAGGAGAGGGAGAGAAGACAGTGGTGATGTTGATGATGATGATGATGCTACGGGTCTTTATTTGGGCGACAACAAGGATGGGGAGAAATTGGCTGAGAAAGTTGGAGTTGAGAATATGAACAAATTGATTGAAGGTTTCGAGGAGTTGAGTTCCAGAGTTCTGCCTTCTCCTCTGGAAGATGAATTTTTGGATGCTTTGGATACCAATTTTAAGGTCATACTTTTTTTGTTTTCAATGGACATCTTTATTTTTCGCGTTCTGTTCAATTGGATTGCCGTTTTCATTTCTTTTTCTCTATGGAGACTTGAGAGTTCAGTTAAGAAGCAAAATCTTCTTATTAATTTGATGAAATCTTTTGGGAGTATTTTTTTAATAAAGGAGGTGGGATGCATCATGGGCATCGAATTAAAATTTTTGTTCTTATTAGAACTATTTTGGCTCATTGTGTGATAATTCTTCTTTAAAGGCCTCTTTGCAAGACTTGAAATAGGTTTATAGCTTTATAGCTTTTAATGAATTGCTCTAAGATTAGGTTTTGAAGGTTTACTCTGGATATGGAATAATCTCTTGCTTTGTAAATCTGGAGTGAAAATTCTTTGGGTTGCAGATTGAGTTTGAGCCAGAGTACCTGATGGGTGAGTTTGATCAAAACCCGGATATTGATGAGAAACCACCTATGCCTGTGCGGGAGATGCTGGAGAAGGTCAAGCCATTCATGATGGCATATGAAGGAATTCAGAGTCATGAGGAATGGGAGGTATTTTAGATTGCTTTCAGATGAGTTGATCGGTAGAACTTTATGAATTTGAGAAACAATGCGCTGTTTCTTTCCCATATTGTATTTGCTGAACTCTTGAACATCCTACACTTTGTCAAATAAGTACAGTTTTCAACATTCTAAGCTGCATTTATACATAAACTATCATGAAAATTTTGAATTGAGTCCTCTCTTTTACTTGGATCATTGCATTGAACGGCTTATTTTCAGAGCCTTTTGTACAATAGTTTCCTTTCTTTTTTTTTTTTTTCAGTATTCTGTTTTGTCAAACTAGAGTTGTGACCCTCGCCTCTCCATTTTACCATTTAATTCTTACCGGCTACCGCTTTATACAGATCATTCAGTTTGTTATGATTTTGAGGTGGATATACTTGTATTTCTAGTCGTTGAATCATTATGAGCTTTTATGTTGAGAATGTTTCATTTTCTCTGAATGACCAAGATGCTAGGAGTAGGGCATTTCCACGAACATAAATGCCACCATTTTTTCAACATGATATGGCATGTATTGTGGCATTCTGACCATGAAAAATTATTGCCTTGCATGGCCCTCTGAGCCGTATTATACTTTGTGGTCTGAAATTCTGTAAACTTCCCTGAGTGAGATTCTGTGGTTCTTATCCTCTAATCAGAGTTTTATCCACTAATAAATAAAATTTTTTAAAAGGAAAGTAAGTGGAAAGTGGAGACCAGTAACCTTAACGTTCTGGTTTGTTGTAAGAACTTGATGTCAACATATTCTTATAGTTACTTGATGTATCTGTCTCATTTTGATGTCTGTGCATGTGTCTGTTTCTATTACACTCATGCATCGTTTTACTGCTCAACATTTTTCTAATGCATTTTTGCTCCTTTTATTATCAACTGCCTGAAATAAATTTACTTCTATTGCTGCAAATCAAAGTCAGTGATGTAATATTCTCCTTGGCACGTGAATTTGAAATTATTGTGGTGTGTGTGCTGGAAATTATTGATGCCAATAACAGTTGTTAAGGGAATTGACTTAGATGCTTCTTGATTTCCGAGGAATTAGTGTGTTTTCAGCATTCTTGTTTAAAGTAGAGAAAGTGTAATAGTTGCAGAATGTTCCATTAACTATATCGGTATCTTCTTGGTCTATCTTACTTTAACAGGAGGCTGTTGAAGAAATAATGACAAACTTGCCGCTATTGAAAGAGATTGTTGATCATTACGGTGGACCTGATAGGTTAACTGCAAAGAAACAACAAGAAGAGTTGGAAAGGGTTGCAAAAACTATTCCTGCAAGAGCACCCGTTTCTGTAAAGCAGTTTGCTGGTCGTGCAGTTCTTTCTCTTCAGGTTAGTTCTTTTGGCGGGGATATTCTAATGGAAAATCCTTTTCCAATCAAATCCACTCCGTGGACTGTTACCACACAAGAGCCATCTGTTATTGTCCATGAGGTTGATTCATTGCAAACATGCCAGTCGCTGAATTTTTTACTTGTGTGGTGTGTGTTGTGTCATCTAAAACATCCTCACACTTCCAACTCATTTTTGGAGGTCCTTTTGAGCCATTTTAAAAGATTAATTTTAAGCTTTTGTACTTAAAGCAATTTAACCAGCTAGCCAAAGGGAGCAAGTTTAATGGTACTGGAGGTGCCCCATCTTGTCTGGGACTATATGATACAATTGCACTGCATAATTAGAATTTGGCTTAAGATTAGTTTAAGGTCCAAGACAGCTAAGAGAAGCATTGTATTTCTTCCAAGCAAATTACGGTAATGCATGATTCTGTCACTTTTATGACTTGACGTAAGGTGAAGTCATTCTCCTCAAGATGTAGCACGCCACTTATATGGCAAACCTTTTGGTTCTCCGTTAGGAGCCTTGTAGCTAGCGATACCTGCGTTTGCAGATATCTGTTGAGCTTAAAATTGGTTAGCCCTTAAGGACTTCAATGTGGAATAATTTCTTATGTGAGAGGACATGTTTATCTGGTAGGAAGGAATTTTATAGAAGTTCCTTTTGCATGTCAAAGTGCAAAACCATAGGCTTGACAACCGTTGCCCATTTTAGGTACTCGTAGATATTCTTAAGGCGAACACATATATCTTCAACAATTGTGTGGTTACAGATGGCTGGATGTCGTTCATCCCCATCATTCTAACTCATAATTTTAGGAATATTAGCAAGTTGATCTTAGCCTTCAATATTCAATCAGTGTTCTTTCTTTCTCATTCTAGGACAATTCCTTTGACTATTCCATGCACCATTTTGCAGAAATAAAATTTGAATTTCTTTTTTTTTTTTTTTTCCTTTTTAGAGAAATATGAGCCACTGATGCTGCGGAAACCCAAAAGAGTAAATTTACAATCTTTTTCTGAAGGGCATATACTTTGTTGGTGGAACATAACTTGTTGATAGCTTTGTGAATGGCCTTTTTAATCTTGTGTCATCACATTTCACATTTCTTTTATTCTCATGTTTACATTTGTTTTATTCCTATTGTTAAGAACGGAGCTGTCTTAGAGTGTGTTTTCTGCTTCTGAAAATTTTTGCACCGTGTGGAAGAGTTTCTGGGGGTGGGATGCAGATATCTGTTGAATAATTCTTGCATGCGGCATGATTTGAGAACTAATAGGGACTTCTAAATTCGTCCTATAATGCAGAGTAACCCTGGGTGGGGATTTGACAAGAAATGCCAGTTCATGGATAAGCTTGTGAGACAGGTCTCTCAGCATTACAGCTGAAGCTAGACCCTCTTATTTGTTTCAGCACTTCTAATGCCTGATTTCTTCGACATTGTTGAAACGTCTGGCGTTGAGGATTGATCATATTTATGGTCTGTTTCCTGATTACCTAGATTTTTGTTCTCTTATTAATATCATCAGCCCTTGTAATAATTATTTTGGACTTTTGCGTTACTAAATTTTGATACTTTGATATTAATTTTTCATTTTGTTGAATCATTTTAATTTTCAAGGTATTCAATTAATAATTACTGCTCTACTCTCAGTTTGAGTATGTAATATTCTGTGTTTCTGTTCAATTATGACCGATGGTTTAGATAATGTTGGTTCGAGTTATCAGGTTGGGCGGTTCAGGTATTTTAACGGCAAACTTTAACAGATGTTTTGAGTGTTTCCTCAAACATTTAACATTATATCTTAACCAATGATTTCAACTATTTTGTCATCAAGTAATGACCCAAAACCATATCCATAGTATAGTTTTTCAAAATGATATGGTTGTGATTGGATTTTGTTTAGGCAAAAATTAGATAGCATAATTTCATTGAGTACATGTGGACATATAGTGATATAAGTAATTAAATAGTTGAATTTAAAAATAAAAAATAGATGAGCTGATAGTATTAGAAGAATTACATGTTCACTTGTGTTTTGTTAAAAATAAGTTATATAGTGTTTTTTTTAAAAAAATTTTTTGGTTGTTCTTTGTTATCCATTAGAAATATTAGATGTTGGGCAGTTTTTCCCAAAAAAAAAAAAAAAGAAAGATGTGGGGCAGTTTAATTGTTTAAAATTTTTATATAATATCCACTCTATTTCGTTTTAAAATGTTCGTGTAAATCACTTATTACCCTCTTTTTTTTTTCCTCGTTTTACAGAAGTCCAAACTCCAAATGGAATCATATCACCTCGTATACCAGTCAAAATGTTAGATGAAATTAATTAATTTATCATTCATTCCAGTTTCCGAGCGAATCATGCATTAAAATTGCTAACCCATAAAAAATTAAGCTGTGGGAGAATAATGCATTGTTCCCCAAAGTCCAAAACTCTGGCCATGTTCAAGGTTCAATTATGCAGTGTCGTATGTGAGGAACATGTGTTAAACGTGGAAGCAAAAGTAATTTCCTATTGAAAGATAGGAAATTGCTTGTCCAGATTCTGATAAGAAATAGAAAGTGTGTGTATCTTTTTTGGTATATCGGGATCAAACAGTATCAGAATTTTAAGTCCTAG
The DNA here is from genome assembly GCA_037832335.1 of Carallia pectinifolia. Lineage (NCBI taxonomy): Eukaryota > Viridiplantae > Streptophyta > Magnoliopsida > Malpighiales > Rhizophoraceae > Carallia > Carallia pectinifolia. Next base: position 7,303,576 of record CM075449.1, read on the forward strand.
ATTCGTCACGATGCATCAAAATCAACTATTGGTAGCAGCAGAACAAGCAGAAGGAACCAGAATCCCATTACTAGAAGCCTCAACCACTAACTCAAACTCATCAAGGCCAGTGGTGGCGATAATGGATGCCCAACGGCCTGAAGGCCAAGACCCACCGCGGAAAAGCTACTGGAGATTCAGCAAGCAAGACTTTTTCCCGGAACCGTCGTTCCAAGACCTGTCGGCTTACAAAGCCGCACTGTCTCAGACCGGCCCCCGCCTCAAGGACCGCCTTCTGTCCCGCTCCACCGACGCCAACGAACTGGTCAATCTCCCCAAGGAGAGCGAGAACCCCATGAAGAAATGCCTCTCCTGGTGGGACCTCATGTGGCTTGCCTTCGGATCCGTTGTTGGGTCTGGCATTTTCGTTGTCACCGGCCAAGAAGCCCGTTACCACGCCGGTCCAGCCATAGTTCTCTCTTATGCTGTTTCGGGCTTCTCAGCATTGCTTTCCGTGTTTTGTTATACGGAGTTTGCTGTCGAGATTCCGGCTGCTGGTGGGTCGTTTTCGTTTCTTCGTGTGGAGTTGGGTGACTTTATTGCTTTTCTTGCTGCTGGGAACATTCTTTTGGAGGCAGTTGTCGGTGCTGCCGGGTTAGGACGGTCTTGGAGTTCGTATCTTGCCAGCATGATCAACTCTGATAATCCTGATTTCTTGAGAATCAGGGTCAATTCTCTGGCTGATGGGTTTAATCTATTGGATCCACTGGCTGTTGTTGTTCTTTTGGTGGCAAATTCCATTGCAATGAGTGGGACAAAGAAGACTTCTTTGTTAAATTGGGTTAGTTCTATCCTCAGTTCTATTGTCATCGTGTTTGTGATTATTGTTGGGTTCATTCATGCTAAGAGCTCGAATTTGGTGCCATTTTTCCCATACGGAGCAAAGGGTGTTTTCAGTGCTGCAGCGGTTGTTTACTGGTCGTATACGGGTTTTGATATGGTTGCCACTATGGCTGAAGAGACTAAGAAACCGTCGAGAGATATACCAATTGGCTTGGTTGCTTCAATGTCCATGATAACAGTGATTTATTGCTTGATGTCTCTGTCTCTGACCATTATGGTGAAGTATACTGATATTGATCCCAATGCTGCCTACTCTGTTGCTTTTGTTCAAATTGGCATGAAATGGGCCAAGTATTTAGTAAGCATAGGGGCACTTAAGGGAATGACAACAAGCTTACTGGTTGGATCACTTGGACAAGGAAGATATACCACTCAGATTGCAAGGTCCCATATGATTCCTCCCTGGTTTGCTCTGGTTCATCCAAAAACTGGAACGCCCATCTATGCTACTCTTTTGACAACTATACTTAGTTCTATTGTAGCATTTTTCACGAGTTTGGACGTCTTATCGAGCGTTTTCTCTGTTAGTACGCTCCTTATTTTCATGCTTATGGCTTTTGCGTTACTAGTGAGGCGATATTATGTGAAGGACATCACTTCGAAGAATGATGGGATTAAGTTCCTTGTTTGCTCATTTGTTATAATTGGTTCTTCCATTGGGATTGCTGTATGTTGGAATTTAACTGGGGAAGGGTGGATTGGCTGTGTAGTGGCTTCGGTTATTTGGTTTTTGGGAACTTTGGGGTTGGCTTGGTTGCCAAAGCAACGCATGCCAAAGGTGTGGGGAGTTCCTCTTGTCCCATGGGTGCCATCATTGTCAATTGCAATGAATCTGTTTCTAATTGGATCAGTTGGCTCTGAGGCAATCCTGAGATTCATTGTATGCAGTGCGGTCATGATATTATATTATGTGTTTGTTGGGGTTCATGCAACATACGATGTAGCTCTTCAGAACCTGGAAGAAGCGAAGATTCAAGAAGTTCGATAAAGTCTTTTGAGGGGTGGACTGCAGACTGGTGTTGAAGTAAATAGTAAGTTCAGATATGTCATGCATCATGGGGAGAAATATTGGACGACTGGTTGAAATCTGTGTTACTGAAAATATCTATGTAGCCATCATATTCTTTCTTGATTGCTTGTGTTGGACACTTGAACTTAGGGCTGAATTTGGGATTGGGTCATTTGAAGTTCTATCTTATCAGACATGAGCGTTTGTCTTTTTTCCCTCAAATTTGAGACATGCATCAAGGTTAGCGTAGTCTGCAGGTGGTATCTAGCTCTCATCAATGTATTGTTTATTTTCTGTTTCCTTAAGAGCACTCTGTTATTGCATCGACGTAAGGTGGTTTCGTGTGGAATATTACCCTTGTGTTTAAGCTTTCTTCGGTGTCCCCATCAAGATGGGGTTTGGATATTGTATCAACAGCGGCGCTGGCTTTCAAATGTCATTTCATTTTGACCCTTTTAATAAGTCTGTTTTGTGCTACATCAGTTCTTCCCATTATTAGCCTTTCTAAATTCAATAACCACATGCATTTGCTGCACTGGAAATGTACAGTCTTGCATTGGAGGATTCTGGTGACCTCCAAAGATCATACAATTTGTTATTTTTTGCTAATGTTCTTGTCTATTCCATAGTGTCACCCATGTAGCTTGGATTCTGTGACAACTGAAATCCTCAATCTCAATAAGCTGTAGACCGTCAAGTTTTCTATCCGCATAGATTGGCATAGTTTGTTGAGCTATCTTATCATTTTTGACTGCCTAGAGAAAAAATACTTGGTAACGAATTTGGTTGGTGAAAGTGTCGTGGACACTTACGTAGGGCGCATCTCCAAGCTTCTCAATGCTTTCTCCGTTCATGACTAATGACATTTGAATCATCTTCTCTGCTCCCAGTAGCTTGCTTCTTTGTTGCGGGTGGCAGCAGGTAGGAGAACAAAGGTGGGTGGCTTGGTACGCGTAAGTTTCCAACCAATGGGCCGCCTCCATAGTCTGATGCCTACCTGCATGGTGGTTCTTGATTCTTTGTGAATCTCAAAATCAACTTAGACCAAACTCTAAAACTCTGAAATATTGGACAGTAAACTAGTCGATCCTAGTTGATGGGTTGATGGCTTGCTCCAAAAGTGTTTCTTTGAACTTGTTAATTTTTATATATATTCAAGTTTAATTTCTATAAGTTCTCTAACAAACAAGTTAAACCTAACAATTTTTATCTTTTCATTTGTCAGTTTTGTAAAATTAGACTTTTTTCTTTTTCAATTTCTATTCTATTCTATTTATAACAGTAGGTTTTATAATTTTAATTATTTCTATCGTCATCATAAATTTCACTCAATAAAAATTTAACTCGATTTAACTCCCTCTAGCTCATTGGCCTGAACAAATTTTTTATACTCATTTTTTTTATTTAAATCGAAAGCACAAAAACATAGCTCAACTCATTTTGCAATATATGAAAATTTTGAGCTTAGGCTACTATAATTCAAAGTCCAAGAATATCTCTAAAGAAGGAAAAAAAAAAAAAAAAAAAAGGGTTCACATCACAAAACAACACCAGTCGCGGGCATCATTAATTAAGTAACAAAAAAATGATTGATGGAGATCATGTAATCTTGGCAGATCTTTTGAAATTTTATTAGTTCTTATTATTATCTATTATTTACAATTTTTCGTGTGTTTGTTTCTTACCTGTATTTATTTATTTATTTATTTTACCTACACTTTTTTTCAAACCAACAAAACGATGTCGTCTAAATTTTTATTCCTCTCCTTCCAGCCTCTGTTCGACTGCGCACAGCCGATCAAACGCGGTCTTTCTGCTTCAGCTTCCTCTGCTGATAATTCATATTCCAGTTCTCTTCTATATGTCAGCCATCTTCATTTGCTTTTAAGGTAAAAATCCTTAATTAATCTTCGCGAACTCTTTTCAGAATATCTTTCTATTTTCTTGTAATAACAACATTCGGGATTTTCAAACTCGCGTAGAAAGAGATCTTGCAATGAAATTTCTTCTGTGGAACTCAAAAACCCGAAATTAGTGTGATCTTGAGTTGCTGGGTTTCTTGCAGCAATGGTGAGATCGATGAATATCAGTAAATTGTTGCTGTTATCAGCAATATTCCGTGTAATATTGATATTGTATGGAGAATGGCAAGATACCCATATGCAGGTCAGGTACACTGATGTTGATTACCTAGTGTTTTCGGATGCTGCTTCTTTAATGGCTTCCGGGGATTCTCCTTACAAAAGAACTACGTACCGTTATTCGCCTTTGCTTGCTTTTTTGCTCATTCCCAATTCGTTCATTCATCGTTCCTGGGGGAAGTTCCTCTTCTCTGCTTCAGGTTAGCAATATTCCTCACTCCGTTTCTAACTGATTTCCTTTTTTTTCGTTGAAATTAGTATTGAAATTTGCTTGTTCTGCCATTGTGTTTGCTAAAATAAATATTTGGTATTGAGAGTAATTGCATGTGACAAAGTTTGGACTATATTACAATAACTACGGTCAGAACTTTTGCCATTGTGCTATGTTGGACCATAAGTGTGGATATCATCCTAAGAAAAGTTCGGCATTGCCTCAACAGAAGTGTTGATGGATTTTCCTTGAAATTTGTCTTCTGAAAAAGTTTTTATCATTGGAGAGTTCAATGCGGAGAAAGATATCTGTGGTTAATAAGGGCTCTCTTTGTAACGCAACCAAAAAAAAAAAAGGATAATCATTTGCTTCTTCATTGGCAATACTTCAAAATTCTTTAATTGTGTACTCAACTCTGACATTGGGTCTGCTTCAAGAGTCCTGAAGTTGGAATTTAGCACTTGGAGGATATGGTATGGTAGAGCGAGATGAATTTTGGCATTCGATTTCTCCAGCTTTTCAGCACTTGACAGGTTTTAAAAATTTGGGTAGGAGAATAATGTTAGAAACTCAGCTAGTGTATTAGAGAAGTAGATGCATTTTCTCCATTCGTTAGTGAAATGGACCTTTATGTGGGTATGCTTTTAATACGTGCTTTTTACCCCCATCCTTTCCATGATTGTCTTGTATATTAAGAACCTAAACTTATGTTGAGGGTCTTGGTTGTTATTTTGTTGACTTGTTATATATGTTGAACACATTTGTTTTGCAGATTTACTTGTGGGCTTATTAATCCACAAAATTTTGAAGCAACGTAAGGTGCCTGAGGATCTATGCATGTACTCTGTAATGGTATGGCTCCTCAACCCATTTACCTTCACCATTGGGACTCGTGGAAACTGTGAGCCCTTTGTTTGTGCGATGATTTTGTGGATCATTATCTGTCTTATGAATGGTATATTCTCCTTCTATATTTATTTACCCAGAATTGATAATTTGTGGTTGGGTTTTCGTGGTTGCAGCCACAAGTTGGCTGCTTTAATGACCTTAAGAGAAATTTAAAATGGCTATATGTCAGATAATAAATGAAAAACAAGATGGTACGTGGTACCCATATATGCTCTAGTTTGTTATTTTAGAAGAGATTTATTTTTGTTTTTTTGGGGTGGGGGGGCGGGGAGGAGTGGAGAAGGGGGTGATGATCATGGAGGATAAGGTCTATTTACCTTCTTTATTCCCTTTTAACTTTGCAATTAGTAATATGTATGGTTCATGCTTCATCTATTCCCATGCCATTTATCGATGTTGTTCTGTCCCATCTGAGCAGGTAAAGTGATCCAAGCTGCATTTTGGTATGGACTTGTTGTCCATTTTAGAATATATCCCATCATCTATGCACTTCCTACTGTTATGGTTCTTGATCCACAAGTCTTCCAAGCTGGTCAAAAGCCTCTTCTTACAAACTGGAAATCTGGTGAATTGAAGGCACTTCGTAGTGGCATGCAGTTGCCTGGCCTATATGGCATATGGATTGCATTCAAAAGCATATTTACAAGAGCGAGAATTATGTATGGGCTGGTCTCAGGATCAGTTTTCCTGTTTTTTACCAGTCTTTTCTTTTATTTATACGGATGGGAGTTCCTAAATGAGGCGCTGTTGTACCATCTAACTCGTACAGATCCAAGACACAATTTCTCCATCTATTTCTATCACATATACCTTCATTATGAACATGAGTTTTCATTGATGGAAAAGCTGATCTCCTTTATACCTCAACTGACAGTACAGCTGGTTCTGAGTTTCTGCTTTGCAAATGATCTTCCATTTTGTCTCTTTCTACAGACCGTGGCATTTGTGGCATTTAACAAGGTCAATAACTCATCTTTAGTGAATTTCTCTCTTCTCATTAAATTAAGTTCTGAATCTCGGAACATATTTCTTTTCTTTACCCCTTAACTTGGAAGACTAGTTGCCAACTCATGCAAAAGGATTTCCTTTCCTCCCAGAACTCCATTTTAATATTTATTTGCCCGGTGATATATGACATATGTGACAGAGGTTTTAAGCTTCTTAATACAGCCATCAAGTCTATATACACATCATTCTCATTTTGGAATGAGTTTTCTGTTTCTATATTTAGTTCTGATCCATCGTAGCTATTGCTTTTTTCACAGGTAATCACGGCACAGTATTTTGTCTGGTTCTTTTGCCTGTTGCCACTAATACTGCCATGGAGCAACATGAAGCTTAAGTGGGAAGGCATCTGTTGCACGATATCGTGGATGCTAGCCCAAACTCATTGGTTGTTATGGGGTTATTTGCTAGAATTTAAGGGCAGAAATGTGCTACTACAGCTTTGGTTAGCAAGCCTAGTCTTCCTGGCCACTAATACTTTTGTGGTGATTATGTTTATTCGACGGCATAGATACTCTCCTTTGTTCAGGAAATTGCAGCATGGGAGTTCCAAAAAGGGCAGTCAACTTAAATCTGAATGAATGAGCTCTGTGACTTCATTGAAATCTTTAGGGTTTTGATTTTGTGTTGATATCACACTGCAGATGTAGATGCCAAAGAGAGTCTGATTTTGGATTGACAATGGTATTGATTTTTGTAAGAATATTGATCAAACTAGTGCTTTATGGATGTTCTGTCGGCCATTTAGCTTTGTGCCCTTTTCATTACATCCAATAACTGTTCAAATTTGAAAATTGGACCCGATTAAGTGCCTCAAAAGTAGTCCTACAAATAGTTATAAAGAATTTGTGTATTACCATTAAAAGTTGTGGTCTAGTGGTAGAAGTGTTGAACATTGTCGGAGCAGGTCTTGGGTTCAAGTGTTTGTTAAACCTAATTGGAGCCTGGTGTGAGATATAACATAATTATTCGGATTGTTCGCACCCTCCTTAAACTTCAACACAATATTCTCCGATAAGATAATTTAGAGCATTACGTCACTATTCTCACTTTTCTATTTATTTACCCAAAAAAAAAAAATTGTATTACATACAAATTCTCGCTTTTCCATTTATTTACCAAAAAAAAATTTATATTACATACAAAATCTGCAACGCCTTGTAACTTGAATATGCAACATCGTGTATATTGTTGTATAACCAAAATTTTGTAGCCACAAACATTTTTACTCCAAAATTTTCCCCGCGATGGATAAATGAGCCGTTTTGTCAGCTCTTAAGTCAAAATTGGCGATACTTTAAAATTTCTTTTCTTTTTTAATGTCACCACGGTAACATAAAAAATTATATATAAAATAATAATATAAATTTATTATTTAAATTTGAATCATTAACTACATTAAATTCATCGTTTAATTAATAGTTAAAGATTAAATAATGAATTTATATCATCATTTATTTATATATCTTGCGTCTATCTATTTTTTTCATTTCTTTTCCAGTTTCCCTGAATTTAATGCCATTTAAATGTCAATTATATGAATTTAACGCCATTTAAATGTCAATTATATGATTTGTTTTGCATTATTTTGCCCAACATTTTTGACAAACTGTGATGCAAACTCGTTTACTTTTCAGGAAGGGTAATGTCCCCAATTAAATTTAAATAGGTCCTATTTTTTAACTTTAACTAAGATTTTTTTTCTCTTAAATAATAAAAATTCATATTATAACTAAAACAATAATTTTTAAAAAAGTGAGTATTGACTTGTTCCTCAACATAAATTCAATAAATCAGCTGCTCTCGCGTATTGGTTCTTTGAGCAAGAATATTATTAATTAATAATAATGAAAACTGTCCTTCCCCAAGTGCATCCTACTCGATTGTCGTGCCATTGTGACTTGTGTCCCAATCCAAATCCAAATGGAAACCAGAATCAGAATCAACCTGTCTTTTTTTTATTTTATTTTATTCGAATTAGCTTAGGATTGCAGCGGGAAACGTAAGCATATTCCTAAATTTTTTTTTCTTTTCACAAAAATAAAAAACAATAAAGTACATGGCCAAACGTTTTGTACTGCATTAAAACAAAGTTAAGATTTAGAAATACCAGTAATTATATTTAAAATAATATTAAATACAGTTATAGTTTTTTTTTTTTTTAAAAAGAAAGTATCGCCAAACGTTTAACGTTTGGCTAAGTAACGTAAAAAGTAGGGTAATCCACCTGAAAAAACAAAAAATTGTCCACAGTTCACCCAAACACATTGCGAGCAGGAGCAAACTCTATTTAACTGCTTGATTTTCACCGAAAGCACCTTGATTTTCAACTTGAGGACCGTTACATGACAACATTTAAGTAAATATATAATTAATTTAATAATATTTAATAATTTATTTATTTTAATAATTCATATTTTTACGAATTCACCGCATTCTCACTCACGTACATTCACTCATCTTTTTCCTTTCAACTCTAATTGCCTCCACCAGGCGGAGGCTTTAGAATCCGGGACTTTTGGTCTTACTGTAATTTCTTGCAAAGCGGAGGGCAAGTAACTACAAATAAGCCAAAGTTGGCGTAACCCTACTCAACCACTACAACAAACCAAAAGCCTTGAACTGCAATAAGCCTCTCTGTGTATGCACAAGCCCGCCTCGCTCCTCCGCCCCGAAGAATCTGAGGACAGACGGAGAGAGCAAACCGGCGTTTATTTTGAATTCGGAAGCAAGAAGAACAAGAAGAAAGCCCTAGAAATCACATCATGGGAGATCTATCCGGTGATCGGACGGCGACTAAGAAGCTCCCTATTCCGGGGAAACGAAACATACTTATCACCAGCGCTTTGCCCTACGTTAACAACGTCCCTCATCTCGGAAATATTATCGGCTGTGCGTCTCTCTCTCTCTCTCTAATTTATCTATCTGTTCATGTTCTATGATTTTGAATTGTTTTTTAGCAGTTTTAATTTCGCTTAAATTTGTTATTAATTTTGCTTGCTTGGTTGTTTGGGTGGGTCAGCCGTGTTGAGTGCTGATGTGTTTGCTCGGTATTGCCGTCTTCGAGGCTACAATGCGACTTACATATGCGGCACCGATGAGTATGGAACCGCCACCGAGACCAAGGCCATGGAGGAAAATTGTACCCCCAAAGAGATTTGTGACAAGTAACGTTTTCTCTCGCTGTAATTAATCCTGAATACGATCGCACTGCCTGTTCATTCTGTGTAATTTTTTATGAACTGCTTTCTGGTGTTATTTTAAACTAAATCTGTCTTTATTGGAAATTATTAGTTCATCACTTTTATAGGTCTGTATGTTTGATGTTTTCAACGGATTTTTCTGTGTGCATTTAACATTTAATGTGAAGTGGCTCTTGAATTTCAACCTCAATTTTAGCGACCTGAGAATGTTTTCTTATATTGTCTACCCTTTGAGGCTGGGGAAGTTTTGGTTTGGGGGATATGCGAACTGTCTTTACACTTATCGATCTTTCCTTGACAGCCCTTTCTGTTTGCAATTTTTATTTTTCTTTTGGATATTTTTTCTGGCTTTTTGCTGTCTCTGGTTTTTCTTCTGCCGAAGGTAATTCAGTATTCACAAATATGCCTCTGTAGGTACCATGCAATCCATAGGGATGTTTATAAATGGTTTGACATAAGCTTTGATGAATTTGGCCGCACTTCATCTCCACAGCAGACAGTCGTATGCCAAGCCATTTTTAAAAAGTTGTTGGAGAACAACTGGCTCTCTGAGAACACAATGCAGCAGGTACGGGTTTGTGCTTTTACTTGGTAACTGTCCCATTAATCTCAGTCCTTACCAAATTTGACCTAATTATTCTCGAGTTTGATGAAATGCACCTGGCCTGTGTTAACTCTTGACATGATTCAGCTTTATTGTGACACATGCAAACGGTTCTTAGCTGATCGGCTTGTGGAGGGTTCCTGTCCAACTGAAGGGTGTAATTATGAGTCTGCAAGAGGAGATCAATGTGAAAAGTGTGGAAAGCTTTTGAATCCCACAGATTTAAAGGACCCTCAATGCAAGGTATCGGATGTATTCTACTCTCTCTCTCTCTCTCTCTCTTTCTCACACAGACACACCCCACCCACATTTACACACACAGAGGCACTCATGTACATGCTTATTTTTTTTTCTCTCCAACCAAGTGAATTCAATCTGCAGTTTTCAGAATTTTCAGCTTCATCGCTGCACTATTTCCAACCAAGTTGGTATTTAGGTCTGAAACATGTAGCACAGCCTTGTATAAAGCTAAATACATTAAAGCTTTGGTCATTCTAGTCCTTTACATTGAGTTATTGTTAGGGTTAAAGGGCCTTTTAGTACTAGGATTACTGAACTGGTGCTTGATAATCATGTGACACAAATGAGGATTATAAAGCCAAATGTTGAAGACAAAATGGAGGTTAAGTTGCTAAGCTAGTGCTTTTTTTCACCTGGTACTCGTTGAATGGATTCGGACAGCATTTCTGTACTGACTGCTGAGTGGAAGAACTTTTAACATATATTGGCAGATAACAGAATAGGGGAGGTACTCCCTGTCTACTTATATGGTAAACAAAATATGCGTAAGCTTTGTGGTTTTTTCTGTTGAAATTCAAATTTATGCTGATATTAAACAGGTTTGTCGATCCACCCCACATATTCGTGATACAAATCACTTGTTTCTGGAGCTTCCTTTGCTGAAGGATAAATTGGAAAAGTACATTGAGAACACATCCGTAGTTGGATCTTGGAGCCAGAATGCTATTCAAGCAACAAATGCATGGCTTAAAGAAGGACTGAAACCAAGATGTATTACCAGGGATCTGAAGTGGGGGGTACCAGTTCCACATGAAAAATACAAGGACAAGGTTAAAAATTAAAATTCAATATTTTTTTGGTTGCAGTGCTGCTTATTGTCCATTTTTTGCTCATCTTTGTTTTTTGTTCCTTTTTTGATGATAGGGTATATTTACTTATATTTTATTAGATTTCATGAAATGATACTGGTCTCAAGGCAACCTAACTACCTGAGGAAACTATGTTGATGTTGTTTGTTGTTAGTCTAATTTAGATGGGCCTTCCCGTTATTGTATGCCAGCGTTCTAGATAATCTTATTTTCCCTCTTTTTGTGCTTGACCACAAACATTTATCCTTTTCTTAAGACATCCAGTGGACATAGATGGCGCTACCTTTGTTGGTGTTTCAAAGAAAACAAATTTTCATTTTCTGATCAATAAGATGAATTAGCATTGCTCATAAGTTACATTTATGTTCTTCTGTAGGTGTTCTATGTTTGGTTTGATGCACCGATCGGATATGTCTCAATCACTTCTTGTTACACTCCTGATTGGGAGCTGTGGTGGAAGAATCCTGAAAATGTGGAGCTGTATCAGTTTATGGGAAAGGATAATGTACCATTTCACACGGTAGGTGCACTATCTGCCAGAAATGTCAGCTGGCGATCAGCATAAACAAGATATTAAATCCAATTTTGGCTGTAGAAGTGTCATTTATTAGTTTTGTTTGTAAAAATTCATACCCCTCCTTAGTTACTCTCTCACTTTCTTTTTTGTCACCACAGATCATAAAAGCAATTTCAATCTGTGACTCAACATAAAAGATGTCTCCTTTCCTCAAAATCTTTTGATGTAGTAAATTCTGTTATGTTGACTTCCATCAAGATTTTGTGCCGTTTATTTTATTTTTTTTTTAGGGATTGGCATTGCCTTTCAAATAGTGGCGACAATTAGTAAAAAAAAATTGAATTTAATTGATTGGATAGTTGGAGAAAACTTTGAAAGTTTTGGGAGGGCTTTAATACCGCACCAAATTGCATTATGGTTGTTTTATGGTTTTTTTTTTTTTGGGTTCCTTTTTTGTTTGCTTTTGCATTACTTGGTAATGTTGTTACCAGCCAATCTTGATATAAGATCTGATAACATGATTTATTATGTGCTTGCAGCATCTAGATTTCCTTAGTTTCTCAGCAATTGATTTTCTCTCTTTTGCTCTTTGCTAATTTTCTAAATTTATTAAAAAAAAAGGAAAACCAAGGAAATGTTATGGTGAATTCGGCATTTGGAAGTGGGTATTGCCCCCTCCTTGTCAAGTTGTCCACCTCTGAACCTAGTCTTTTATCCATGTTCTGCACAACCATGCTGCATGCAAGGATAGAGAATCTCTGGCACTTTTCGTGTTGTTAATATGGTGATTTTTATGTCATATCATCTGAAAATGTCTTTGTCATTTGTTGGTGACCAGAAAACATGTTGCATATTACAGGAATTGGGATTATATGCATGTTCTTTTTTTATATTTCTTTGTTTGCTGCAATTTTACTTTATAAGGGACAGAATTATTTGAAGTGCTTGGAGTAATTTTACGTGCTTTGACCCAAAACAGAAATGTGTTTGCATTTATGTTGACCAGCAAAGTTTCTTTGAATGTCTATGCTTTGCTTGTATATTATGATGTATTGCTTAACTTGTTGCTCTGAAACTGTCTCTTTTTCCCAGGTGATGTTTCCATCTACCCTTCTTGGAACTGGTGAAAATTGGACTTTGATGAAAACTATAAGTGTTACTGAATACTTAAATTATGAAACTGGTATGTCAACTATATGAAACCTAGAGAATATGCTATAATAGGTCAATTGTAATGTATTAAAATGATAAAGCAATGCAGTGTCTATCTGTAATGAAGATGATGGTCTACCATCAACTTTCTTGATTTTGTTAATGTTGATGGCTTCTGCAGGAAAGTTTTCCAAGAGTAAAGGAATAGGGGTCTTTGGGAATGATGCCAAAGATACCAACATCCCTGTAGAAGCGTGGAGATATTATTTGCTAACCAATAGACCAGAGGTAATCTTGTTCTCTTAAGCCTTTTTACTGTTTTTAATTTTGGAATGCAATGCTAAAAGCCTAAAACACTAATTTGGATACTTTTGTGAATTAGGTGTCAGATACATTATTTACATGGTCTGATTTACAAGCAAAACTAAACAATGAGTTGCTCAATAACTTGGGCAACTTTGTAAATCGGGTTTTGAGCTTCCTCACCAAACCCCCAGGTAGGTCAGGTGCTTGGCATTCAACTATGAATTTCCAACATTGTTAGTTGATCAGCTAGTATTTCTCATAAGCAACTTTGGTTGGCTATAATATAAGGCCGTCAAAGAAGTAGTTGTAGTATTTAACAAAGCGTAGCATGGTTTTTTTTTTTTTTTTTTTTTTTTAACTTTCAAATTGATTTAATGCACTACCTCTTTATCTTTTTCACTGTAGGGAGGAAATGATGTGACTTTTTCATTGTGTAATGTTCTAGAAGGGTGAGCCTTGCTGTAATAGTAAGGTTACTCCATTGTGTCCTAGTGGTTACAAGTTCAAGTCATGGAAACAGTCTTTTTGTAAAACATAGGCAAGGCTGCCTATATCTGGCCCTTTCTTAGTCCTACACTGTGGGACCTTGTGCACTAGGACACCCATTCAATTGTGGCATGTTCCCAAACTTTGAGCTTTGTTTGCATCAACATATTCGTTACGATGTTTTTTCAAGAGTCTTCTCATCAAAATGCACTTTTCTTTCATTATCTATTGTGATAGGCTTATTCAATCATCTAATATCCCTGGATTTTGAAATGATCATTTATACTTAGATTGGTTTTCATATTCTTTTCCTTTTCTGGTTAACAAAGGGAATTATTATGAAGACTTCCATTGGTCTCTTATTCCATCTCAAGTGACAATTTGAATCTACAGGTGCAGGATATGGTTGCTTTGTTCCAGATGCTCCAAGCGCTGACTCACATGTTCTGACAATGAAATTGTCTGACGAAGTTGGTAAACTTGTGGAGCAATATGTAGAAGCCATGGAAAAGGTCAGTGTTTTGCTGAGAGTTTTGGTGATTAAGAACAAATATATTATTCTAAGGTTCCATCCTGTATCATTTGTGCACATCTTAATTTCTGCCTAACCAAACCTGTTTGCAATGTTTTTAGGTTAAGCTAAAGCAAGGGCTGAAAATTGCAATGAGCATATCTAGTGAGGGAAATGCGTATCTCCAGGTATGCCTGATTCATAATTCTATCTTGTGTGGATGGCTGCAAAACTAATTTCTGTCCCATTTGTTTTCAGGAAAGCCAGTTCTGGAGGCTTTACAAGGAAGATCAACCTTCCTGTTCCATAGTCATGAGAACTTCTGCAGGATTAGTGTATCTTCTTGCTGGCTTATTGGAACCGTTCATACCATCTTTTTCTCTTGAGGTAATTTGGCTTCCTTGTGATTTAATGTGTAACTTTGAATATTTGACTTTGTTTCATCTAACCATCCATGCTGAGACGCTATTGTTTTCTGTTTGGTTCAAGGTATCCAAACAGCTTGATTTGCCTTTCGAACAAGCTTTTCTTTGCGATGAAAAGGGAGGTATTAGTAGAGCAAGAAGACTTTGGGAAATCATACCTACTGGTCACAAAATTGGGACACCAGAACCATTATTCAAGGAACTGGTATGAATGGAATAATTCTGCCCTATGTTTGTGTGTGAACATGTGTATATGAGGATCAGCTTTTCATGTGAGCATGTGTGTCTTGGTTTCAGTATATACTGACATTGGGGATTGAGAACCAAGTCTTATGCTACTTTTTTTTTTTTTTCTATATTATCTAAATAACATTTTATGTGTTTACAGAAAGATGAAGAAGTGGCTTTCTTTAGGAACAAATTTGCCGGAAGCCAAGCTGATAGGAAAGAGAGGGAACAAAATGAAGCTGCTGAGAAAATGGCGAAACTTAAGGTTTCAGGTAACTAATTTTCATATTGTTGTAACTACTAGTTAGTAAACACATTGTGGATTGAAGACAATTATCATATACTAATGTGTTTAGTTTTAATAATTGCTAATTTTAGCTCACTCATGTTGGAAGGTCAATAGTTTTATGGAATTTTCCCCTAGTTCCTCTCCCCGAATTCCACCTAGGTCAATAGCCTTAGAAAGGCATACGTAGTTGGAAAAGTTAATCATTAAGAAATAAGACTCTTTGCTGTGGAAAGAGAATCCAGTGTAGACACATTTTTTTCAGCCCACCGGCTTACTTTGCAGGCAATGTTGAGGCACTTTCATATGATTATTGTGTGGGTTTGGTTGCACCTGGCATCCTGACCGACTTTTTAAAGGTTTTTCACATTGTTGTTGTGAAGTTTTCTTTGAAGTGCTTTGGGGTATTATAACTGCAATCTCATTTGTACGTGGCTGTATTATTTGTGTGGCTGTTTTCTTTTATAATTGCTTTGGGAAGCATTGGTGTGGGTGATCTTATTGGAAGTAAGATGCCATTCCAGCTTGGTGTTGCTGTAGCCTCTAGCTTAATGTTTGAAGACATCTGTTGATGAGAGCTTCCTAGTGTTCCCTCATTGTTTCTCCTTGTGAAAAGCTATTTCTTTGCATTTTAGAGAATAAATACATCCCATGTCTTGACTTCTTGGTCGACAAGTTCTTGGCATCATTTGACAAGTTTCTAATTTTTAGCTCCATTTTTCAAGACTCTATGGATTGAACTGTAGCTTTTGTGGAATTTTGGTGTTTGCTAAGGAGCTAATTATACTCTGTTGCGCATCTTTGTCCTCTTAAACAATTATTTCTCCTATCTGAACTAAATTGAAATTTTGTAGCATGCCATTACCATATGAAACTTTGGCTGGTAATTAGTTTCTGAATAATTTTTCAACAAATGGGTGCTCCTGTTTTTCTGACAGATGTTAGTGGAAAGAAGCAGCAGACTAAAAGAGCTGCTGAAGCCAAACCAAAGGTTGCTGTTGAACCAGAAATTTCCATTGCGAGGCTTGATATTCGTGTTGGTTTAATCAAGAAAGCTCAGAAGCATCCTGACGCTGATACACTGTACGTGGAAGAAATTGATGTGGGTGGAGGGGAGATTAGAACAGTTGTTAGTGGACTTGTTAAGTATATACCTCTTGAAGAGATGCAGGTACTTGTTATATGCACTGACAGATCATAATTTCAGTACATTATATACTTTTGGAAGGTGCATGCTGGGCTGCTAGGGTACATTATGTAATATGTGAAGGTGCATGCTGCGCCACTAGATTGCTGATAAGTGATCATTTTGTTCAATTGGGCAGAACCGGAAGATCTGTGTACTCTGCAATCTAAAGCCGGCAACTATGAGGGGCATTAAGTCACAAGCAATGGTTCTTGCTGCTTCTAACAGTGACCACACAAAGGCAAGCTAGCTCCTGATGATCTTTTGGAGTTCATTTGGCATTTTATGTTCTCATTCAAATAATAAGTATAGCTAATTTTTTTCATTGCTTCCGCCTTTTTCGGAACCTACTTTGGCATGGATAGCATTTTTTGTATATAGCTGGTGCTTAAATGTGTCTGCTCATTTCAATGTAAAATTATAGCTACTGCCTTGAACTGATCTAATGTCATAAATACTGGCATTTTTTTCAGGTTGAATTGGTTGAGCCGCCTCATTCTGCAATTGTGGGGGAGAGAGTTACATTCCCTGGGTTTGAGGGCGAGCCTGATGATGTCTTAAACCCCAAGAAGAAGGTTTGGGAGACTCTACAAGTGCATTTGCAAACTAGCGCGGATCTGGTAGCCTGTTATAAGGATGTTCCATTCACCACATCTGCTGGTGTGTGCAAGGTTGCGTCTATTCAGAGTGGCTCCATAAGTTAGATCCCTTGAGTTATTGAATGGCTAAGAAGAAGTGAAGGCCCCGTTTTTGACCCTTTTCTTATTTCAATTTAGTTTTGTTTGCAACTTCATCTATGATATAATGTCAAACTGGTATTAGAAGTGAAGAAAACTGTTCGATATATTGGCTTGCTGATAGTGACAGACATTACCATCTTAATTAGGATATAATGAACGAATTTAAGCAAGGTGGAATGTTTGGCTTGTCATAGCATAGCCAACAGAGTAAATTTGTAATTTGATTACTGAATCGTACCACAAATGCAAAAAGGGTTGATTTTCCGTGGGCTAATAGCAGCAAAAAAAAAGAAAAGAAAAAAGGAATTTTGATTTTTTGCATTTTATATGACGTAATTGTACCAACAGTTTTTGTTATTTAAAGATTACCATTCTTGGTAACCGAAAAAAAAAAAGGGTTACTTTTCTCGGTAGTCTCAAAACTGCTTTCTGAGTTGGTTCTTTTCAAGTACTTGGAAGACCGTCCTTTAATTTTTTACTAAAAAAATAAAGAAGATTTGTCATTTAAAACTTAAAAGTCAAATCAAAATGGAAAAGAATTATTTTTTTTTTTAATCCCTGGTGAAGCATAGTTTAAGCTAAATTGTGTGGAAAGCGCGGGTTAAATAGCATTTATTTATTGATCTATTGTGTTATATTTATAAGCGTCATCATAGTGGTAATGTTGAGACTTCTGGCCTCGTGGCTTTGTCTTACAGAATTACTAGGAGTGAATAATATATATATAGTAGTCTTGAGAGAAGATTAAATTTATATAAATAACAAGGGAGAAGAATTATGATATCAGTTAAACTTTTGATCATATTTTAGATCAACAAAATTAATATTTTACTCGTATTATTTTTGTGAAGAAATTAATTATGTAAAAATGCTGTTGAAAATAAACAATTTATCTAATAACACATATTATTTTATTTTTCTCAAATTCAAAAATTTCTTTCACGGGATTATACAACATTGAGGTACTCTCTCCACATTGCTTTGACTGCGTTGCTATTAAGTTTTTCCCCTTCGAGAATTCCTTCTATTTGAACTTCTATTGCCCAGGGTTGATGCGTTATATACTCTCGCATGTAGAATTGTAAGGATGGTTGGAGAAGTGGATCAGGTTCCAAATACTGCCATACCCCATAGATCAAGATAAAATCCTACCCATAGTCCTCCAACAAGCGTACCGTACACACCATGGGCAGAGAAGCGAGCCTTGGAAATGCTGAGAGATTTCCTTCTTAAGAGATTGGGTAATGTTGGCATCTTCGGGTCTTGATTCTTAATTTGTCCATGGTGTGTTCTCGCATGTGGACTTCTGAGACGATGGGCAGGATTTTGAGCCTCATCTTTATGCTATTGCTATTGGCTTGCTGATCCTGATCTTAATTTATATAGTTGTTATTGGTTTGCTCCAGCAGTAGGCGGTCACTGTACATGGGATGGCCGCCAGTGCTCTGGTTGGTTATCACGACTTTGTTGCAAAATGTTGCCTTGATAAACATTTGGATGACTCTATAGTTACCTCATTATGTGAAATCGCCCTGAAATGCCTTCCTTCCATGCATGGCTTTTGTATCCGCCAAATAATTAAATTGTATGTAGGTGACTACTGGTTGTTAAGTTTAACCCAAAAAAAAGAAACATATTATTGTAATAGATGCCTTAGAAAATCACAGATTTTAAGTATTTTAAACAAAGGCTGGCTACACAACACCATTAACTTGGTTTCTGGCCTAAATAAACTATAAAAAGGGTTCATAAATGAGCGAGTTTTGCAACTGAATAAAGTACATTTTACAAAATGATATTGTGAGTTAATGCTGTTTTTTTTTTTTTTAACTGAGATTACGACATTGAGATTCAAACTCATTCCTATATTTTCTGAAGTTGGGGATGACCCTCAATACTACTTGACCGAAAGTTGATTGATACATTTTTAACGTTGTTGGGAGATGGCATGTGAGGTTAAACTTTGGCACATTAGTACTTACACTAGAGTCTCGAATATCATGCCACAAACCTTGATTCAGTTTAAGAGGGCTGTATTTATGCGGTGGTGATGTAGCTTCCCTGTAATGTTTGGTACATAATGTCTAGACTAGAATTAGATGCTGCTTCTTGGATTTCTCCGCATCTGTTGCATTTATAAGGAAAGCGATGCCTCTCTCTTGTTTTCTGACACCATCAGCTGGATGTTGGTTAATGTTAAGTCGTATAGTTAGTGTTTTGTGTTTTGATCATAAACAAAATCAGGACAATTTGGATAATCATCTCAATCCTCCCCCTTATTCCTATGCGACCATAAGTGATCTCTCTAAAAGCCCGAACATAAAGGCCCTTCAAAATTTTCAACGTAGCCCACCAAATTATTTTGTATTTGAATTTGAATCAAAATTTCTGATTGTTTCAGTTTCTAAATCAAAAGGGACGAGATCGTTTTTTGTTTTGTAAATATGTATGCATCATGCAAGAGTTTTTGCGGGGGAGTCAAAACTATACGAGTCTAACTCTTCATTACATTATAAGTGCTTAACATTTCTAACCCTAAGCTTGCAGACGGCAAGATTGTCTCGGTGCAGCTTTGATTAAAGCAAGTAATGTCACGTTGACATGGCTTAAGTCCCTGGTTTCTTTTCTCATATTTTAACAGGAAAACTAAAAAAATTGGTTTACCCAAGTGTTGTGCTTTTTTTTGCACCAAACAATCCGCCAAGTAATACAATTTTGATATTTTGAGCAAAATAGGGAAAAGATAAGCATGAAGAAATACCAGCCTTAGAACCATGATTTTGCCTAGGTCAGAATTGCCGGTGTATTACATAGTTCTCATGAATTAACAAAGACATACGCAAATCATGCTAACTACATTTTACCAAGAACAGATACAAAGATCAGAAGCGGAATGGGCTCAGAGTGGTGTGGTATCAACTATGGCTTCCAAAATCTTCTTTTCCAATTCTCGTTCATCAATCCACATGGAACTCTGTCGGCGCAACAGTTCCTTCGACTCTTTTTTCTTCTCTTCCTTCATTGTTTCTCTTTTTCTCCAAAATTCAAGTTTCTCAGCTCTCTCTTTCAGCTGCATGGGTACATATCAAACTAATCAGCATAAGATTGACGACCTCTGTCAATGGCTGAAGGCTGATATAAACAACTGGGAGCACAATAGCAATAGGGTTATATATCAAGCAAGAAAAGACATTCATATGCACACAGGAACACATATTAGCATGATAGAGGGGGGAGGGATGGAGACTTAAATAAAATATCCTGAAGCAACTGAAGAAACAAGAACATAGTAGTTAAATGAAATTATGGACACAGTTCTGTTTTGGAATTCAGCAGTGCATTTCACATAAGCTTTGGTACCTGTCAGAATAGAAAGCTCACATAGGTTTTAGCAGATTTAATAATGTGATCTCATTTTAGCAAAGCAAGACTGCAGATCAGGTCAAGGATATTGCGCATTACGACATACATGCAATTTGGTAGATTGACTTTTTATTATTCTGGGCATACACATGCTTTTGAGTTCCATAGCTTGAGAATGCACTGGCACTGCAAATTAGCAGTTTAGCACACTTAACTTCTACAAAGAATTTTCTTTTGAAACATATTCTGAAAATTTTGGCCGGCCAAAATCTCGTCCATTCGCTGCCAGTTTGTAACACTGCCCTTTGGCAGCATAGCTTGAAGCAAGAAAGAGAGGTCAGTGTTGCAGAGAAATTAGTTTGATGGCTCCTTAGCATTGCATAAATCATAAAAAAATAAAAATTAAAAAAAGCAAGCAAGCGTTACAAAGAAGCTACCATTCTTCAGCAACCAAACAACCATCTATAGATGATGAGAAGCATCAAAAATATCTTAGCCCTAATTTTCTGCAACCTTTCCCCCAATTCTCTTATGAATGAAAGGAAGGTTGATTGGGGTTCATCTTCATCACTTTTCTTCTGTTTGAGATTTCTGACAAAGAGTGCATCTTCCTATTAGAGTTCTTCCAATACTTTTCAAGTTTCGTAATCCTTTAAGCCACTTCTCACCAAGAAAATGAACATTGGAGAAGAATTAAGAAAACACAAATTATTTGTTTAATCCTTCTCAAAGACAGTGCATAACACTTCTAAGGCTGAACAATTTAGACTGAGATGTGCTGAGGTACGCAGAGGCATTCGCATTCGGTTTGCAAATTGCCAGCCGTAGGATTTACTAAATCCATCATTTGTTAAACAGGACAATCAAGTTTAGCTTCCAAGATTCTGGCATCATAGAGAAACATTAGAATGCTTACTTTCAGAAAACTTAGATTTATTACCAGTTATTCCACTGACAACATTAAACAACTCAATCCATACAACACTCACCTATCACAAGTCCTATAAATAAAGAAATGGAGTACAGCTTCTGGGCCTCAAATCTCAGAAGCTAGGCAACATTAAAAAAAAAAAAAAAAGCCAGCACTGTATAAAACCCATTCATATGGCTATAACAACAAACACGTACTCTGCAAACGCATCAAAATTCATTAGATTTTAATCTATAACATCAAATGTAAACAGATAGATAAATAGAGAGAGAGAGAGAGAGATTACTAGAGTTTGGCGAAACTCCGCTTCGGCGATCTTGCGCTCTTGGGCTTTAACTTTGGCGGCCTCGGCCTTGAGCTTCTTGCGTTCCTCATTTGCAGCCCTAATGGCCGCAATTCTGGCCTCCTCCTTCCGCTGCTTCTCGAGTCGCAACGACTCCGTTTCTACCATATAATCTTTTCGCAACTCCTTCACCTGCTTCGCATAGTCCCCTCTTAGTCTCGCCAGCTTCGCCTGCGCCTCTTCCGGGTTGCTCGGCGCCTCCCAGCTCCCAACGAATGAGTTTGGTTCCAAGAAGTTGTGTGTCTCTTGGTGGTTGTTGACGTGGCGGCTGCCGCTGCTAGTGGATGAAAAAAAGCGCCTAGCCGCACGAACGACGACGGAGCGAGCGGCGATCGTGGCCATTTTGGAGGTGGTTTTACAGAGATGTGCCACCGAGAGAGGCTTTTTAATTTTTTTAATTTTTCCTTTTTTAATCTGAAGAGTTTTTTTTTTTTTTTGGGCCATTGTATCCCCTGGCGATCTCGGAGAGAATTGTTCATTTCAAGTTGGGCTGTGTTGAGCTCGGTCCAGCCCAAAATCTGATTTTAGTAGGTTCCAAATCCTCCATCAGATTATTTGGAAATATATATAGCTAGCCTTACCCACTCTTAAGAGATTAACGTGCTTTGGACCATTTCTGTGTATATAGGTATGCAATTTCAAAGAATGTGGGTCAATCACATTCTATTTGGACCCATTAATATATGAAGTTAAAAAATAGTAAATTACCTTTACGTTCTCTTGTTGCCACTATTTTGCTCCCAATGGTAGTGCTAAAAAAAAAAAAAAAAAACAGAAGAAGAAGAAGAAGAAGAAGATGCTTGTCTTTTTTTAAACTCTAGTATATCATATGTGTAGTTTTAGTTTACTCATCAAATCCAAGCCTAAGGGTTGTCCGGTATATTTCTTCTGAGTCGTGTGACCCAAAACTAACGTGAAAATTAGGCCAATCCATTGGCTGGTTGGGCAAGAATCATGGTATTTTATGTTCAGTGCGAGACCAAACTTGCTACTAGTGATATCTTTTTTTTTTTTCTCAAGAAATATGTATAAATTAAACTTTTACTTTATAACTTAGAAATTTTGATATCTAATCTTGAGATGAAAATAAAAAAATATATATATTTAACTATATAACTTATTGTCCAATAAGACTCGTAATCAAAAAAAAAAAAAAAGTATAAATTGCATGCACTAACTAAGAACTCATACAATTTAATATGACGATCGAACTCACAAGAAACAAAATAACTAAAAACTCAAGGAGTCTATCTCCACAATAACCTGTTAATTGTTTCCTCATTCGAGCCCTCTCTCATCATGACCCAAAGTTCATTGCCTAGCAGAGAAATTTTCAATAGGAAAAAGTTACACTTCTGAATGAAAGGAGGTTCGAAAATATGTCTGAATATAATTGGTCAGATTCAATGTATAATTAAATATAAAAAAAATTATTTTTTTATATTTAATTACACTTATAATCTAATCAGTTGCATACTAAATTCGATCAGTTATATCCAAATACTTTCTCATACATATTTTTTTTTAAAAGTATAACAATACTCTTTCCAATATTTGGTTGCATGACGGAGCAAAGCCCCCAAGCCGATAGTATTAGAGACTCTGGGTTATTGGGAATTCCACACATCAACATCAGCGATCAGACAAGAAGAAACTTCATTTAATATTAGATAAGCTTGCAGGAAAGAGATAAGCTTGCATTCTTGCTAAATATACTTCAAAGCAAAATTATAATCAAATTGACGGCAAAAACAAAAAACACCAGTGAGTAGATTGGTGGAGAACAAGATTTGCGAGAATGACATTTAACTTTTATAACGAAAATAATCTAAAATGTGTGGCGAAACCGTTGATCATACAGTTTAACTGAACTCCACACAAAGTTAAATTAGAAACCCATTACTCTTAAAAAATATTTGTACAATTTTATTATTTTTTCACTTACTACATGAATTGAATTTGTTAATTATTACTCTATTTCATTAATATTTACATATATACAACATTTTTATTTTCAACTGTTCTTAAATAATATTTTTTTACTTCAAATTTCATTAATATTAGTACTTAAAAAATATCTCAAATATTATATTTTTTTTACTATCTAGTAATCATAAATATTTTTTTCTAAAAAATTAAAAATTAAGTGAGAAAATTCTCAATTTAGTTTCTAAAATATTTATTTTTAAAATAAAATTATAAAATATAATAATAATTTTATTAATATGATATAATATAAATGAGATGTTTAAATTAGACATTTAATTATTCAAAACTAATCACACATTTCATTTATTTTTTCAATGATCAACAAACAGAAACCACAATTAATAGTAGCAATTAAAAGCAGTAATAAAAAATAGTAATATCAAAAAATATAAATTATGAGTTTTAGATTATGCTGGCATGTTTAATGAGGATCTAAATTATGAGTTTTAGATTATACTGGTATATTTAATGAGGAACGCGAGAGATATATAATTTATCTAAGTATTCAACAGTTGATTTACTTGTTAAATTAAATATATTTTTTATAATTTAATAATTCAAATTATTTTGTAATATATCTTTTATCGCATTGTTATTTACATTTTCTGTTAGATTATAAGATCCAGGTGCCTGTACCAACTACCAAGCCGTTCGCTCGGTCCAGGTATGGAAATAAATATTTGTTTTGTCAAAATTAAATTTTAAATATATTTAGTGTTAATTTAAAATTTAAACTTACTTAATATTTTTAATATTATTTTGTATTTATTTAATATTATTTTAAAGTTTTTAAAATAAAATTCAAAAAGTATAAATAAATATTTTTTCTAATTATTTTTTATTCAAGTAAATATAAATAAATATTTAGTGTAATCTGAAGCTTTTTCTTAAATTTAGACTAGACCAGATGATGAAAACAATAAAGAAAGGGTCGTGTTATTTGGCATGAATTTAAGCTTCGCGGCCATGCTCGAGAGTAGTTATTATTATTATTATTATTAGTTTCTTTAAATTTGCTTTTCATTTTTACTATTTATATATTCTTTTTTTTTTAACATTAACACTTAAGTAATAATTTGTGTTATTTTAAATATATATAGCGGTACACTAAGGACTTGATTGGATATAAAGAAAGTAAATAGAAAAAAAAAATAATACAATAATAATAATATTTTAATTGATAAAAAATAATAATTAAAAAGTTGTAATAAAAAAATAAATAATAATTTGTGAGAGAAAAAATAGAAGGTAGTTAAGCAGATTGATAGAAAATAAAGAGAAAAAAATAAAAAATACTTTTCTTTCTATTTTTCTTTCTTTTTCCTTTAAAAATTTTCAATCATATCATAAATCTTAATTTTTTACTAAATTTTTTTTAGGTTACTAAGACACTACAATTGGAACTGTTTGATTTTCTTTAAATTAATCGGAGGAAAGAAATTTAAAAAAAAAAAGTGTTCCATTAGTATAAACAAAAAAGAAAAAAAGAAAATAACAAGGGCACGGTGCACCACGTCAGCGCGGAGTCGTGCGCCAATCTGTCGTACGATTTATAATTATTCATAAAGAAAAGGGATAGTCGGGTCCCATTGGGACAGTATTAATAGTTTAAATTTAAGATTTTTATTTTAAAATTTTTGAATTTAATTTTTGAAAATAAGAAAGCGAAATTTATGAAAAAAAATTAATTTATTATTTAATAAATTTTTTAATAAATTGAAAAAAAAAAAGAAAAGAAAGATGGTCGGAAATTAAGGGGTCTAGACTCTAGAGCCAAATATGATTTGCCCTAATCTTCCTTATCCCAGTTGCCGGCGTTCCGCAGCGCAAAACACAACCTTGCACCGACATGGGCTCATAGACTCCATCCCCGGACATGGATGAACGAATCAAGGGAGGTTTGAAGAAATTGGATCCTTACCTCGGGGATCCTTATGAAGCCGACTCGGATGGGGAGATGGACGAGGAAGCCATGGTCCGCTACTTTCTTCTTGTTCGCTTAAAATTCCATTTTTTTTTATAAAAATTAACATTTATATATTCGCAGATACTTTCTACTTGATTCTCTTTATTATAATAATTTTGTGTAAGCAGAGAGCTGCGGAGGAGATGTGGATGGGTGGTAGGTCTAATATTGACTACTCAGATGTAGTTCGTACGGACGACAAGGATGCGTTTCGGAGATGCCTCCTGGGATACGTTCCTCTGGTGTTTGGATTCAAAGGCTACTTATATCCATCCCGTTTCGCCGTCGTCTGCCGTTCTGCTGCTCTTGATATCGCAAAGGGGCTGCTCAACGGCGAGTTTCGTTGGAAAGTGAATGTAAACAGCCGATTCAAGGAGGGATCATATCCCCTTCACCATGCTGCCGTTAATTTCAAATATGATTTTTTGGAGTTGCTTCTTGCACATGGAGCTCGCACCGATGTCCGAACCCAAGGCCCTCGAATTGTGGACGGCCTTCTTCCTCTCAATGCTGTGGTCGAAGAAACCTGGTGCCTACCTTTACCTCCTCCTCCCGGACTTTTTTTTTTTTCCATAATAAAAAGGTTGTTCTGGTTTAATTTAATCTCTGTTTCTTGCTGATGCACTGCAGCCTTCACAAGTATTTGGAGTGTTGGACGAAGAAAGATTCAGTTTTCAAGCTCATCCTTTTACTTTCTCTCCCAGAGATGGTCTGTCTTTTAACTTCACGTTCTGCTTTTGCATGTTTTGTTTATTTTGTTGCTCTTCCACTCATTCACTTATCGTTATACCGTGCACATCTTTCTTTTTAATTTATTACAATTCGTGTGTTTTATACTATTCCCGTTTGGCAGAAAATTTTCGTGGACTGTATTAGCCTGATTGCTCGGTACACAGATCACATATTCGATGAACTTTGGAATTATGTTGAGCAACAAAAGCTCCTTCAGATGGCAGTTCTGTTCGTAGCAGCTCACCAAAAAATCAAGGCTACCACTCTTCAGGGCGGAGGATGGTAAGGGCATAAACGCAATGGAGGCACTGCGGAGACGGATTGATGATGCTATTGTATTCCTATGTCAAGAGTCTGTGGATATTCCCAACAAGGATAAGAATGGCAAGGATAAGAATGGCTTGTCTGTTAAGAAATGCAATACGAAGATGAAGGCTATGGCTTCTGCACGCCAAGTATGTGTATTGATGGAGAAGATTGGTGATAGTCTCGATGAATTTCGTGTAACTGTTCATTCTGAGGTGAGTTGTGCTGTTATATAATGCATTTCATCCACCCTCTGTCAAAGATTTACGTTTCGTGTCCTTTTTACCCTGCAAAGTTTTTAAAATGGTTGTCAGTGTGGTGTAGAGAAATTGAATTAAGGCTACATTTGGTAGAAAATTGAAGCAGAACAAAATAATTAGGGTTAGGGTACCATAAAACTCGTCGTTCTGAAGAATAATATTGAAAAACTGAACAAGCTTTCCAGCAGCTACACTATTTATACTAGAGTCCTAATTAGATAAAATCTCAACCATTGATTTAATAAAACTCTAAATAACTCTAGCCATGCATCTAAAAGGTCAAGCGTTTGAGTCATGTAAACATCTTCATTGTGAGATGCATGGGTAAGGTTGTGTGTTAGATGATCCTTGGCCTACCCTTACAAAGAAGGGAGCTCCATATATTTTGGAATGTTTTTTTTGTTGCTTGAGCGGGATGATCCTTTCGGCTGGTTTGCACAATCCCTACCTCATTTTCATTAGCGATGATTTCTCATTGAGTGAGACCAAATTGGGGTGTAAAAATCCTTTTACCCTTTGTTCATGGTTAAGAGGTGGTCCATTTTCTGATTTCATGCGCCTATTAATTTATTCCCACTCTATTTTTATTTGAATGTATCTTAGACCGATCTCTTTTTTCTCCCTTCCCCTGGACACCATGTCAAAAATGTTTTAATTCAAATTTTTGGCAATTGTCTTTGAAAAAAAGAAAAATTACACTTTCATGTCTTGATTACTTCCACATGCTCATCTATACCTTTGGATTCTTGAAATAATGGGCAATAATGGTCTTGCAGATTTCCCATAAGGAGGTTATTGAGTACCTGAGATCCCTCGTTGCTCGCGAAGGGTTTCTGTTGCAGCAAAAAGATATCGATTTTGGCAATCTCATCTGGTTAGGAACTTGAGTGCTTTTGTTGGTTTTTTATTTTTCCCTTTTGGATTACCTTTGTTAGTTTATTTCTTTCATCTTTTTTCTTGTTTGTTTTGCGAATAAATTTATCTTGCTAAATAAATTTATCATTTGTTTCTTGCTCTGTAGGTATCGCTATCCAGGTGATGTGGAGGGTGAAAAGTTGCTGGGACAGTTAGGTGATTTTTTTTTCCTTCATTTTTAGGCTGTCGATATTTAATTTTTCTGATAACTCCTCCTTTTTTCTTTGGTAACACAGGGAAATCTGCAACAAAGCCTCCACAACCTAAGGCATACTCTGTGGATCTAAAGGTGAGAGGAAATGTTTTCAATGATTTTTTGTGTTTGCCTGTTTGGGCATTTGCAGTTTGAGGGGAAGGGGCGGGGGAAGGTTTGAGGCAGAGAAGGGATAAAATCACAATATACTTCAGCACGCTGTATGGCAGCTTTGCCAAAGATTGTTTATTGGGGATATACAAGTTTATTTATGTCACATCTTAACTTGGGGGCACGTGATTGGCGCGACTATTTGGAATGGAGGACATACCTTGAGACAACCGCAATCCTTAAATCAAGAAAACGACAAAAACAGAAATCTTGGTCTAAAAAGGCTGAAACAACACTTATGCTCAACATAGATAAAAATTTACCTGAATAGCGGTAGGCCTATTTGTCATTTGAATAGTTTGTTGTTTGACAGGTGGTGTTGAGTTGTCATTGAAAGAGGCCCAAAACAAATTTTAAGTATACTTGGCAAGGGAAGGGAAGGTGCATGTATACTTAGTTCCTAAACTGCCATCTGTCTTCCAAGGGTGCGGAATATCACTGTTTATCCATGAACTGCCCATAAGTTAATCAGATTTGACTGTTGTGTCTATGGGGACAATTAAGTCCTTGGGTGTGATAATCAAATCTTTGCTTACATTATTTGTTTACTTTATACATTGAAATGTGTTTATCATTATCTAATATTCTTCCAGTTTGGCATTTACATTGCACAATAATAATTAACTTGCTTGCCTGTTGTTTCTGCAAAATATTCCAACTATAAAGGCTTTGGAGAACTGGCGAATCAGAAGGTTTATTCCAACTTGGAATTCCGTGCTTTCCTGCAAGTCTTTTATATGTCAACCAATTTATGGGGACAATGGAGTCATCGTAGGTCTTGAAGGTACTAATAGAGAATGGGAAAAGATGGAGAGAAGAAAATTAAGGCGTGCAGTGCAGCCACGGTCTAAAATTGAATCTGGAATGAAAGGGTCAATGATTCCAATGACCAACTACCAATCTAGGAGGCAATACTCGACTGTCGCCTCATTGATCTTGAGGGCCATAAGACGCGTTTGACCCATTTCCGTGGAATTGGAGGTTAGCCATTATCATTGTTAGACACTGGTTACATTGGGTGACATAATGTTTAACTTAGCATCCTTTTACCCTTAATCTTGCACCATGTTTTTCTTAGAGTGCATGGCTGAGATTTGTGAATGCACACTTTAGTATAGTCAACTGGCATTAGTGCTAAAGAATCTAAAGAACACAGTTTTCGCTTAAGTGATTGTGGTCACTTTTTAATGGTCCTGGACCCATTTTGGAGTGCGAGAACATACTTGCTATTCACATAGGAGGAGCTATTTTTGATTGGAAATTTGGTCTGTTCTAGTTAAAAATGGTTAGCTTCAAAAGTTGTTATGATTTTGTCCGGTAAAATATTTTGCCATTATATTCTTCATATGCCGTCTATGTTTAGTGGAACAGCACGTTGTTCTATAACATATTTATTTTAGTCAACATCATGTGCAACTTTAGTTTTTTTTTTTTTTTCAGTATTTATTGGTTGCATTCTTAATAAAATACATTTCTATTTGTGCGGGTACACTAATTATGCTTTATGGAGTTCTTTGGTGTTTTCTTTCAAGTTGCAGGGCATTTTGTGTACCTGGTTTAGGTGTGCCAAGTGAATTATACTGTTTGTACTCATCTGACTTAAAAGCTGATATTTATGCTTAATGAAGTTTTATGGTCACTTGTGGATGTCAGAAGCATATATATATTATCGGGTTCTATTTGTGTGGTTAATGTTGTTCTTGTCCGGTATTTGTGTTAAAACTTCACCAATGTTTTCAAAGATGATAGGCAGGCAATTATGGTTCTTGGAGCCTAAGCGCAAGGCCTAGGCACGTGCTTGAACGAAGTAAGGTACATAAATAAAATTAACGTTAAATTGTCATAGGAGACATATAAGCAAGATCCCACCATCACAAAAAGGAATGTTTAGTTGAATAAAACAAGAGAACTATAGAAAAAGGCGAAACAGAGGAAAGATACAGAGTTGTGAGGGTGAGATGAAGGGATGACGGGAAGATTGAATAAAATGAGGGAATGGATGCGTGAGACAAAAAAAAAAAAAACTAAGGAACATAGTGCATGTAGGGACAGATTAGCGGGTTCCAGGAGAGAAATTTGAGATTTTAATTGAATAAGATTGGAAAGCACAAAAACAAAACGTTAAAGTGGTTAGCCTTGCAAATTTTTATTCTAAATTTAAGGGTATAACCTTCCTTTTCCTTGAAATAATCGGGTAATATCCTCTAAACCATATGAGTTACAAAAGCTTCTGTGTTTCTGCGAGAGGCACGCTATCCAAGCGCCTTTTGGAGACAGAAGTCTTGCATCTCCTGAGCGTTAGCTGTGCCTAAACGACGTCGCTTCGCTTAGAGGGAAAAAGCGTTGTAAATCTTTGCACTCCCCGCTTTGCGCCTTTGGCACGCCTAGAGGACGTTTCTTTAACAACGCCGACCTTTAATCTCTCAATCAACAGAATTAGTAATTGTGAGGTAATTTTAATTTGTCTCTTTTTATTAATTCGCCTGCTCCTCTTCCGGTTTGCTCGGCGTCTTCCAGCTGCCAATGAATGATTTTGGTTCCAAGAAGTTGTGTATCTCTTGGTGGTTATTGAGGTGGCGGCTGCCGCTGCCAGTGGATGAAAAAAAGCGCCTAGCCGCACGATCGACGACGGAGCGAGCGGCGATCGTGGCCATTTTGGAGGTGGTTTTACAGAGATGTGCCACCGAGAGAGGCTTTTTAATTTTTTTAATTTTTCCTTTTTTAATCTGAAGAGTTTTTTTTTTTTTTTTGGGGCCATTGTATCCCCTGGCGATCTCGGAGAGAATTGTTTATTTCAAGTTGGGCTGTGTTGAGCTCGGTCCAGCCCAAAATCTGATTTTTCATTTTAGTAGGTTCCAAATCCTCCATCAGATTATTTGGAAATATATATAGCTAGCCTTACCCACTCTTAAGAGATTAACGTGCTTTGGACCATTTCTGTGTATATAGGTATGCAATTTCAAAGAATGTGGGTCAATCACATTCTATTTGGACCCATTAATATATGAAGTTAAAAAATAGTAAATTACCTTTACGTTCTCTTGTTGCCGCTATTTTACTCCCAATGGTAGTGATAAAAAAAAAAAAAAAAACAGAAGAAGAAGAAGAAGAAGAAGAAGATGCTTGTCTTTTTTTAAACTCTAGTATATCATATGTGTAGTTTTAGTTTACTCATCAAATCCAAGTCTAAGGGTTGTCTGGTATATTTCTTCTGAGTCCTGTGACCCAAAACTAACGTGAAAATTAGGCCAATCTATTAAGTGGTTGGGCAAGAATCATGGTATTTTATGTTCAGTGCGAGACTAAACAGGCTACTAGTGATATTTTTTTTTTCTCAAGAAATATGTATAAATTAAACTTTTACTTTATAACTTAGAAATTTTGATATCTTATCTTGAGATAAAAATTAAAAAAAAAATTCAACTATATAACTTACTGTCCAATAAGACTCGTAATGAAAAAAAAAGTATAAATTATATGCACTAACTGAGAACTCATACAATTTAATATGACGGTCGAATTCACAAAAAAACAAAATGACTAAAAGCTCAAGGAGTCTTTCTCCACAATAACAATAACCTGTTAATTGTTTCGTCATTCGAGCCGTCTCTCATCATGACCCAAAGTTCACTGCCTAGCAGAGAAATTTCCAATAAGAAAAAGTTACACTTTTTAACGAAAGGATGTTCGAAAATACATTTGAATATAATTAATTACATTTAATGTATAATTGATTAGATTTAATGTATAATTGATTCAATTTTAAATGTAATTAAATATAAAAAAATAAATTTTTTTATATTTAATTATATTTACAATTCAATCAACTAAACATTAAATACAATCAATTATATTTAAATACTTCCTCATACATATTTTTCTCTAAAAATATAACACTACTCTTTCCAATATTTGGTTGAATGACGGAGCAAAGCCCCCAAGCCGATAGTATTTGAGACTCTGGGTTATTGGGAATTCCACACATCAACATCAGTGATCAGACAAGAAGAAACTTGATTTGATATTTGATAAGCTTGCAGGAAAGAGATAAGCTTGCATTCTTGCTAAATATACTTCAAAGCAAAAATATAATTAAATTAACAGCAAAAACAAAAAACACCCTGAATGAACACCCTGAATAGATTGGTGGAGAACAAAATTTGCGAGAATGACATTCAACTTTTATAACGACAATGGTCTAAAACGTGTGGAAAACTGTTGATCATACAGTTTAACTGAATTCCACACAAAGTTAAATTAGAAATTCGTGAAGAAGATTTTTGCGTTAATTTTTAAGATGATATATTAATATTTTATTTTAAAAAATAGAAAGATAAATATTTAATAATTTTTTTATTACTATTTGACTTTATTTACTTTTTCATACAACTACTTAAAAGTATTAGATTAAAAAGTAGATTAAGACTATTTTTTATTTTTTTGAGCTATTCTTTACTTTAAATATTAATAATTTTTTATTTAGACTAAATTACTCTTAAAAAATACTTGTACAATTTTATTATTTTTTTACTTACTATATGAATTGAATTTTTTAATTATTACTCTATTTCATAAATATTTATATATATACAACATTTTCATTTTCAACCGTTCTTAAATAATATTTTTTTACTTCAAATTTCATTAATATTAGTACTTAAAAAATATCTCAAATATTATATTTTTTTACTATCTAGTAATCATCAATATTTTTTTCTAAAAAATTAAAAATTAAGTGAGAAAATTCTCAATTTCATTTCTAAAATATTTATTTTTAAAATAAAATTATAAAATATAATAATAATTTTGTTAATATGATATAATATAAATGAGATGTCTAAATCAATCATTTAATTATTCAAAACTAATCATACACTTCATTTATTTTTTTAGTGATCAACAAAAAGAAACCACAATTAATAGTAGCAATTAAAAGCGGTAATAAAAAATAGTAATATCAAAAGATCTAAATTATGAGTTTTAGATTATGCTGGTATATTTAATGAGAATCTAAATTATGAGTTTTAGATTATGTTGGTATATTTAATGAGAAACGCAAGAGATATATAATTTATTCAAGTATTTAACAGTTGATTTATTTTTTAAAATTAAATATATTTTTTATAATTTAATAATTTAAATTATTTCGTAATATATCTTTTATCGCATTGTTATTTACATTTTCTGTTAGATTATAAGATCCAGGTGCCTGTACCAACTACCAAGCCGTTCGCTCGGTCCAGGTATGGAAGTCAATATTTGTTTTGTCAAAATTAAAATTTAAATATATTTAGTGTTAATTTAAAATTTAAACTTACTTAATATTATTAATATTAATTTGTATTTATTTAATATTATTTTAAAATTTTTAAAATAAAATTCAAAAAATATAAATAAATATTTTTTCTAATTATTTTTTATTCAAGTAAATATGTATAAATATTTAGTGTAATTTGAAGCTTTTTCTTAAATTTAGACTAGACCAGATGATGAAAACAATAAAGAAAGGGTCGCGTTATTTGGCATGAATTTAAGCTTCGCGGCCATGCTCGAGAGTAGTTATTATTATTATTATTATTAGTTTCTTTAAATTTGCTTTTCATTTTTATTATTTATATATTCTTTTTTTTTAAATTAACACTTAAGTAGTAGTTTGTGTTATTTTAAATATATGTAGCGGTACACTAAGGGCTTAATTGGATATAAAGAAAGTAAATAAAAAAAAAAATAAAAAATAATACAGTAATAATGATATTTTGATTGATAAAAAATAATAATTAGAAAGTTATGATAAGGAAATAAATAATAATTTGTTAGAGAAAAAGTAAAAAATAGTGATTTAAATTAAAAATAAAAATAAAAATAAAAAATATTTTTCTTTCTATTTTTCTTTAAAAATTTTCAATCATAGCATAAATCTTAATTTTTAAAGAAATATTTTTTACTAAATTTTTTTTAGGTTACTAAGACACTACAATTGGAACTGTTTGATTTTCTTTAAATTAATCGGAGGAAAGAAATTAAAAAAAAAAAGTGTTCCATTAGTATAAACAAAAAAGAAAAAAAGAAAATAACAAGGGCACGGTGCACCACGTCAGCGCGGAGTTGTGCGCCAATCTGTCGTACGATTTAGAATTATTCATAAAGAAAAGGGATAGCCGGGTCCCTCGGGGTCAGAATTAATAATTTAAATTTAAGATTTTTATTTTAAAATTTTTAAATTTAAATTTTAAAAATAAGAAGGTGAGGTTTATTAAAAAAAAAATTAATTTAAAGTTTAATAAATTTTTTAATTGACTAAAAAAAAAATTGGAAATTGAGGGGTCCAGAGCCAAATATGACTTGCCCTAATCTTTCTTATCCCAATTGCCGCCGTTCCGCAGCGCAAAACACAACCTTGCACAGACATGGGCTCATCGACTCCATCCCCGGACATGGATGAACGAATCAACGAAGGTTTGAAGGAATTGGATCCTTACCTCGGTGATCCTTATGAAGCCGACTCGGATGGGGAGATGGACGAGGAAGCCATGGTCCGCTACTGTCTTCTTGTTCGCCTAAAATTCCATTTTTTTTATAAAAATTAACATTTATATATTTGCAGATACTTTCTACTTGATTCTCTTTATTATAATAATTTTGTGTAAGCAGAGAGCTGCGGAGGAGATGTGGATGGGTGGTAGGTCTAATATTGACTACTCAGATGTAGTTCGTACGGACGACAAGGATGCGTTTCGGAGATGCCTCCTGGGATACGTTCCTCTGGTGTTTGGATTCAAAGGCTACTTATATCCATCCCGTTTCTCCGTCGTCTGCCGTTATGCTGCCTTTGATATCGCAAAGGGGCTGCTCCACGGCGAGTTTCGTTGGAAAGTGAATGTAAACAGCCGATTCAAGGACGGATCCTATTCCCTTCACCATGCTGCCATTAATTTCAAATATGATTTTTTGGAGTTGCTTCTTACGCATGGAGCTCGCACCGATGTCCGAACCCAAGGCCCTGAAATTGTGGACGGGCTTCTTCCACTCAATGCTGCAGTCGAAGAAACCTGGTTCCTACCTTTGCCTCCTCCTCCCGTACTTTTTTTTTTTGATCTTTTTATTGTGTTTCTGATTATTGAAAAGAAAAAAAAAAGGTTGTTCTGGTTTAATTTAATCTCTGTTTCTTGTTGATGCACTGCAGCCTTCACAAGTATTTGGAGTGTTGGACGAAGAAAGATTCTGTTTTCAAGCTCATCCTTTTACTTTCTCTCCCAGAGATGGTCTGTCTTTCAACTTCACGTTCTGCTTTTGCATGTTTTGTTTATTTCGTTGCTCTTCCACTCATTCACTTATCGTTATACCGTGCACATCTTTCTTTTTAATTTATTACAATTCGTGTGTTTTGTACTATTCCCGTTTGGCAGAAAACTTTCCTGGACTGTATTAGCCTGATTGCTCGGTACACAGATCACATATTCGATGAACTTTGGAATTATGTTGAGCAACAAAAGCTCCTTCAGATGGCAGTTCTGTTCGTAGCAGCTCACCAAAAAATCAAGGCTATCACTCTTCAAGGCGAGGATGGTAAGGGCATAAACGCAATGGAGGCACTGCGGAGACGGATTGATGATGCTATTGTATTCCTATGTCAAGAGTCTGTGGATATTCCCAACAAGGATAAGAATGGCAAGGATAAGAATGGCTTGTCTGTTAAGAAATGCAATACGAAGATGAAGGCTATGGCTTCTGCACGCCAAGTATGTGTATTGATGGAGAAGATTGGTGATAGTCTCGATGAATTTCGTGTAACTGTTCATTCTGAGGTGAGTTGTGCTGTTATATAATGCATTTCATCCACCCTCTGTCAAAGATTCACGTTTCTTGTCCTTTTCCCCTGCAAAGTTTTTAAAATGGTTGTCAGTGTGGTGTAGAGAAATTGAATTAAGGCTACATTTTGGTAGAAAATTGAAGCAGAACAAAATAATTAGGGTTAGGGTTTATAAAAACCATAAAACTCATCGTTCTGAAGAATAATATTGAAAAACTGAACAAGCCTTCCAGCAGCTACGCTATTTATACTAGAGTCTTAATTAGAAAAAATCTCAACCATTAATTTAATAAAATTCTAAATAATCCTAGCCATGCATCTAAATGGTCAAGCGTTTGAGTCATGGAAACATCTTCATTGTGAGATGCATGGGTAAGGTTGTGTGTTAGATGATCCTTGGCCTACCCTTACAAAGAAGGGAGCTCCATATATTTTGGAATGTTTTTTTTGTTGCTTGAGCAGGATGATCCTTTCGGCTGGTTTGCACAATCCCTACCTCATTTTCATTAGCGATGATTTCTCATTTTCATTTTGCACAATCCTTTTGGCAATTGTCTTTGAAAAAAAAGAAAATTACACTATCATGTCTTGATTACTTCCACATGCTCATCTATACCTTTGGATTCTTGAAATAATGGCCAATAATGGTCTTGCAGATTTCCCATAAGGAGGTTATTGAGTACCTGAGATCTCTCGTTGCTCGCGAAGGGTTTCTGTTGCAGCAAAAAGATATCGATTTTGGCAATCTCATCTGGTTAGGAACTTGAGAGCTTTTGTTAGTTTTTTATTTTTCCCTTTTGGATTACCTTTGTTAGTTTATTTCTTGCATCTTATTTCTTGCATCTTTTTTCCTATTTGTTTTGCGAATAAATTTATCTTGCTAAATAAATTTATCATTTGTTTCTTGCTCTGTAGGTATCGCTATCCAGGTGATGTGGAGGGTGAAAAGTTGCTGGGACAGTTAGGTGATTTTTTTGTCCTTCATTTTTAGGCTGTGGATGTTTAATTTTTCTGATAACTGGTCCTTTTTTCTTTGGTAACACAGGGAAATCTGCAACAAAGCCTCCACAACCTAAGGCATACTCTGTGGATCTAAAGGTGAGAGGAAATGTTTTCAATGACTTTGTGTTTGCCTGTTTGGGCATTTGCAGTTTGAGGGGAAGGGGCGGGGGAAGGTTTTAGGCAGAGAAGGGATAAAATCACAATATACTTCAGCACGCTGTATGGCAGCTTTGCCAAAGATTGTTTATTGGGAATATACAAGTTTATTTATGTCACATCTTAACTTGGGGGCACGTGATTGGCGCGACTATTTGGAATGGAGGACGTGCCTTGAGACAACCGCAAGCCTTAAATCAAGAAAACGACAAACACAGAAATCTTGGTCTAAAAAGGCTGAAACAACACTTATGCTCAACATAGATAAAAATTTACCTAAATAGCGGTAGGCCTATTTGTCATTTGAATAGTTTGTTGTTTGACAGGTGGTGTTGAGTTGTCATTGAAAGAGGCCCAAAACAAATTTTAAGTATACTTGGCAAGGGAAGGGAAGGTGCATGTATACTTTGTTCCTAAACTGCCATCTGTCTTCCAAGGGTGCGGAATATCACAATTTATCCATGAACTGCCCATAACTTAATAAGGTTTGACTGTTGTGTCTATGGGGACAATTAAGTCCTTGGGTGTGATAATCGAATTTTTGCTTCTGTTATTTGTTTACTTCATACATTGAAATGTGTTTATCATTATCTAATATTCTTCCAGTTTGGCATTTACATTGCACAATAATAATTAACTTGCTTGTCTGTTGTTTCTGCAAAATATTCCAACTATAAAGGTTTTGGAGAACTGGCGAATCAGAAGGTTTATTCCAACTTGGAATTCTGTGCTTTCCTGCAAGTCTTTTATAGAACAACCAATTTATGGGGACAATGGATTCATCATAGGTCTTGAAGGTACTAACAGAGAATGGGAAAAAATGGAGAAAAGAAAAGTAAGGCGTGCAGTGCAGCCACGGTATAAAATTGAATCTGGAATGAAAGGGTCAATGATTCCAATGACCAACTACCAATCTAGGACGCAATATTCGACTGTTGCCTCATTGATCTTGAGGGCCATAAGACGTGTTTGACCTATTTCTGTGGAATTGGAGGTTAGCCATTATCATTGTTAGACACTGGTTGCATTGGGTGACATAATGTTTAACTTAGCACCCTTTTACCCTTAATCTTGCACCATGTTTTTCTTAAAGTGCATGGCTGAGATTTGTGAATGTGCACTTTAGTATAGTCAACTGGCATTAGTGCTAAAGAATCTAAATAGTACAGTTTTCGCTTAAGTGCTTGTGATCACTTTTTAATGGTCCTGGACCCATTTTGGAGTGCGAGAACATACTTGCTATTCACATAGGAGGAGCTATTTTTGATTGGAAATTTGGTCTGTTCTAGTTAAAAATGGTTGGCTTCAAAAGTTGTTATGATTTTGTCCAGTGAAATATTTTGCCATTATATTCTTCATATGTCGTCTATGTTTAGTGGAACAGCACGTTGTTCTATAACATATTTATTTTAGTCAACATCATGTGCAACTTTAGTTTTTTTTTTTTTTTCCAGTATTTATTTGTTGCATTGTTAATAAAATACATTTCTATTTGTGCAGGTACACTAATTATGCTTTATGGAGTTCTTTGGTGTTTTCTTTCAAGTTGCAGTGCATTTTGTGTACCTGGTTTAGGTGTGCCAAGTGAATTATACTGTTTGCACTCATCTGACTTAAAAGCTGATATTTATGCTTAATGAAGTTTTATGGTCACTTGTGGATGTCAGAAGCATATATATATTTATCGGGTTCTATTTGTGTGGTTAATGTTGTTCTTGTCCGGTATTTTTGTTAAAACTTCACCAATGTTTTCAAAGATGATAGGCACCTTGAGGCAATTATGGTTCTTGGAGCCTAAGCGCAAGGCCTAGGCTCGTGCTTGAACGAAGTAAGCTACATAAATAAAATTAACGTTAAATTGTCATAGGAGACATATAAGCAAGATCCCACCATCACAAAAAGGAATGTTTAGTTGAATAAAACAAGAGAACTATAGAAAAAGGCGAAACAGAGGAAGGGAAGATTGAATAAAATGAGGGAATGGATGCGTGAGAAAAAAAAAAAAAAAACTGAGGAACATAGTGCATGTAGGGACAGATTAGCGGGGTGCAGGAGAGAAATTTGAAATTTTAATTGAATAAGATTGGAAAGCACAAAAACAAAACGTTAAAGTGATAAGCCTTGCAAATTTTTATTCTAAATTTAAGGGTATAACCTTACTTTTTTCTTGAAATAAACGGGTAATATCCTCTAAACCATATGAGTTACAAAAGCTTCTGTGTTTCTGCGAGAGGCACGCTATACAAGCGCCTTTTGGGGATAGAAGACTTGCGTCTCCTGCGCCTTAGCTGTGCCTAAACGAAGTCGCTTCGCTTAGAGGGAAAAAGCGTTGTAAATCTTTGCACTCCCCGCTTTGCGCCTTCGGCACGCCTAGAGGGCGTTTCTTTAAAAACGCCGACCTCTACTCTCTCAATCACCCGAATTAGTGATTGTGAGGTAATTTAATTTGTCTGTTTTTATTGATTTAGATTTGAATTTTCTCACTGACATTAGCTATTGACTCATTCATACTATTAAGTGTTGAGAGATTCATTCGGAGCCATTAATATTCAAATGACAGGTTTATTAGTACGATGATTAAAATACTTACGATAAACATTCTTTTTTAGTAAAATTTTTTTTTCTTCCCTTCCCAATTCCTTGTCGTCTCAATCTATGGATTAAACGTTCCCCCGTAAAATACATTTGGCTTATTTTACATTTACAGTTAGGCATAATTTTCGGATTGGTTAATATATATATATATATATATATATATATTAAAACTTTTGTCTGAAAATGGAAATGCATGGAGTAATATGCTTATAAGAAAAGTGTGAGTTTAATTCCAAAAAATAATAATAATAAATTGCACTTGGATTGTAATGTATATAGCATGAGTAGTTATTATATTGAATTTCTAATGCTAGAGTTTTCATGAAATATTATATATATATATAAAACGTTTAAATTGCATGGTAGTCCTTGTCATTTTTCTCCTAGAAATGACCATGGGAAACTATTTTCATTATCTCGTCATTTTTTCCTCAGATAGGTGCAGTGCTGTGCAGTTATGTCTTGGCCAATCAATTTTGACATTATTCCTGCTCCTACCGTTTTAACTCCTTCTCTCAAAGAGAATGTTTGTCCTGTCAAAGAAGTAACCGAAAACATACTAAGAATGTTTGACAGGGATGAGTGTTAACTGTTAAGTTTATAAAATCGAATGCCGAAGGCAATCGAGATAGCCCATTGGAAGTTCTCCGAACCAACAGGGATAAGCAATTAAAATAGTTTTATAAATTTTGGTCTTTTATAATTCAATTTTATATGTTAAAAGTATTTTATTTAAGTGTTGAACATTAATGATTCTATTTTAATTAAGTTCAATCATTAATAGATCTTTATCTAACTATTATCTTAGATGTTTGACCGATTTAAAATTTGATATTATAATAAAAATACATATAAAGATCTTCACAATTGAATTAAAAAACTTTATATGCATTTAAATTATATTTCTCTTTTGAAAAAAAAAAAAACATGCATCTTAACCTTATTTTAAAATTGTGAAAAATAAAGAACAAGTCAACAAACGTTTGAAGAAATTTGATCCTTACCTCGGTGATCCTTATAAAGCCGACTCGGATGGGGAGATGGACGAGGAAGCTATGGTCCTCTACTTTCTTCTTCTTCTTCGTCTCTTTGTAAATTCCATTTTTTATAAAAATTAACATTTGTACGTTTGCAGACGCTTTCTACTTACTTTTACTATCATAATTTTGTGTAAGCAGAGAGCTGCAGACAAGATGTGGATGGGTGGTAGGTCTAATATTGACTACTCAGATGCAGTTCGTACGGACGACAAGGATGCGTTTCGGAGATGCCTCCTGGGATACGTTCCTCTGGTGTTTGGATTCAAAGGCTACTTATATCCACCCCGTTTCTCCGTCGTCTGCCGTTGTGCTGCTGTTGATATCGCAAAGGGGATGCTGCACGGCCAGTTTCGTTGGAAAGTGAATGTAAACAGCCGATTCAAGGACGGATCCTATTCCCTTCACCATGTGGCCATTAATTTCAAATATGATTTTTTGGAGTTGCTTCTTGCACATGGAGCTCGCACCGATGTCCGAACCCAAGGCCCTGAAATTGTGGACGGGCTTCTTCCACTCAATGTTGCAGTCGAAGAAACCTGGTGCCTACCTTTGCCTCCTCCTCCCGTACCTTTTTTTTTTTTGATCTTTTTATTGTGTTTCTGATTATTGAAAAGAAAAAAAAAAAGGTTGTTCTGGTTTAATTTAATCTCTGTTTCTTGCTGATGCACTGCAGCCTTCACAAGTATTTGGAGTGTTGGACGAAGAAAGATTCTGTTTTCAAGCTCATCCTTTTACTTTCTCTCCCAGAGATGGTCTGTCTTTTAACTTCACGTTCTGCTTTTGCATGTTTTATTTATTTTGTTGCTCTTCCACTCATTCACTTATCGTTATACCGTGCACATCTTTCTTTTTAATTTATTACAATTCGTGTGTTTTATACTATTCCCGTTTGGCAGAAAATTTTCCTGGACTGTATTAGCCTGATTGCTCGGTACACAGATCACATATTCGATGAACTTTGGAATTATGTTGAGCAACAAAAGCTCCTTCAGATGGCAGTTCTGTTCGTAGCAGCTCACCAAAAAATCAAGGCTACCACTCTTCAGGGCGAGGATGGTAAGGGCATAAACGCAATGGAGGCACTGCGGAGACGGATTGATGATGCTATTGTATTCCTATGTCAAGAGTCTGTGGATATCCCCAATAAGGATAAGAATGGCTTTTCTGTTAAGAAATGCAATACGAAGAGGAAGTCTATGGTTTCTACATGCCGAATATGTGTATTGATGGAGAAGATTGGTGATAGTCTCGATGAATTTCGTCTAACTGTTCATTTTGAGGTGAGTTGTGCTGTTGTGTAATGCATTTCATCCGCACTCTGTCAAAGATTTACGTTTCTTGTTCTTTTTCCCCTGCGAAGTTATTCAGATGGTTGTCAGTGGCAGTTACTAGATTGAAAAAGTTAAAAAGAACAACATGATAGATAAGAAGCTCTCTTGTTGTTAGCAGCTAAAGTTCTTCTTTCCTACACTATTTGCTGAAACCAATTGTCTTCTGTTCCTTGGGTGATGATGAGGAGGGTCTCATTGCAGTAGTAAGGTGGATGTTTTGTGACTAAGAGGTCAAGCGTTTGAGTCATGGAAACATCTTCATTGTGAGATGCAAGGGTAAGGTTGTGTGTGATAGATGATCCTTCCCCTACCCTCGCAAAGAAGGGAGCTCTGTTTAATTAGGAAGGTCTTTTCAGTTGCTTAAGCGGATGATCGTGTTGGCTGGTTTGCACGATCTCTGCTTCGTTAGTGAAGATCTCTCATTGACTCAGACCAAATTGGGTGCGAAAATTCTTTTACTGCTTGTTCATGCTTAAGAGGTGGTCCATATTCTAATTCCATGCGGCTATTCCTTTTTTTCCGCTCTCCTTTGATTTGAATGTATCTTATACCAACCTCTTTTTTCTCCCCTCCCCAGGACAGTCTACAAAATTTTTTACTTTCAGATTTTCGCTGTCTTTGAGGAAAAAAAAAAAATAAAAGAACACCATCATGTCTTGATTACCTCTACATGCTCAGCTGCACCTTTGGATTCTCGAAATTATGGGCAATAATGGTCTTGCAGATGTCCCATAAGGAGGTAATTGAGTACATGTCATTAGTCTTTGCTCGTTAAGGGTTTCTGTTGCAGCAAAAAGATACCGATTTCCGCAATCTCAACTGGTTAGAAACTTCAGTGCTTTTGTTAGTTTTTTTTTTTCCCCTTGGATTACCTTTGTTAGTTTATTTCTTGCATCTGTTTTCGTATTTTGTTGTGAATAAATTTATTTACCATTTCTTCCTTTTTCAGGTATCGCTATCCAGGTGATGTGGAGGGTGAAAAGTTGATGGGACAGTCAGGTGATTTTTTTGTCCCTCGTTTGTAGACAGCTGACACTTATTTTCTTTTTTTTTTTTTATTTGATGGCTTGTCTCTGTTTCTTTTCTAACACAGGGAAATCTGCAACAGCTCCTCCGCAACCTAAGGCGGACTTTGTGGAACTAAAGGTAAGAGGGAACACTTTCAAAGTCTTTTTGTGTTTGGGCTTTTGCGGTTTAGGGGAAGGGGGCAGTGGAAGGTTTGATGCTTTGCAGGGATAAATCACTATATACTGAAGTACACTGTGTGGTAGCTTTGCCAAAGATTGTTTTATTGGAAATATACAAGTTTATTCATCCATAAACTGCCCATAACTTAATTAAATTCAGAACCTTCAAGTGATTCCTTCTTGCCCTACCTCCCCTCATGTATGAACTGTTGCTATTTTGATTTTTCTAATGGCTTTCTTTTGTTTTTTCTTTTAACACAGAGAGATCCGAATCCCTATATCCTCCGCGGCCCTGACAATTTTAATCTGGACCAGCAACCTTATATGGTCATCTTCGACAATAAGGTAAGAGCAAAAGTTTTGGGAACAGTTATGCTTTCTTTTGTTCACTTCGTGGCTGTTTTTCCTGTAGCTCGTTTGGTGGAACCTCTTCTCAATGAATTGAATATATAATGGAGATTACAGCTTGAATTTGATTAATCTGAACATAGAAGGGCGTGTGGGACTTTCACACTGGGGGGTTTGGGGAGTGTTGGGATGTACTTACGACTTTATTTATTTATATACTGGCCATAACTTATTGAGGATCTTGATTCTGTGGACCGTAGAATTTAACCTTTATTGTGTTTACTGTTGCAGCGAGTGCTTAAGTGGAGGTTTTATGTTTGCCTTCTTTCCATTTGACAAGAAGAATACATGGGTCTGCAATTTTTGTTATGATGACATTTTGCTTTTACATGGTCTGACGTGTTGTATATTTTCAGGAATGGTGAGGTTTTTTGGGGTTTTTTTTTTCCCCGGGTGGAGGGAGGGAGAAAAAGTTTTGGTCTTTTACAGGTTATACCTGTTCAA
Source organism: Carallia pectinifolia (assembly GCA_037832335.1). Taxonomy (NCBI): domain Eukaryota; kingdom Viridiplantae; phylum Streptophyta; class Magnoliopsida; order Malpighiales; family Rhizophoraceae; genus Carallia; species Carallia pectinifolia. The sequence goes on from CM075449.1 coordinate 7,347,628, forward strand.
TCCAGGTTTTTTCGCTCATTATTTGGTTACTTCAGACACCTAAAATGCTTGATAAACATTCTTCTAGCTTGTAACTAATTCTTACTACAACAATTGACTGTCTTGTTTCTTGCTTTTGAAGTTAGATTTTAACCATAAAAAATTTGCAGAACTTTCATGTCAAAAGGTTTATTCCAACTTGGAATTCGGTGACGACCTTTATATCTATACAGACCTGACCAATTTATGTGAATGGTATTATTATGGGTTTTGATGAACCTAATGAAGAATGGGAAATGAAGAGGGCCCAACGAGCAGTGTAACATAAAAATTGTCAATCATAAAAATTTATAGACAATTGAATCTAAATTGTCACTATCGCGTCGTTTAGCAATCGAATCTTTAGTTTTGGCAATCATAAAAATTTATAGACATGCAATTATGAAAATCCGTTGGACACATAGGATATTTAATTCTCAGACTAAGATGCACAGGATGTGGAAAACTTTTCCGTGACTTGTGCTGTATAAGGAATGGAATGCATAAACAAATGAATATTGGAAAACACTTGAAAATGTGAAAAAAAAAAAAAATCCCTAAGACAAATGCTAAGTGGTGAAGTTCAAGAGTTTGGATTATTAAAGTGATTGAAATGTAAGACTGTCTCAACTTCTTCAACTCTTTATTGAATTGTGTATTTATTGCATTCATTGGTGAAGAGATCTATCTGTACAAACGATAAATATACTTGAGTGAAGCTCGTCAAAAAATTGGTGAAAATGGCCAAATTGAGGTGGGACTTCGCAGACCTATATGGATTAGATATATTATATAGACAGCTGATGATTCTATTCTGTGACTTTTGCGAATAACGCAGATGTTCAATGACAGGAAGTGAGGGCAGCTACATATGCATGTCATACGTGCGCGCTTTTAATTCAAAGACAGGCCAGGCAACTTATCATGTCCTCAACGATGTTGGTATGAACTTTTCATGTTGGGACTTTGATTTCCGCTTTGAGGCTACCACGTTGTGTATTATGATTGGAAAATGAAAAAAAAAAAAAACTAATTACTATGACGAGATCAAAGAAAAAAGGTTATCAGATTTACTTTGAACTTTAAAATTAGTAAAAAAAAAAAATGAAGTCAATTGGTCATTCGGTGTTAATTGATTACAGAGTTACCAAGAATACGCATCAAACACATTACGAAGAAGCATCACATCAAGTGCAAATTTTACGTTCATTGTTTCCAGCGTTGAACAAAAAAGAAAAGAAAAAGGCCAAGAATCACCCGATGCCTTGCATAAATTGTGCATTCTTACTAAAATTGATGGACTAAGTTTACGGCAATGTTTTCAAAATCGGCTCGGACCGGCCGGTCCGACCGGTTCAACCGGTGACCGGCCAAAGGTCCGGGCCGGTTTATGGCTAGAGTTACCCCTTAACTCGGACCGGTCAAAACTGGTTTGAACCGGTCAAAACTGATTTGAACCGGTCAAAAACCGGACCCGGGTCAACCGGTTCAAACCGGTATAAAGTTTTATAAATTATAATTTGATTCCAATGTTTATTTAAATTATAATTTGAGTTTTAAATTTAATTAAAATTTTTAATTTAGTCCTAAATTTATCAAAACTTTCAATTTAGTCTTAAATTTAACAAAATTTTCAATTTAATCCTTAAAAATTAAAAAAATAATATTTAATAATCATGTATAAGTATTATTTTTTTAAATTATTTTTATAAATATATATATTAATAAATACCGGTTCAAATACCGGTTCGACCGGTTGAATCGGTTGAACCTTGACCCACTAATGTTTCCGGTTCGATGACCGGTCCGGTTCTGACAACTTTGGTTTACGGCTCAAGAAAACAGGAACAAAGACGATCATATTTGTAGACCTAAAGGCTACTTGGCATAAGCAAATGCTCTAAATGCATATTTGAGAATGCAGCAGTTAATTATTTTGGATTTTCTTGAACGCAACACCTTTTGCAAGGCATATCAGTAGGACATTACATTGACTTTTTCCGGACATGAATGAAGGCTACGGGAACATTACCTCTTATAATGCTCTTAATCTAAATATTCGATGTTAATTTTGATCTGATATCATTGGCCTCATATAGTCAGTACATCCTGACTCAATGTATTGTTGACCATAATACTCAGGATAGAGAAAGCTACAAATCCGGCGAGGTTATAACACATCATTTGTTGAACAGGACAATCTGGTTTAGATTACAAGCTTCTTGTCGTATTATAGAGAAAGATTAGCATTCTTGCTTTCAGAGGTTTGGCCATGGTTAACCTAAGTTGTCTTACCTGTTATTCAACAGATAACATCAATCAATTCAAATCCATACAACACTTAATTATCACATCACATGTACTATAAACAAACAAAGGGAGTCAGGTTCCTGGGACTCGAACCCGTAACAGAGCTAATTATCATGATAGGTAACATGGAAAGCATAATTAACACTGTACAAAACCTAATTCATATGGCTATAAGATTCATTAGATTTTAATTTCTAACATTAAAGATAGATAGAGAGAGAGAGAGAGAGAGTACTAGAGTTTGGCGAAACTCCTCTTCGGCGATTGTGCGCTCTTGGGCTTTAACTTTGGCGGCCTCGGCCTTGAGCTTCTTGCGCTCCTCATTTGCAGTCCTAATGGCCGCAATTCTGGCCTCCTCCTTCCGCTGCTTCTCGAGTCGCAAGGGCTCCGTTTCTATCATATAATCCTTTCGCAACTCCTTCACCTGCTTCGCATAGTCCTTTCTCAGTCTCGCCAGCTTGGCCTGGGCCTCTTCCGGGTTGCTCGGCGCCTTCCAGCTCCCAATGGATGAGTTTGGTTCCAAGAAGTTGTGTGTCTGTTGGTGGTTGTGGCGGTGGCCGCTGCCGCTGCCGCTGCTAGTGGGTGAAAAAAAGCGCCTGGCTGCACGGGCTACGACCAAGCGAGCGGCGATCGTGGCCATTTTAGAGGCGGTTTCGGAGAGATGAAGCACCGTGAGGCTTTTTAGGGGGGGTGGGCTTGGGTTTAGAAGGTGAGAGAGAATTGTTTACCAAAATCTTATTTTGGTGCGTTTCAAATCCTCCATCAGATTGTTTGGTACTATACATGGCTATCGTTTACCCACTCATAAAGAACTAATGGGCTTTTGGACCGTTTCTGTGTATATAGGTATGCAATTTCAAAGAAAAAAAAATAACAGGGAAGCAAACCAGCTGGCAGATCATTAGGCCAATCTGGCAACCTCTATGACCTTGGGGTTTCACATGCTTATTTGCCCTCCAGAAGGATCTCTACCTCTGCTTCATCAAGATAATCTAGGTGTCTCATGGCCTAGTAGTTTAACTGTTTGAGTTGTTGTTTATAGAATAGGCTTCGGCCCTCCACTTGGACAAAAAAAAAAAAAAAAAATTACAGTCTGGGCCGGTACTCAAGGTATTAACAATCAACCGAGAATTCATAAAACTAAGAAAAAAAAATAAGTATAGTTTAAGCAGTGACTATTAAATATAAAATATAAAATTTAAATCTTATCTATATAATTTCTTTTTTTCACTGTCGCTCTAGCAGCTCCAAAAAATTAAAAGAAAAGCCAACAAATGAAATAAAAAAAAAAATTGCAACACATAATAAAAATGAGGGTCAATCGCATCTTATTTAGTCCCACTGATAAATGAAGTTGAAAAATAGTAAATTACCTTACCGTTTTCTTGTTGTTAATATTTCGCTCCGTATAGTGGTGCTACAAAAAAAAGAAGAAGAAGATGCTAGTCTTTTTTTAAACTTTACGTATGTCATATATATCATATATGTTGTTTTAGTTTACACATCAAATCCAAACCTAAGGGTTTATCCAATAGATTTCTTCTGAGTTCTGTGACCCAAAACTAATATGAAAATTAGGCTAATTCATGTGTTGGTTCGGTAAGAATCATGGTACTTTATATTTAATGTAAGACTAAATTAAACTATCTAGTGATATATTTTTTTTCTTTTTAAGAAATATGTATAAATTAAATTTATACTTTTAAGTTGAAAGTTTTGATGGAACTTTTGCAGCTCAATATGACAAACCCACAGGAAAACACAATGACTAAAAACTCGAGGGGTCTATTTCCATAATAACCTGTTAATTGTTTCCTTATTCCAGCCTTCTCTCGTCATGACCCCGGGTTCACTGCCTAGCAGAGAAATTTCCAATATTTGCCTGAATGCCGTTGCAAAGCCCCCAAGCCGATATCATTAGAGACTCTGGGGTATCGGGAATCCCACACATCAACATCGGTGATCAGACATGAAGAAACCTGATTTAATATTAGATCAGCGTGCATTCCCGCCAAATATACTTCAAAGCAAAAATAGAATCAAATTGAAAATAAAAATAAAAAACCATGAGTAGGTTGGTTAGCTGTGTGTGGAGAACAAAATTTGCTAGAATGACATTTTAACTTCTGTAACGACAATGACCTTAAACACGTGACGGAATAAACGAAAAGATTTCAATTTTAACCTACAAAATAGAAGAGTCTACAATTGATAACAGGTTCACACAATGAACCAAAAAGTTATTTATGCTAAATTGAAATTGACTAATTATTTAGAACGACATTAATAGTGTGTTCGGCGTACTGTAAAAAGATAAGGAAAGGTGGAAAAAGAATAAAATTGTTTAAATAAGTAAAAAAAATTAGAAAAAATAAATATAGTAAAAAAAATAAACAGTAATTTGTGAAAAAAAATAAAAAAATAAATTATTTGAATAAATGGAGAAAGATAAAAGAAATAAAAAGTGGTGAAATAAACGATAGAGAAAATTATTTTCTTTCCCTATTTAGAAAAAGCACTCCAAACACAAAAAAAACAAAAAACAAAAAGTACTAAAAGTTTTATGGCTTGTTTGGATTTTTAGAGATAGAGAGAGAAAAAAAATGTATAGTTATTATTCTATTATTTTTTTACAATTTTTTCTTATAATTTTTACTTCAATCTAAATAATTTATTTTTCTCATCACTTTTTTCTCTCACAAATTATTATATATTTTTTTCTTTTTAATCACTTTCTTTCTCACAATTTTTTTCTTTATCCAAATAATTTATTTTTCTCACAACTTTTTTTCATAAATTATTATTTAATTTTTTGTCATCATTTTCTTTTTCACAATTTTCTTCACCTATCTAAATAATTTTATTTTCTTATAATTTTTTTTCATATTTTTCTTTTTCACATCTCTTTTAATCAAAACACACTGTTAATACCGAATAATTGCTTATCCTGATTTCAGAATGGAATAAAGTTGGGTCGGGAGAAGAGAACAGAGGATCCGTGAAATCCAAGGATTGGATCGTAATTAGACCCTTTTACAAATGTATCACCTTTTATTTTATGAGTCGCGTCTGCTCTCGCCGCACTGCCACTTCTTTCTCCAAGCCAAGGCTGACCAATTTAGAGAGCCAGTATCCCATAATCTGAGGATATGAAGTATTCTGATGCTTTCAGACTTGATTCCGATGGAGAGATGGATGAGGAAGCTATAGTACTTTCTTCTTCTTCTCGTTCTCGTGCTCTTTGTATTTAGGTTTCATGAATTTATTAGTTTAAGATTAATTCAGCAATGCATGCAGATGTTACGACTTAGTAGCAATTCTATCAATTTTTCACTATTGTCGAATTTGAGTTCCAACCCTAACCCTAACTGCAGACACTAATACTTTTTTCTCCTTTTCTTTAATTTTTTTATTTATTTTGTGTTTGTTTGTGTATATATTGTGAGAGCAGAGAGAGGTGGATGAAAATGAACAATGGGATATGGTTAAAGATGTATTCTTGGGCTTCCTAAACATAGTTCATTCTGATGATAAGGATAAATTTGTGAATTATGTACGCCGCAACTGTTACTTTGGAATCAAAGGCTACTTCCGGCCTTCCTTTTTCGATGACATCTGTCAATTCTCTGCTGCTAACTGCGCAAAGGCACTGCTCCAAGGAGAGTGTGGCTTGAAAGTCAGTCTTAACTCCTCCTACAAAGATAGAACCTATCCTCTTCACCAAGCTGCCTCAAAATTCTCCCGCGAATTTTTGGAGGTGCTTATTGATCATGGAGCTCGCACTGATATCCGAACCAAAGGCCCCGAAGTGGTCGAGGGGCTTCTTCCTCTCAATGTTGCAGTTGAATACACATGGTGCATACGCCCTCTATGCCACGAACCTTTTATTTTAAATTATGTTTTGTTTCTCTATCCTAACTCTGCAAAAGTTTATTTCTTTTTACTTGCCTTAAACTAAAGAGTGTTAATTAAGAGGAAGTTTGTTTATTTATTTGTACTCTTCCCAAGGGTTCAATGTCTGTCTCTTGCTGCTGCAGCCTTCACAAGTATTTGGAGTGTTGGGCCCACAAAGACTCTGCTCTCAAGCTCGTCCTTTTGCTTTCTCTACCTGAGATGGTCTGTCTTGAATTTCCATGTTTTGATTATCCAATTTTCATTTCATTGCTCTTGCACCAATTTAAGTTTAACTCATGTTTTCTAATCTTGCATCTCACATTTTTTTTTTCTTCTTTTTTCTTCCCTGATTTACGCTATATGGGTTTTATACAAATTGTCTCCTGTGTTCTGTCCTCCTTTTGACAGAAAATGTTCTTGGATTGCATTACCCTGCTCGCACAGCACACGAGCCAAACATTTGATGAACTTATGAACTATATTCAGCAAGGAAAGCTCCTTCAGATGGCGGTCCTATTCATAGCAGCTCATAAACAAATTGTGGCTATCCCTTTTCAAGACAAAGATGGCAAGAGCATAAGCGCGATGGAGGTGATCCTGAGGCAGATTGATGATAGCATCATATTCCTGATCTCAGAGGCAGAGCAAATACCCCTTAAGCAAAAGAATGGCTTGTCAGTTAATAGATGCAAGGTCATGTTGAAGACTATGGCTTCTGCACGCCTAATTTGCCAATTGATAGGGAAGACTGGTGATTGTCTAGAAGAGTTTCGTCAAACTCTCCATTCCGAGGTGAGCTGCATGGTGCTGCTGCACATTTCATTTGTCCTGTGTCAAACTTAGGAAGACAAATTGAATGACATGAAAGTTCTCTTGCTTTTGGCAGCTAAAGTTCATCTTTCTTCTCTTACTTGCGAAGATTGACTTTTTTTTCCTTGTCAAACGAGGTGGAATTTTGTTGCAGCAATAAGGTTGCTGAGTGGAAGGTTAAGGGTTTGACTTATAGAAATTATCTCTTTGCAAAAAACATGGAAAAGCCTGCCTATGTCATGACTTTCTGTCTACACTTCCAGAGTTGAGAGCTTCTTGAATAGGCCTACCTTCTGTAGTGGAGATCTGTAGCTGAATCTGGAACCCACATTCATCATTTTTTTTTCTTTCTGGAACAAAAAGTATTCAGATGCCATGACGTTGTCAATTGTGTCTAGAGTCCGATTTTGGTGCTCATCGGTGCTTTTATATCCTTCAAATTGTGGGCAATGATGATCTTGCAGGTGTCCCATAAGGAGGTTATTGAATATGTCACATCTCTCCTTGCTCGTGAAGGGTTTCTGTTGAATGAAAAAGATAGTGATTTAAGCAATCTCGACTGGTTAGGAACTTGAGTGCTTTTGTTGGCCTTATCAGTTGGATTTTTTAATCTTATACATTTTAATTTATTTACTTGTTCATTTTTTTGTCATATATTTTTCTTCCTTCGAAGGTATCGCTATCTGGCTGATAGACTAGGGGAGACACCAAAACTATCAGGTCATTTCCCTGTCCCCCAAGGTATTGACAGTTGATGTTTAATTTTTCTAGTGGCTTATCCCTGTTTCCTGTTTTAACACAGGGAGGTCTGCATCACTATATCCTCCACAGCCTGACTGTCCTGATCTGATCCAGCAACCTTTTGTTGGCTTGTGCGACAACGTTAAAGTAAGATAAACAGTTTTTGATGTCTTTTGTCCTCCCTTTCAGGGGGTGGGGGGTGGCTTGGGGTTGAGAGGAGAGAATCTAAGTAAATCGAATACTCATGCTTTGTCTTGTACACTTTGTGTTGCTTTTCCTGAAGCTTGTTTGCTGGAACCTCCATTCAATGGTTTTGATATATAATAGAGATAAGAGCTCAAATTCAATTCATCTCAACATAGAAAGGCGTACGAGGCTTTTACACTACGGGATTTGGAGAATGGTCAGATGTAGATACGACTTTATTTATTCATAACCTGCCTGAAAATTAATGAGGATCTTAATTTCACCTATTTAATGTGTATTGTGTTTCCTGTTACAACAAGTGCATACTTGGAGGTGTTTATTTGCCCTTTTAACGTTTGATAAAAATAGATAAATATGCATTTTTTGTTTCAATCACATTTTTCGTTTGCATGGCATGACTTGTGTGTTTGGTGTGGATTGGGGATGGTGGGGGTGGAAGAGATAGCTTTGTGTCTTATACAAGTTATATTTGTTCAACCACACTTTTGTTCATTATTTGATTACTTTGGATGCCCAAAGGTCTTCGCAAACATTGTTTCAGCTTGGTACCAATATCTGACAAGAATGATTGACTTTCTTGTCTTTTGTCTTTGGAATAGATTCCAACCATCAAAATTTTGCAAAACTGGCATGTTAGAAGGTTTATACCAACTTGGAAGTCGGTGATGTCCCTTGGGTCTTTCATCTTCCGACCGATTTATGAGAATGGCATCATCATGCGTTATGATGGTTTTGATGAAGAATGGGAAAAGAAGAGGGCTAAACGAGCTATGCGACCTTTGTCTCAAGTTGGACCCAGAATGAAAGGAATTGTTCTCCCAAGGCCAGTCTACCAACCCAGCAGGCAGTACTGTAGTGTTCCGTCATTGATCTTGAGGCTCATAAGACGGGTTTAACTTGTTTTCTAATGGTACCGGCGGCTCATAAGACATGTTTAAAGTAGGCACTACTCCAGTTTTCCTCTATTTATTTTCGCCTTTCTTCCTCTAACGAATGTATCCCAATCTGCGGCGAAGCTGAAATGTCATGCTAATGAAAATTATCCGCTTCTCTATCTGAATCAGTGTGGAGCTTGACCAAATTTTTCCTTTTTCAATAACTGCAATAGTAGATTTTTTTTTAATTTTTTTTTAATTTTTTTTATTTGAGGTCGTGGATCATATAGTTAATTGTAGAAAACACAGATCATATTGTTAGCCAGTTAGTATTGACATAATTTAAGAATCAAAACTGAGCATCGCGTCAAAAATTGGGGTGAAACATTTAGGCCCCGTTTGTTAACGATTCTGTTTCCTGTTTTCTGTTTATTTTTCACAAAAAAAAACAGGAAACATGTTTGTTATTGATTTTGTTTTCTATTTTTTGTTGAAAAGTTAAAAGTGTTTTTCAAAGAAAATAATCAAATTGGGAAAACAATAAAAATAGCTTTGCGATTTTGTTTTTCACTTTTTTTTCTATACTTTCTCTCACAACATTTTCTTTCTCTATCCACCATCTTTACCATATCTCACTTTACTCATTCTCTCTCTATCCCTCTATATTTTTTCTCTCACTACTCTTTCTCTCTCTACCCTCTCTATCTATTTTCTCTCTCTATTCATTCTCTCTCCACCATCTTTCTCCCTTTTCGATCTCTACCATTCTCTCTCTACCCTCTCTCTTTATTTTCTCTCTCTACTCATTCTCTCTCTACCCTCTCTCTCCTTTTTCTATCTCTATCATTCTCTTTCTACCCTCTCTCTCTACTCATTCTCTCTCTACGCTCTCTCTCCTTTTTCTATCTCTATCATTCTCTCTCTCCTCTCTCCCTTTTTTCTATCTCTACCATTCTCTCTCTACCCTCTCTCTCTATTTTCTCTCTCTACTCATTCTCTCTCTACCCTTTCTCTCCTTTTTCTATCTCTATCGTTCTCTCTCTCCTCTCTCCCTTTTTTCTATCTCTACCATTCTCTCTCTACCCTCTCTCTCTCTTTTCTCTCTCTACTCATTATTTCTCTACCCTCTTTCTCCTTTTTCTCTTTCCACCATTCTCTCTACTAATTCTCCTTTTACCCACTCTCTCTCTCTCTCCTTTTTCTCCCTCAACTATTCTCTCTACTCATTCTCTATATACCCGCTCTCTCTCTCATTTTTCTCTCTCTACCATTCTCTCTTCTTTTTCTTGCTCTATCATTCTCTCTACTCGTTCTCTCTTTGCCATCTCTCTCTCTCTTTTTTCTCTCTACCATTCTCTGTCTACCCAGATTCTCTCTCTTTCTATCTACCCACATTCTCTCTCTCCTTTTTCTCGCTCTATTATTATCTCTCTACCCTCTCTCTCTCTCTCTCTCCTTTTTCTCTCTCTATTCATTCTCTCTCTACCCAAACTCTTTCACTTTTTTCTTATTTTACCATTCTCTCTACTCATTCTCTCTCTACCCTCTCTCTCTCCTTTTCTCTCTCTACTCATTCTCTCTCTACCCTCTTTCTCTCTCTCTCTCTCTCCCATTTTTCTCTCTATATTTATACTCTTTTTACCATTTCTCTCACTATCCTTTTTCTATCTATTTTTTTATTCTTATAGAAAAAAAAACAAAAATTGACAGCAATAAACACAAAAATTCAGCAAACAGCAAAAACAATAAACAGAAATTGAAAAGCAGAAACAAAAAACTGACAGCGTCTCCAAACGGGCCCTTAGCATTCCCCTTCTCTTTTTTTTGCGAAACAAAGAGTTGAGCTATTGAATGGTGGTGATGAAGACAAGGCCCCGTTTCGACCCCTTTCTTTTTCAATTTATTTTTTTTTTGTTGCAACTTCATTCATGATGTAACGTACAACAAGCATGAGAAGTGAAGAATTGTTCCTTTTTTTTTTTTTTTCCGCAAAAGAAATTGTTGTATTAAATATTATAAGAAATTGTATATAAGATTGATATGAAAATATCATAATTATTTATAGAACGTAAGAATAAGAAACGGTGTCAATGACTTATAATCAATATAGTCAAGAGATCACTGGTATAAAATTCATTTTAACAAAACTTTCTAAGGAAATACTTACCGAATTGATTATAAATCTACCCAAAATTAAAATTTCAGCTAAATTAATGTCACCTGAACCAAGTTGCACTCAGCAGTACTCGTCACATTTCAACCGACTTATGACAGAATTCCACTGAGTGAACCTGACAACAATTTCCAACATTATTATAGAACAAACAAATTCATCTACCCAAATAGTCCAGGTGGCCCAATCCAACAGCAAACAACTAGACAGCAAACAACCCAATGGCGAACAACAGAAACCCTTCCAATTAGTTCTGGCGATTGTAGCGGCGGTGGCAAACGGCAGCTCCGGCGGGGACAAGGCCGTCGGTGGCAGAGGAGGTGTGTTTCTCGACTGCTGGGACATGGGCGGCACCGATGACTGCATCAGCCAGAACTGTGTCAATGGGGGCGATGCCATTTCGAGCTGGAGCACCGTTGATTTAGGCAGACGCGCCGGCTTGCAGATAATGATAGACATTACCTTCTCAATTAGGATAATAAACGGATTCAAGCAAGGATTGTTTGGCTTGTGATAGCATACCCAGCAGAGTAAATGGGTAAAAGTGATGACTGAATTGTACCACAAATGCATAAAGGGTTGATTATCTAAGGGTCAATGGCCAAAAAAAAGCATGAATTTTTCCCTTTTTCGCATTTAATATCACCTTATTGTATTCAATTTTTTCGTTTATTAAGGATGTTTATTTTTTGGTATTCTCAAAACTATCTTTCGAGTTCTTTTCAAAAATTTTTAAGACCGCTATTGCCTCTTATTTTTGGGTCTGTTTTAAATGCCCATAAATTTCTTTTTTTTATTGAAAAAATAAAGAAGACTTATAATTTGACAATACAAAATAAAATGGAATAGTTTTTTTTGTTTTTCCAAATGAAGCGTATTTTAAGCTAAATTGATATTGAAGGATTTTATTCATTTTATGGGTTATACTTTCCAAACTTTGCCAATATGTTCAATAATGGTTAATGAGGCTGACTGGATAACACGAGATTTGTTGGTAATCTAGTATAATGACTTTGTTCTACTTTACAATGTTTCCTGCATAGATTCGTAGAGTACCAACTCTATTTTTTTATCGGAACAGAAAAAAAAAAAAGTATATGGTTTTAGTTTTTAGGCCTGAAATCCAAACTTTAAGGGATTTTCTAGGGGAATGAGAGATGGACCGGGGGTGAGAATGAACGGATGATCAAGCTCTGTGCAGGAAATCCTGCAGCATGAGAAGAAGAACCCACAAAAAACAGTGTATAAAAACTGGAGGTCCATCTCCACGGGAACCTGTTAATTGTTTCCTCATTAGGGCATGTAACTTCTTGTTCTGGAAAAAGGTCATTGAGGCAGCACGACGGTGGGTTACTTGGTTATATACTTATATAGACTGAATTCGAAAAAAAAAAAAAAAAAAAAACTTACATTTGCAAAATGAAGAAAATTAGAGAAGTAGAATTACATTTTCTTAGGTTTAGAAAATGTAATTATAAATGAAATTCAAAAATTTTATGGCTAAAATAAACACCAAAAAAATTATATTTTTTGAAAAAGATAATTTTAAGAAAATGTTTTTTAAAGGATATTGTTTTCTACAAATAAAAGAATCATTGGTTTTAGATAATAATTTTAAATCAAGTAAATGTTTAAATATTTAGAAAGTAAAATTTATATTGGGAGTGTTGGATGAAGAAAGATTCTGCTTTTAAACTCATCGTTTTTCTTTCTGTGTCTGAGACGGTGCGTTTTAAATTTCATGTTTTGCTTGTATGATCCTCGCTTCATTAATAAAATGGAGTTATCATAGGTCTTAAAGGTATTAGTACAGAATGGGAAGAGATGAACCGAAGAAAAGCTAAATGTGCATAGCGGCCGCTGTCTAAAATTGAATCTCGAATGAAAGGCACAATGGTTCCAATGACCAACTGCCAACCTAGGAGGTAATATTCCACTGTTGTATCATTGATCTTAAGGGTCATAAGACGTGTTTAACCCATTTTCCGTGGAATCGGAGGTTAGCAATTATCATTGTTAGACACTGGTTGCATTGGGTGACATAATGTTTAATTTAGCATCCTTTTACCCTTAATCTTGCACTTTCTTTGTCTTAATCTTGCACCTTGTTTATCTTAAAGTGCATGGCTGGGAGCTGTGCATGTGCACTTTAGGGTTAGTGGAATGTTTAAATTACATATGTTAGTTCTTGTCATTTTTCCAACTCCTCTCGAAAATGTTTGTCCTGTCAAAGAAGTAACCAAAAACATATTAAGAATGTTTGACAGAGATGAGTGCTAAGCCTATAAAGTGGAATGTCAAAGGCAATCGAGATAGTCCATCGGATGTTTTCTGAAGCAACAGTGCGGTCGCGAAGCGCGTCAATTTGGCATGTAAATCTGGTAGCATGTATTTTAAAATGCTTTTTCAGAAGGGCCGCATACAAATGTGAAGTTTAACAAAATCAATTTAAAATTTCCAAAAACGTGGCCACTATTTAGGATGAAAAACAATTTCTCCATTGCTAATTGTCTAATTTTCTAATCCATTGGATAAAATTTAGACTGCTGACTGTAAGTCGAGGTCACATGTTCGAGTTAAAAAAGTTTCAAAAGCTGCAAGGCCCACAACTCTATTTTTTTCTCTAATTTCCCACCTCTATCTTTCGCAATGGTATCCAACCAACCAATGAAATAGTACTAATTTTCTTACTTTAATTTATATTTAATTGACTAATATAATAAGATATGATAGATTTATTATCTCATTATGAGATATTACTATTTCTCTCACTTTTATACACTAATTTATCTCGTCTCATGGTTTAGTGCTAACAATTTATATATTTACAAAAATATCTTACTAAAAACCTTTTTTTTCTTTTTTTTTTTGTATCTTTTTATTTTTTGAAATTTGAAAAAATATTTTTTTATTTCATATAGAAAAAAAAAGGAAAAAAACAATAAAGAAAATGGAGGTCTCTTCAATTCCAAATCTCTGTTTAGACGTGAGTTCCGAAAATGGCCAATACTTCCATTCTTCTTCTCGTTGATGTAAAGTTATTATTATTATTATTATTCAAATTAGGGTGTCATTACACCTCCAGAATCGGGTATCTGTCTGAATATTTTTTGTGTAACAAGACAGTGATTTTGTGCAACAAGATTGCTATTTTGTGCAACAAAAAAAATACAAAAAAATACAAATTTTTTTTATTGCACAAAATATCAGTCTTGTTGCACAAAATCGTTGTCTTGTTGCAAAAAAAAAAAAATTCGGACAGATGCCTAATTCTGACAACCTAATTTTTTTTAATTATTATTATTATTATTATTCTTTTTTGAGAAAGGAGGAAGCTCAATTATTATGTAAATGGAGTCCAACTATGTTTAAGTTTAGCCAACTACCCACAAAATATTAGGATGCATTTAATACGTAGTCTAAATAATATAATATAATATAATATAAGTTATCATATCACATGTTTAAAAAATATAAAATAGAATAATATAGTATATCGAAATGACTTTTTTACCCTTTAAAATAATTAACTTGCATTTATTATTAATTTTAACATTTTTTTTTGTCAAAAATAACTAAATTAATCAATAAAATTTATATTTATTTCAAATGTGATTGTACAATTTTTAAATTTATATAAAAAATATTTTTAAAAATTGAGCATTAAATTTATTTATACAAATAAATTTGAAGATATAAAAAAAAAAGATTAGACTAAGCATTATAACAACAATCAATCCTTCTTTTTTTTTAACTAAGCATATAATGTTCAAATAATTTTGATTAATATACGAGCAAATTCGAATATATAAACAATAAAGAAAGAGAATAAAAATAAGAAATCATAATTAATCGAAAATTAAGAGGAAAAAAAATAGGAACGAAAGCAAAAAAAATTCTGGTGAATTTGAATTAAAGACATTATCGAAAACTTGAACGGCGGAAGGATCGGAAGACGACGGCAGATATGATTTGAGACAAAAAGTCTGGAGAGATATTCCGATACACTGCATCTTTGAAATGCAGAAGAAATTAACTGCAAAATAATAATAAGGAAAAAATTAAGCTGCCAAAATCGGACATCTGTCCGAATGTATTTTTGTGCAACAAGACAGTGATTCTGTGAGCCTTCTCCCTGCACGGGAAGGGACCTGACGAGCCCAACAGACACAACAATGAAACACAATCGAAGCCATCCCTTGTAATCCTATTCCTTGGACATGAACATTCCCGCATCCAAAAATTTGAAATATAAATAAAGGCTTTTGGGAAATACCTCTAAGCCCATTGTATGACTGCACTGAAGTTGGGTTAAATAAGCGGATTCCATGGGTAAAAGATTCGCGATGCGATTGCCCTCGTTAAAGTCTCATTCAGCAAAGGACTTGGACTACAGATATTAACAAGGCCTTTCTAACTAAAAGAAAAAAAAAAAAAAAAGTAATGCATCATCTCTAATCTTTGGACGATTAGCGAGAAACTGTTTGTTTCTTATAAGACATTTTAGTAATTATAATTTAAACTTTAATTTTATAGATCTCAAGATTTAATTTTGAAAAGAAAATATAAAATTTGTAAGAATAAATAAAGTAATTCATATTTATATAACTCATAATTTAATGTATTTTTTAATGAAAAAAAAAACACATTTTACAAATTTATTATCGTTTATTCATCAATAACCTCGATCTCATGACCAAACAATGTACTGCTCCGAGTTGGTAGAAGTACGGGCCATTACATTATTATTTTTTGTTTTTGATAACAATAGAGAGAGAAAAAAGAAAGGAACAACAACTGGGAATAAAACATAAACGAAACAGTAAAGATCAAGTTAGCTGTCTCTAGGAAAGGCCACACCAAAAATCAATTAAACCCACCAAAAAAAGTGAAGGCCACACCAATTGAGTCTTGCACCAGCAAATCAATTAAACCCAAAGGAGGCTCCTCACCAGTCACCACAGCCTCTTCCAAAAGAAGACCAAGATTAGCTTGGTTTATCTATGGGACACATGCAGTGAATTGGGTACAAAACCGACACAACAGTTTGTTTATTTTATGGACAAAAAAAGTGTATAATCGTGCGATTCGTGTGTCAAAATTGAAAGTCAAATTACACCGACTGTTGTTTAATATAAAATGAAACCAATTATTTGTCAGTTAATTGTTAGTTGAAAGTTATTATTTCCCTCGTATGATACATGTCTGCCAAAGTTTTTTTTTTCCTTTTTTTTTCATCCATTGGATAGTGAAATATACAATAAAAATAATTTTTCTCATTTTCATAAATTTTATACTCTTTTCTGTTGGCTTTAGAACAAAAAACCTTCAAAATGAAAATTTAAGTCTTACCTACTCGGACTTGAAAGAGACTATCAGTTGAAGCTAAATCAGAAAAACAAAGGGTGCGTTTGGTATATAGTATATTGTGGAATAGTATGTTTTAGGTTTGGTAAACCATTTGGATCGTATGGTATAGAACTGCTATCTTATGTTTATGGTCTAGTGTTATCCTAAATATCTCATGTTTATGGGCTAGATTGTTCTATGACATGGGTTAATTCTATTTCTAAAAATATCATCCCTCCCTTTCTTTCTATCATCTCTCTCGCCCTCTGTCCAATCTGTCTCCCTATCTCTCCCTCCTCTCTCTCCCCAATTTCTCTCCCTCCAGTCTCTCTCCCACTCTCTCCCTTCTCTTCTATTTCTTTCCTCTTTCTCTCATTTCTCGCCCTCGCTTTCCCTTCCTCCAATCTCTCTCCCTCTCGTCCATCTCTCTCTCTTTCTCTCACATATTTCTCTCTTTCCCAAATTTTGTACATAGTTTACATAATTTAGGCATATTTAGGTAGCCATTAAAAATTTATTTAATAAGTATTTTGTGTAATTTATAAGAATTTAAAAAAATTTATAAATATATAATAAAATTACTAACAAGTAAAATAAAACAATTTTGACATCTAATTTTTGTTATTTGTCACAAATATAGTTAAAATAAATAATAAAAATAAGTTAACTCTATAAGAAAGATAAAGTCATTTTAACGCACTATGTTGGATAATCATTCTACGTTGTTATATACTATCCAAACATCATATGAAATAATGATATAACCTAATCATCTCATACTGTTCTATCCTATAGTATCCAGTATGTGTGATAAATGCATTTTTAGGCTTGTTGAGGAACAAAACCATCTTATTTAATCTAGGTCCAATATTTCTAGCCCTTCTGCAATGTGTTCGATCGTTGTCTCGACAAAATTTTAATCCCCTTCTTCCTTACAATGTCGCTAATGTTGAGTATTTAAAGCAAATTTTCTAAGCATCTTGATATTCAATCAATTATTGAAAATAAACAAAAATTGGACATCTTTAACATAACTCTATGAATTAAATCCTACCAGAGAATGTGTTTGTCCCTCAATTGAAGGTCATATAGTAATTGAGTTTTGTAATCACATTATACTATTGTGGCACAGCAATAGCATAGAACACTATTTACAAATTAGATGTCTTATCTAGACACATTAGTTTAATCAAATATGTCGATCCATTTTTTTTTAAAAAAAATACTTTGATACATTAATCTACAAAAATTGATTTGGAAGCAAATTTAGCTGAAAGGTGATGAGCTTATGAATTTTAATTATGAAAACAAAATAGAAAGATTAGATGCCCCATATAATCCGTCCTCATAACTTCCTTAACGCCAACTTTCAAGCAAAAATAACATCATAAAACAAAAAGGAGGACCTGGGCAGAATAATCTTGCATAATATCCAAAGCATTTTGGACTAGAAAAATGAAGCAACAAAGAGGGCAACATGAGCTCTTCCTAAGTTTCACTCTCAGATGCACCCTTGACGAAATATAGTAAAGTAAACGAGTGACAAATGACCTCAATTCCTCTCACAGCAAACAGATCACACACCTTTCAAGGCATAGCCAAATGAGAGCTCTCCTACTCTGAGGAATTTCGTAAAGATTGTCAAGCAGGATGTGAGAGATGGGAGCTCTCATACTTTCAGGAATTTTGTCCACCTGTAAGTTTATTGCACTTTTCAAAGCAAGAGCTGAAATTCTCTTAATCATCAAACTTGAACACTTATGCAATAAAGAGAATTCTTAAAAATAAAATTCAAAAAAAAAATTAAAATACCTCATATCTTCTTAGTGGCCATCCATCATCATTTCCTTTGCACCATAAGCCATGCAAAAGACAAGTAAAAATATGATGAACAACAAAGATTATAAAAAAATAACAAAAGCTTTAACATACCATTCTTATATAGCGAATATTTGTTTTAATCTTGCAAAATCCTAAAGTTATCCATTTTAAAATTGATCTCATATTTGCCAATACAAATGACAAGATTTGCTAACACATCATATGCAAAATTTGCTTTTCTATAGTTCCACCCTTGATAAAAGTATGAAAGGGAATTGAATTTCCAATATAAAGTTCCATAATTAGAGCAAAATTCTAGTATTACTAGTCTTGCACCCTCATTATATCAATAACTTTCTTTGAGTTCCCCATAATCTCCATTTCTAAGCACCCTTTATCAACAGCTAAAGTCACCAAGGAGTAACAACCAGAAAATTCGACTTTTTCAATTTTTTTTTATCGGGAAAAAACATTAATTGATACCCTTATACTTTATTTCCCTTTCTCAACAATGCTGTAGCACTGCTATATCCATCATTCTATACCGTCCCATCAAAGTTTCCTTTAGGTCAATTTCCTCTATTAGGAACTTTGACACCATCGTATGAAGATCAACACACGTGTGAAGTATTCTAAAAACCAAATCAAGTCTTGAATGAATAAGAATGGTCTGGAAATATCTAGTCTTATTCCACTGACTTACACTTCCAGACCATTCTTAAATTGTTATCTCTACAGTATTCTTGAAGTTTCTTTACTTTCTCCACCAACCTCAAACTCATATAAATAGGTCTTAGGTGTATGTTGTGTTGTAATCAACCAGAGTGAGTAGAGCCAAGTAAGAAATGAAAGAATCCAATGTGGTGTCGTGTGTATATGTGAGATAGAGTGTGAGTAATGAAAAGTAATTATGGTGTGCTGTAAAGTGAGTGAGTAATGTAAGTGAGAGAAATAATAAAAAAAAGAATGTGAGTGTGGTATGTAAAAGTGACGTTGAGAGATAAAAGAATTAAGAGTGAATAGTTTGTGTTCTTATACAACAATAAAATAATAAAGCGTGTTTGATTTTTTTTAGAGTTTTACTATAAATTTTATCCTTTCAACTCAAAAATGTTGTAATAAATATTTAAGATAAGATGGATTAGCATAGTATCCACTGGACAAATGTCTATCACACAAATTTGAGAATTAACATAGTATGAAACAATTTCATCCCTTTGCTGGGGTTGTGAGTGAGACACTCAAAGCATGAAATCCAACATTGTCAGATATGCTGGACTCATAAAATTCATTTTCAACTTCTCATAATGTCATTACTGGTAGTTCTCTGTACAATTCAGCATGAACACGCCAACACTCTTTAGTTTGTCTTTATATAGCCCCTCAAACCTTTTAAAGAGATTACTAGGATCCTAAAAATGAAAATTATGAAAGAATTAAATAAACCAACACTGTATCTTAACTAAACCTTGAAAAAAATTTAAAAGTATAAATTTGTAATTCACATTACCAAGTAATCTTCGAAGTTTTTATACTCTTGTTCGTATTGCTTCCTTCTCATCTCCATCTCAAGTTGGAGTAGAGTAGGATTACAATCTGAAATAAAAATTCTTTTTTGTAGAGCACATCCACATCCTAAGGTAACATGTGAGGTTGTATATCCCTTAAGCAGTACGACTGTAAGGAAGATGCGCCAACAATAATTATTATTTGATGCTTCGCAATCAATTAATAAAAAAAATGTATTGAAACTATGCCTTTGGTGCCCCACATCGGAGGAGGAAAAAGATCATTAGAGTGAAAAGAAATAAAGATTAATATGAAAAATAACGTATCATTTATGAAATATACTTTTGAGTGTTTCATAGTTGAAATTATTGGCTTATTTTATTATCACCACAATTTATGCAAGTGATACAACGAGAAACATACATGCAAAAATTGGGAGGAAACATACAAAAAGAGGGCAATATTGTTGAGCTATAGAAGACTGTTGAGTTATAGAAGCATGTTGATTCAGATACCTCTTCTCCTTGAAAAAATAAATGACTCACCCTAAAAAAAGAGATGATCGGTTGATATCTTATCCTAAAGAAAGAAATGATCGCTTTTATGAAAAAAAAAAATAAAGGAAAGAGAGAGCAAATCAAATGATAAAGAGGGAAACATAAGCTCTTCCTCAGTTTTACTCTCAGATGTACCATTGATGAAATATAGTAAGGCAAACGAGTGACAAATGACCTCAATTCCTCTCATGGCAGACAAATCACACACCTATCAAGGCATAGCTAAATCTATGTAAAAACAGATGTCATTACCATACATTCTTTTTATTTAATAAATTAATAATATAATATTTTATCGTACCACGGTTGTTACAGCCTACGACAACAATCAATAAGGCAATTAGCTAGCAAAATATACAGCACACAAATAATAAAGTTCTCAAAAGATTCAAACAGTGATTTCAAACGTATAAAATAGAGCCCTACAAAAATAGCAAAATAAAACAAACTAGCGGAAACCAGTAACAAAAGCGAACCACAAGAAAAACAGTTCAAAATGCGACAACAAACTAAATAATCTGAATAATTAGATAAGGTATCTTATAACGAAAGAAATGGTTTACTCATCAAATCGATCCTACTTTTGAAAATAAAAACTACAAAATCAAGAAGATTGTAAAGTAGGGTGCGAGAGATGAGAGCTCTCCTCCTCTAAGGAATTTTTTGAAGATTCATAAGCAGGATGTAAGAGATGAGAGCTCTCATACTCTCAAAAATTTCGTCCACTTGTAAGTTCATTACACTTTTTAAACAAGAGTTGCATGACCATGAATAGTTTGGATTCCTATAAGGGAAGGAAGAAATGGATATAAACCTTCCGCAATCGCAACTGCTACACATGCATATTTCTTCACTTTTCAACAAAATAAACAAAACAATCCCAACTATTATTGAGTAATTCCTAAAATATATTAAAAAATGAAATTCTCCTAATCATCAAACTTTAATATTTATGCAATAAACTTAAAACAAGAGAATTTCTAATAATTCATTTACTTTGCACCATAGTCCATGCAAAAGATAAATAAAAACACAATAAAAAACAAAGATTATAAAAAAGCAACAAAAGCTTTATCATGCCATTCTTATATAGCAGATATTGTCTTGATCTTACAAAATTTTATAATAAGATTTCTTATAATTGTCTTTATGAATTTCTTTTTGAAAGTTATTCATTTTAGGATTTATCCCCCCAACACAAATAATAAGATTTGCTAACACATCCCATACAGAATTTGCTTCTCTATAATTCCACCTTGGATGTAAGTCTGAAAGGTAATTAAATTTCCAATATAAATTTCTATAATTAAAGCAAAATTATAGTGTTACTAGGTTTGCGTGCTAAGTACATTAATAACCTTCATTGAGTCCCCACCAATCTCCAATTCTAAGCGTCATTTATCAATAGCTAAAGTCACCAAAAAGTAACATCCACTAATTTTGACTTGTTCAATATCTTTTTTTGATTGCGAAAAACTGATACCCTTATACTTAATTTCCCTCTTTCAACAATGTTGTAGTACTACTATATCCATCATTCCATATCATCCCATCAAAGTTTCGTTTAGGCCAATTTCCTCTATTTGGAATGATGAGGTCTAATTTGATGCATATTTTCTATTTATTTTACTTTCAATTATGTATTTTTATTTCTACTTGGAATTGGTTTTACTAAGATTTTATTTATTTTTACATTCTTTTATAGAAAAATGGCCATAGTGATTATTTTAGAATTAATTTGGAGAAGAATTATTGATTGAGAAGTAAAAAGAAAATAAAAGAAGATTAACGAATCATCTTAGTCTAATTTGGATGTTTATTTGGAGAGGAATTTTACTCAAATAAGGAAACCGATTCTAATCAGGATTCTTTCTCGTCATAGACTGAGCACTGATTGATATTTTGAGCATAACTTTTGCTACAGATATTAGAATCTACTGATCCTTACTCCCAAAGAAAGCTAAGAGAATGACCTACAACTTTTGTGTTTTGGTCGAAGTTTGATTCGATTTTTAAAAAGGAGAAACATGAGCTACAATATACTAGTTAGAATCTGTCCAGAATCTTATTAGAGAGAGGAAACCCTAATTGATAAACGAAGATCACTTTACTATTCAAAAGGCATGAAAATAAATCCAAGGGGAGGGAGATATAGGTCAGAAAATAGGAAAAGTTGTGCATTAAAGAGAGAAGAACGTAAAGACAGAAAGAGAAGAAAAGAGGCGATACATTAACGGGTGCAAAACCCTATAGATGTTTTATTATTCTTTGATCTTAAGTCTCTATATGTATTCAATGTTGTCTTGAATATTTAGTTTGGTTTTCATTGTTTTCGTTATGAACTAATTTTCTTAGCTAGGGTTATGGGATAGCCTAATCTTAGTTATGTAATTTTCTTACTTTTATACAATTCAAGGATTTTCTTTTCATAGTGAGTATATATTCTCTAGCTTAACAGAGATGCACAAACATGATTTATGCAGTAGTAACGGGTGGATTACGTAAAGATCTACTTAAACTAGAGTTTTTCACAGATTATAATTTTCTTTCATTTATTTAAATCTACATAAAAATATGTTAGGTTAATAAGTAAAGGTAGATTCAATATAACTCAAGAAAGAGTATTGAATAATATAGAAAATTTCGCTATCTCATGAATAGATCACCTTTTTGATAGCATATTAGTTGAAAATCTCATTTAACTTTGGTGTGGTCAACCAGAACCCCTAACATCTTTTTGCTCAGTTATATTTTATTAAGTTTAACATTCAACTTATTCTATTTTTATTTGTTTATTTTAGTTAGTTTTCTAATATTAAAATCGGTCTTCTAAATAAAATTAGGATTAATGTGTATTTCAGTACTTGTTTGTTTTCAATTCTCGTGGAACGATACTTTATTTATTATATATATTACTTGAGCGGTTGGTGTTCACACACATCAAGGAACTTTGATGCGGTCGTCTAAAGATCAACACAAGGTGGAGTATTCTAGAAACCAAATCAAGTCTAGAAGAGAGAAGAATTGTCTTAGAAATATCTTCTAGACCATTCTTGAATTGTTATCTCTAGACTATTCTTGAAACTTCTCCACATTCTCTACCGACCTCCATCACTGACCTCAAGCTCATATAAATATGTGTTAGGTGTGGGTTGTGTTGTAATCAATAAGAGTGAGTGGAGCTAAATAGAGAGGCAAGTGAGAAATGAAAGAATATAGCATATGCTACACATGTCTATTTCTTCATCTTTTTCAACAAAATAAACAAAACAATCCCAACTATTATTGAGTAATTCCTAAAATATATTAAAAAATAAAATTCTCCTTATCATCAAACTTTAATACTTATGCAATAAACTTAAAACAAGAGAATTCTCAAAAATATAACATATGCTACACATGTCTTGTTCTTGTAAAATCCTATAGTAAGGCTTCCCAGAATTGTCTTTATAAATTTATTCTTAAAGTTTTACATTTTAGAATTTATCCCATGTTTGCCAACACGAGATTTGCTAACACATCACTTCTTCTCTATAATTCCACCTTGGATGGAAGTCTAACAGGGAATTGAATTTCCAATATAAAGTTTCATAATTAGAGCAAAATCTTGTGTTAGTGGTCTTGTGACCTGAAGTCCATCAATAACCTTCTTTGAGTCCCAACAATCTCCAATTTTAAGCAATTTTTATCAATAACTAAAGTCACCAAAGATTAACGTCCAACAATTTCGACTTGTTCAATATTTTTTTTTTATTGGGAAAAAAAACTTATTTCCCTTTCTGAACAATGTTGTAGCACCGCTATATCCATCCTTCCATACCATTCCATCAAAATTTCCTTTAGGCCAATTTCCTCTATTAGGAACTTTGACACCGTCATCTGAAGATCAACACAAGTGTGAAGTATTTTAAAAACTAAATCAAGTCTAGAAGGGTGAAGAATGATCATGGAAATATCTAGTCTTGTTCCACCAACTTACACTTCTATACCATTTTTGAATTGTTATCTCTAAATTATTATTGAAGCTTCTTCACCTTCTCCACCGACCTCCATCACCAACCTCAAGCATGTTAGGTATGTGTTGTGTTGTAATCAATGAGAGTGAGTGGAGCCAAATAAAGAGCCAAGTGGGAAATAAAATAATAATATAGTGCGGTGTCGTGTGTGTTTGTGAGATAGAGTGTGATTGATAAAAGAAGTCAATTATGGTGTACTTTAAAAAGAGTAAGTAATGTAAGTGAGAGAAATAATAAAGAAAAGAGTGTGAGTATGGTTTGTGAAAGTGACGTTGAGAGATAAGAAAATTAAGAGTGAGTTGTGTGTGTTCTTGTAAAACAATAAAATAATAAAATGTGTTTGTTTTTTGTGGAGTGTTGCTATGAATTCTATCCCTCTTAACTCAATAATGTTGTAATATACAGTTAAGAGAGGATGGATTAGCATAGTATCCACTGGACAAATGTCCATCACATAAATTTGAGAATTAACGCAATATGAAACAATTTCATGCATTTGCTGGTAGCGCGCGAAACACCCAAAGCATGAAATACAACATTGTCAAATACCCTGGACTTGGAAAATTCATTTTCAACTTCTCGTAGTGCCGTTGCTAGTAGTTCTCTATACAACCCAACATAAACACACCAACACTCTTTTGTTTTATCTTTATATATCCCTTGAACTTTTGAAGGAGATTACTAGGATCCTAAAAATGAAAAATATGAAATAATTAAATAAACCAACATGATATCTTAACTAAACATCGACAAAAATTTAAAAGCATAAATTTTGAATTAACATTACCAAGTAGTCTTTGAATTTTTTACAATCTTGTTCATATTGCTTTCTTCTCATCTCTATCATGTAAAAATTCTTTTTTGTATAGTGCATCTACATCCTAAGGTAACATGTGAAGTTGCACGTCTCTTAAGCCAGAGAATTGTAAGGAAGATGTGTCAACAATAATTATTATTTAATACTTTGCAATCAATTAAAAAACATAAATGTATTGAAAATGTGCCTTTGGTGCCTCACATCGGGGGAGGGAAATGATCATTAGGGTGTCCCACATCGGGGGAGAGAAATGATCATTAGAGTGAAAAGAAACAAAGATTAATATGGAAAATAACATATCATTTATGAAATAGGCATCTGTGTGTTTCGTAGTTGAAATTACTAGCTTATTCATTATCACTGAAATTTATGTAAGTATTACAACTAAAAGTATACATGGAAAGATTGGGAGGAAATTTACAGAAAGTGGGCAACATCGTTGAGCTATAGAAGAATGTTGATTTAGATACCCCTTTTCCTCAAAAAAACAAATATCTTACCCTAAAAAAGGAGAGGATTGATTGATGTCTTACCCTAAAAAAACGAGAGGAAGCCTTTTAGGAAAATAAATAAATAAATAAAAGAGAGAGGAATTTTGGGAGGAAACATACAAAAAAGAACAATATTGTTGAGCTATAGATACTCCTCTTCCACAACAAAAGCAAACGCCTTACCCTGAAAAAAGAGAGAGGATCGCTTGATGTCTTACCCTACAAAAAGGTGAAGATCGAAAAAGAGAGAGAGAGAGGATTGCTTTTATTACAGTTTGGACTGTAGTGAAAGAGAGGGAAGATGTAGAAACAGCTAATTTTTTTTATTTTCGTTTTCTTCCACTAAAATTAGTATTATTTGCATACATAGCCCAAAAAGGATAGACCACATATTTTTTCTTTTTTAAAGTCCAGCCCTTAATGATTGGGTTTATTTTTTTTGCCTGATATAACAGTTGCATTTTTTTTCTAGAAAATATATAACAATTGCATTTATCTAATGTTGCCTAACTTGATCTCTTTTTTTTTTTCAAATATATTTAGTAAACTTAATCTAAATTGTCACAATCGCGTCGTTTAGTAGTAGAGCAATTGAATCTTTAGTTTTGGCAATCATAAAAATTTATAGACACGAAATTGTGGAAATGCGTTGGACACATAGGATATTCAATTCTCAGACTAAGATGCACAGGATGTGGAAAACTTTTCCGTGACTTGTGCTGTATAAAGAATAGAATGCATAAACAAATGAATATTGGAAAACACTTGAAAATGTGGAAAAAAAAAAATCCCTAAGACAAATGCTAAGTGGTGAAGTTCAAGAGTTTGGATTATTAAAGTGATTGAAATATAAGACTATCTCAACTTCTTCAACTCTTTATTGAATTGTGTATTTATTGCATTCATTGGTGGAGAGATCTATCTATACAAACGATAAATATACTTGAGTGAAGCTCGCCAAAAAATTGGTGAAAATGGCCAGAGAGAGGTGGGACTTCGCAGACCTATATGGATTAGATATATTATATAGACAGCTGATGATTCTATTCTGTGACTTTTGCGAATAACGCAGATGTTCCATGACAGGAAGTGAGGGCAGCTAGACATGCATGTCATACGTGCGCGCTTTTAATTCAAAGACAGGCCAGGCAACTTATCATGTCCTCAACGATGTTGGTATGAACTTTTCATGTTGGGACTTTGATTTCCGCTTTGAGGCTGCCACGTTGTGTATTACGATTGGAAAATGAAAAAAAAAAACAAAAAACTAATTGCTATGACGAGATCAAAGAAAAAAGGTTATCAGATGTACTTTGAACTTTAAAATTAGTGAAAAAAAAATGAAGTCAATTGGTCATTCGGTGTTAATTGATTACAGAGTTAACAGGAATACGCATCAAACACATTACGAAGAAGCATCACATCAAGTGCAAATTTTACATTCATTGTTTCCAGCGTTGAACAAAAAAGAAAAGAAAAAGGCCAAGAATCACCCGATGCCTTGCATAAATTGTGCATTCTTACTAAAATTGATGGACTAAGTTTACGGCTCAAGAAAACAGGAACAAAGACGATCATATTTGTAGACCTAAAGGCTACTTGGCATAAGCAAATGCTCTAAATGCATATTCGAGAATGCAGCAGCTAATTATTTTGGATTTTCTTGAACGCAACCCCTTTTGCAAGGCATATCAGTAGGACATTACATTGACTTTTTCCGGACATGAATGAAGGCTACGGAAACATTACCCCTTATAATGCTCTTAATCTAAATATTCGATGTTAATTTTGATCTGATGTCATTGGCCTCATATAGTCAGTGCATCCTGACTCAATGTATTGTTGACCATAATACTCAGGATAGAGAAAGCTACAAATCCGGAAAGGTTATAAGCATATTTAACACCTTTATACCACAGAAACGAAAACTACGAGCATGGACCAAATCTTAGGATTGGAATTCTCAAAAAGAATCCACACTAACATTGGTTTCTATCAATTAAACCTATAATAGGCGAAAATCAATTGAAGGTGCTGCACGAAAAATTAGCACCCCTGTAAGATAAAAAGCATTCATTCACAAAGGAAAAGTTAAAACCAAGAATAGGAGATCTGATCAACTTTCTAAAAACTCTGCAGACTGAATTGTACGTATAAGTTCCTTCAAATTAGCTAGGACATGGAGTGGTCCTAAACTCTGTGCTCCTATGTAATTCAAAAGCTGCTCCAAGTCCTTCAAACACAGGGAAACAATTAAATAACTCAGGTGAAGGCAAAGAAATAGTACTGAGAAAAAGAAACAACACGCTATTTTACTTGGTAAACCAAAGACCAGCAACAAAAAACAAAAAATTGAAAAGAAAAATGCACAATAAATTTGAATGGTAGCCAGATGTGCTAGCAACCCTTCCGCTTGCATCAGGCCCCCAACTCTTCCAAACCACACCGTCCCACAACTAGAGAAAGCAAAAGCAAGAAAAATGAACAGAATGTGGTGCCTTCAGAGATCACATAGAACACCAAAAAGGTTCTTTGGCACTTCAAGCATCTTAGATCTTTGTCATATAACCTTTCAAAAACCTTTCATATTGATCAATTTGAAACTTCCTACTTTGAAGCTTCTTAGCTTTTCACCTAGCCAGGAAAATTTAATCACATGTCTTACCCTGCTCCATTAATACAAAGTATAGACTATAGACTAAGATGGAAAAAGTATTTACGAAAAAAAGCAACAAATTACGTGCCACCATATCCTCTATCCCTGAATATTTGTCTTGAATAGAAAAATATTTAATTATTGTGCTGAAGCTGTTTTCCTTCCAAAACAAGTAGTGACAGTTGCTAGATGAAAATTTCCAAACCTTCCAGAGTTTGATAACTGAACACTATCAAAATCCAATGAGCTGTTACCTTGTTTAACAGGAATACTCCGTAAGCCGCCCGTGCAGTATCTTGACCTTCTAGAAAGAGCGGAAACTCAACAGGCTTACCATTTGAATGAGTTGTTGAACTTTATGACAAATCAGATGATGTAGGCTCTATTGAAGGTTGCAAAGTCATTAACATAAGAATGAGACCCTCCCAAGCGCAAAAGGGTAATGCAAAGGAACTTGTAAATATGAGGCTATAAGTGATACAGCCTGCAATGGATCCAAGGGTAAATGAAATATGTTATCCAATGCGAGTCAATTATTTATGCATATATGCCATATCACAACAGAAAATGTGACAATTTTCTTAATAGAAGGAAACCAGTTAGACGTCCTCCTCAAAAAGAAAGAACAAAGCCAAACTAATGATGCAATATTAACAAAAAGGGACAATACTAAGCATACCATCTTGTCCTAAAAGTAAATTCTAAAAATAAAACTTGACAACAGAAATATGGTTGAAAAAAAGGATCCATTAAGCATGCAAAGCAAAGGTATATTATCTTGTAAGACTGTCAAGGAAAAGAGAGGAAGCTCACATGTGCAACATATCCCAAGGCACTTGCAGACCTTTGGAACTCCTTCTTATTGGTGAAAAAACTCAACTTTGTAAAAGGAGCCGTACTCAAATGCAGACCTACAATTGTCAGGGATCCTTGATTAACAGGTTTAGATCCACCACAGTTTCCTGCGAAAGACAAAGGATGGAAGACAATTAAAAAGCACTCCTAAAATCCAGCGGTACATGTTTTAACAGCAGAGTGTAAGTTTACCATATTGTACATAGCCATGACAAAATTTAATTGCCTTATTAGGGCCACGAATCATTTAAAGCACGTGCTCCAAGTATCCCATGGCTACAAAACAATTGCATTACACTGGGGCAGAAATAAGCTGATGCCATATACCGCCAAGTAAATCAGCAAATGAAAGGTTGATCAAGAAACAACATAAACATGGTAAAGCCCTAAAAGTTTATTTAGATGTATATTGAACACCCATAACAAGTCAAACATAGAAGAATAAACTCAGACATTTACCGTGTCTAACCAATGAACATGAAATAGGGGTGAGGGACAAAGACTTAAACCATATCCTGAAGCAAAAGACAAATCAAGTACATGGTATTGAATGAAATTATGGACAAAGTGCTGTTTTAGTATTCACAAATGATTTCGTATAACCTAGTTAATTGTCAAAAATTGAAAAGTTCGTGCTTACCTGTATGAGGGTTTTAGCAGAAATAAGGATGTGATCTCATTGCTGGAAAGCAAGATTGTAGACCAAGTCAAAGATATTGCACATTACAAAGGAGCAAGTAATTTGGTAGCTTAATTTTTTATTATTCTGGGCATGCATATATTTTTGAGTTCCATGGATTCACAATGCACTGGAACTGCAAATTGCAAGTTTAGCATGCTTAACTTATACTCAGAATTTTATTTCGAAACATATTGGCAGACAACACTACCCATTGTCGCCATAGCTTGAAGCAAGAAAGAAGGGTCAGGGTCACAGAGAAATGGATTTGATGGCACTCTAGCATTGAATCAATCATTAATGGAAAAAAAAAATGGTAGCCAAACAACACGTAGAAGGCTGACATTGTTTCAATAAGCAATTACCCCTCTATAGATGATCAGAAGTATTTAAAATGTTTTCAGCACTTGTTTTCCGCAATCTTCCCCATATTTTCTCACAAATAAAAGGAAGATTGACTAGGGCTCATCTTCCTCACTTTTCTTATATTTGAGATTCAGACGAGCATCTTCCTTTTACAATTTTCTCCAACACTTTTCATGTTTCCTAACGCTTTAGAACACTTTACATCAACAAAATGAACATTGCAGACCAACTAATTACGCACAGATTACTCGTTTATTCATTCATAGAGGTAGAGAATAACATTTCTAAGGCTGAGCAACTTAAACTGAGATGTGCTGAGATTCACAGAGACATTCCCGCTTGGTTTGTAAATTGCCAACTATGTGTCCAATAAACACATCAATTGTTGAACAGGACAATCTGGTTTAGATTACAAGCTTCATGTCGTATTATAGAGAAAGATTAGCATTCTTGCTTTCAGAGGTTTGGCCATGGTTAACCTAAGTTGTCTTACCTGTTATTCAACAGATAACATCAATCAATTCAAATCCATACAACACTTAATTATCACATCACATGTACTATAAACAAACAAAGGGAGTCAGGTTCCTGCGACTCGAACCCGTAACAGAGCTAATTATCATGATAGGTAACATGGAAAGCATAATTAACACTGTACAAAACCTAATTCATATGGCTATAAGATTCATTAGATTTTAATTTCTAACATTAAAGATAGATAGAGAGAGAGAGAGAGAGTACTAGAGTTTGGCGAAACTCCTCGGCGATTGTGCGCTCTTGGGCTTTAACTTTGGCGGCCTCGGCCTTGAGCTTCTTGCGCTCCTCATTTGCAGTCCTAATGGCCGCAATTCTGGCCTCCTCCTTCCGCTGCTTCTCGAGTCGCATGGGCTCCGTTTCTATCATATAATCCTTTCGCAACTCCTTCACCTGCTTCGCATAGTCCTTTCTCAGTCTCGCCAGCTTGGCCTGGGCCTCTTCCGGGTTGCTCGGCGCCTTCCAGCTCCCAATGGATGAGTTTGGTTCCAAGAAGTTGTGTGTCTGTTGGTGGTTGTGGCGGTGGCCGCTGCCGCTGCTAGTGGGTGAAAAAAAGCGCCTGGCTGCACGGGCTACGACCAAGCGAGCGGCGATCGTGGCCATTTTGGAGGCGGTTTCGGAGAGATGAAGCACCGTGAGGCTTTTTAGGGGGGGTGGGCTTGGGTTTAGAAGGTGAGAGAGAATTGTTTACCAAAATCTTATTTTGGTGATTGTTTGGTACTATACATGGCTATCGTTTACCCACTCATAAAGAATTAATGGGCTTTTGGACCGTTTCTGTGTATATAGGTATGCAATTTCAAAGAAAAAAAATAACAGGGAAGCAAACCAGCTGGCAGATCATTAGGCCAATTTGGCAACCTCTATGACCTTGGGGTTTCACACGCTTATTAATATTTGCCCTCCAGAAGGATCTCTACCTCTGCTTCATCAAGATAGTCTAGGTGTCTCATGGCCTAGTGGTTTAACTGTTTGAGTTGTTGTTTATAGAATAGGCTTCGGCCCTCCACTTGGACGAAAAAAAAAAATTACAGTCAGGGCCGGTACTCAAGCTATTAACAATCAACCGAGAATTCAGAAAACTAAGAAAAAAAATAAGTATAGTTCAAGTAGTGACTATTAAATATAAAATATAAAATTTAAATCTTATCTATATAATTTCTCTTTTTTACCGTTTCTCTAGCAGCTCCAAAAAATTAAACAAAAAAAAGGGCAACACATGAAATAAAAAAAAAAAAATTGCAACACATAATAAAAATGTGGGTCAATCACATCTTATTTAGTCCCACTGATAAATGAAGTTGAAAAATAGTAAATTACCTTACCGTTTTCTTCTTGTTAATATTTCGCTCCCTATAGTGGTGCTACAAAAAAAAAAACAAGAAGAAGATGCTAGTCTTTTTTTAAACTTTACGTATGTCATATATATCATATATGTAGTTTTAGTTTACACATCAAATCCAAAGCTAAGGGTTTATCAAATAGATTTCTTCTGACTCCTGTGACCCAAAACTAATATGAAAATTAGGCTAATCCATTTGGTGGTTCGGTAAGAATCATGGTACTTTATATTTAATGTGAGACCAAATTAAACTACTCAGTGACATTTTTATTTTTCTTTTCAAGAAATATGTATAAATTAAATTTATACTTTTAAGTTTGAAGTTTTGATGTTTAATCTTGAGATAAGAATAAGGAAAATTATTTTATTGTATAATTCACGCTTTAATAAAACTCGTAATAAAAAAAAATATATATAGATTGCATGCACTGCCCAGGAACTTTTGCAGCTCAATATGACGAACCCACAGGAAAACACAATGACTAAAAACTCGAGGGTCTATTTCCACAATAACCTGTTAATTGTTTCCTCATTCCAGCCTTCTCTCATCATGACCCCGAGTTCACTGCCTAGCAGAGAAATTTCCAATATTTGCCTGAATGCCGGTGCAAAGCCCCCAAGCCGATATCATTAGAGACTCTGGGGTATCGAGAATCCCACACATCAACATCGGTGATCAGACATGAAGAAACCTGATTTAATATTAGATCAGCTTGCATTCCTGCCAAATATACTTCAAAGCCAAAATAGAATCAAATTGAAAATAAAAATAAAAAACCATGAGTAGGTTGGTTAGCTGTGTGTGGAGAACAAAATTTGCTTGAATGACATTTAACTTCTGTAACGACAATGACCTAAAACACGTGACGGAATAAACGAAAAGATTTCAATTTTAACCTACAAAATAGAAGAGTCTACAATTGATAACAGGTTCACACAATGAACCAAAAAGTTATTTATGCTAAATTGAAATTGACTAATTATTTAGAACGACATTAATAGTGTGTTTGGAGTGCTGTGAAAAGATAAGGAAAAGTGGAGAAAGCAATTGAAGGTGGAAAAAGAATAAAATTATTTAAATAAGTGAAAAAAATTAAGAGAAATAAAATATAGTAAAAGAAAAAATAAATAGTATTTTGTGAGAGAAAAAATATTAAAAAAAATATGTTATTTAAATAAATGAAGAAAGATGAAAGAAATAAAAAGTGGTGAAATAAATGATAGAGAAAATTATTTTCTTTCTCTATTTAGAAAAAGCACTCCAAACACAAAAAAAAAAAGGTGAAAAAACAAAAAGTACTAAAAGCTTTATGGCTTGTTTGGATTCCTAGAGAAAGGGAGAAAAAAAATGTATAGTCATTATTCTATTATTTTTTTACAATTTTTTTTATAATTTTTATCTCAATCCAAATAATTTATTTTTCTCATAACTTTTTTTCTCATAAATTATTATTATTATTATTATATATATATATATATATATATATATATATATATTAATCATTTTCTTTCTCACAACTTTTTTCTCTATCCAAATAATTTATTTTTCTTACAATTTTTTTTACAAATTATTATTTAATTTTTTTCTCATCATTTTCTTTTTCACAATTTTCTTCACCTATCTAAATAATTTTATTTTCTTATAATTTTTTTTCATATTTTTCTTTTTCACATCTCTTTTAATCAAAACACACTGTTAATACCGAATAATTGCTTATCCTGATTTCAGAATGGAATAAAGTTGGGTCGGGAGAAGAGAACAGAGGATCCGTGAAATCCAAGGATTGGATCGTAATTAGACCCTTTTACAAATATATGACCTTTTATTTTATGAGTCGCGTCTGCTCTCGCCGCACTGCCACTTCTTTCTCCAAGCCAAGGCTGACCAATTTAGAGAGCCAGTATCCCATAATCTGAGGATATGAAGTATTCTGATGCTTTCAGACTTGATTCCGATGGAGAGATGGATGAGGAAGCTATAGTACTTTCTTCTTCTTCTCGTTCTCGTGCTCTTTGTATTTAGGTTTCATGAATTTATTAGTTTAAGATTAATTCAGCAATGCATGCAGATGTTACGACTTAGTAGCAATTCTATCAATTTTTCACTATTGTCGAATTTGAGTTCCAACCCTAACCCTAACTGCAGACACTAATACTTTTTTCTCCTTTTCTTTAATTTTTTTTTAATTTTGTGTTTGTTTGTGTATATATTGTGAGAGCAGAGAGAGGTGGATGAAAATGAACAATGGGATATGGTTAAAGATGTATTCTTGGGCTTCCTAAACATAGTTCATTCTGATGATAAGGATAAATTTGTGAATTATGTACGCCGCAACTGTTACTTTGGAATCAAAGGCTACTTCCGGCCTTCCTTTTTCGATGACATCTGTCAATTCTCTGCTGTTAACTGCGCAAAGGCACTGCTCCAAGGAGAGTGTGGCTTGAAAGTCAGTCTTAACTCCTCCTACAAAGATAGAACCTATCCTCTTCACCAAGCTGCCTCAAAATTCTCCCGCGAATTTTTGGAGGTGCTTATTGATCATGGAGCTCGCACTGATATCCGAACCAAAGGCCCCGAAGTGGTCGAGGGGCTTCTTCCTCTCAATGTTGCAGTTGAATACACATGGTGCATACGCCCTCTATGCCACGAACCTTTTATTTTAAATTATGTTTTGTTTCTCTATCCTAACTCTGCAAAAGTTTATTTCTTTTTACTTGCCTTAAACTAAAGAGTGTTAATTAAGAGGAAGTTTGTTTATTTATTTGTACTCTTCCCAAGGGTTCAATGTCTGTCTCTTGCTGCTGCAGCCTTCACAAGTATTTGGAGTGTTGGGCCCACAAAGACTCTGCTCTCAAGCTCATCCTTTTGCTTTCTCTACCTGAGATGGTCTGTCTTGAATTTCCATGTTTTGATTGTCCAATTTTCATTTCATTGCTCTTGCACCAATTTAAGTTTAACTCATGTTTTCTAATCTTGCATCTCACATTTTTTTTTTCATCTTTTTTTCTTCCCTGATTTATGCTATATGGGGTTTTATACAAATTGTCTCCTGTGTTATGTCCTCCTTTTGACAGAAAATGTTCTTGGATTGCATTAGCCTGCTTGCACATCACACGAGCTAAACATTTGATGAACTCTTGAACTATATTCAGCAAGGAAAGCTCCTTCCGATGGCGGTTCTATTCATAGCAGCTCATAAACAAATTATGGCTACACCTTGTCAAGACAAAGATGGTAAGAGCATATGCGCGATGGAGGTGATCCTGAGGCAGATTGATGATGCCATCATATTCCTGATCACAGAGGCAGAGGAAATACCCAACAAGCCAAGAATGGCTTGTCTGTTAATGGATGCAAGGTCATGTTGAAGACTATGGCTTCTGCACGCCTAATTGGCCAATTGATAGGGAAGAATGGTGATAGTCTAGAAGAGTTTCGTCAAACTTTCCATTCCAACATGTGCTGCACTGTTCCGCTTCACATTTCATTTGCCCTCTGTCAATCTTAAGAAGACAAAATGAATGACATGAAAGTTCTCTTGCGTTCATCGTTCTTCTTTTACTTGTGAAGATTAATCATTTTTTCCTTGTCAAACGAGGTCAAATTTTGTTGCAACAATAAGGTTGCTGAGTGGAAGGTTCATGGTTTGACTTGTAGAAATTATCTCTTTGCAAAAAAACATGGAAAAGCCTGCCTATGTCATGACTCTTTGCCTACACTTTTCAGAGCTGAGAGCTTCTTGAATAGTCGCATCCTCTATGGTGATCTGTAGCTGAATCTGGAAAACATGTTCATCACCTTTTTTTTTCTTTCTGGAAAAAATTGTATTTGGATGCCACGATGTTGTCAATTGTGTTCAGAGTCCAATTTTGGTGCTCATCAGTGCTCGTAAATCCTTCAAATCGGGGGCAATGACGGTCTTGCAGGTGTCCCATAAGGAGGTTATTGAATATGTTACATCTCTCCTTTCTCGTGAAGGGTTTCTGTTGAATGAAAAAGATATTGATTTAGGCAATCTCGACTGGTTAGGAACTTGAGTGCTTTTGTTGACCTTATCAGTTGGATTTTTTAATCTTATACATTTTAATTTATTTACTTTGTCATTTTATTGTCTTATTCTTTTCTTCCTTCGAAGGTATCGCTATCCGACTGATATACCGAGGGAAACACCAAACGCTCTGGTCAATTCCCTGTTCCCCAAGGTGTAGACAGTTGATGTTTACAATTTCTCTAATGGCTGATTCCTGTTTCCTCTTTTGACACAGAGAGGTCTGCATCACTGTATCCTCTATAGCCTGACTGTCATTATCTAGTCCAGCAACCTTTTATGGTCTTCTTTGACAATGCTAAAGTAAGTCAAACAGTTTTTGATGTCTTTTGTCCTCTCTTCCGGGGGTGGGGTTTGGGGGGTGGGTTGGGGTTTAGAGGAGAGAATCTAAGTTAATGGAACGCTCATGCTTTGTCCTGTACACCTTGTGGCTGCTTTTCCTGAAGTTTATTTCCTGGAAACTCCCTTCAATATATAATAAAGATAAAGAGCTTAAATTCAATTCATGGCAACATAGATTAGCTTATGAGGCTTTTACGCTATAGGTTTGAAGAATAGTCAGATATATGTACGACTTTATTTATCTATCACTTACCTGTAATTTGATAAGGATTTTAATTTCACCTAAGATTTAATGTATATTGTCTTTTGTGTGTGATGTTACAACAAGTGCTTATGTGGAGGTGTTTATTGTCATTTTTAGTCGTTTGATAAGAGAGCTCTTTGTGTCTTATACAAGTTATATTTGTTAAATGAAGCTTTTCTTGTCCTTGATTTGATTACTTTGGACGCCTAAAGGTCTTCGCAAACATTCTTCCAGCTTGGTACTAATATCTTACAAGAATGATTGACTTGCTTGTCTTTTGCCTTTGGAATAGACTCCAACCATCAAAATTTTGCAGAAATGGCACTTAGGAAGGTTTATACCATCTTGGAATTCGATTACGTCCGACAGGTCTTTCATCAACCGACCAATTTATGAGAATGGGATCATCATGGGTTATGAACTTATGATGGTTTTAATGTAGAATGGGAAAAGAAGAGGGCTATACGAGTTGCGCCATCTCAGTCTCAAGTTAAACCAAAATGAACGGAATTGCTCTACCAAGGCCCGTCTACCAACCCAGCAGACAGTACGCTAGTGTTCCATCATTGATCTTGAGACTCATAAGACGTGTTTAAACTGGGCAGTACTCGAGTTTTCCTTTATTTATTCTCTCTTTTCTTTCTCTAACAAATGTATCCCAATCTGGTCAAAGCTGAAACGTTATGCTGATAAAAATAATGTGCTTCTCTATCTGAATCAGTGTGGAGCTCGACCAATTTTCTTTTTTAATAACTGCAATCATATATGATTTTTTTTTTTTTGAGGTCATGGATCATGTAGCTAATTATTGAAAACGCGGATCACATGTTAGCCAGTTAGTATTGACATAATTTAAGAATAAAAAATTGAGCGTCGCGTCATAAATTGTGGTGAAAAATAAAATCTACCGGAGGACGTCTCAATTTTGCGCAGACCTGGTAGCCTGTTACAATAATATTCCATTTATCCCATCTGCTGGTGTATGCAAGGTTGCATCTATTCAGAGCAAGGTTCTCAGAACCGAACTGGTCATTGAACCGGAAAACTGAGAGGTTCAAGGTTCAA
Organism: Carallia pectinifolia; assembly: GCA_037832335.1. NCBI lineage: Eukaryota > Viridiplantae > Streptophyta > Magnoliopsida > Malpighiales > Rhizophoraceae > Carallia > Carallia pectinifolia. Next base: position 7,385,348 of record CM075449.1, read on the forward strand.
CCGGTTCGACCGGTAAAACCGCGGTTAAACCGGTAAAACCGGTATTTAATATTAAATATATAAAAATTAAATTTTTATATAGTTTATATAATTATATAAAATGTTATATTATATAAGAATGATAATAAATATTTAAAATAAAGTGTATTTTAAGAATTATACTAATATTTACATACATTAAAGATATTACAATTAGTATATTTAATAAAATATAATTTATAAAAGTTAATTTAAAAAATAATATTTATAAATAATGATTAAATATTAATTTTTAAAATTTAAAGATTAAATTGAAAATTTTAATCAATTGAGGACTAAATTAGAATTTTTAGTTAAAATTAGAGTTTTAATTATAATTTAGATAAAGTTTTGGGTTAAATTATAATTTAAAATTTTTTAATTTAAATTGAATCGGTTCACCCGGTTCAACCGGTCCCGGTTTTCCCGGTTTTCCCAGTTCTTGACCGGTTTTTCCGGTTCTTGACCGGTTTTTTCCGGTTTTTGACCGGTTTTTTCCGGTTTGGTCCGAATTTCATTTTTAAACTTGAACCGGACCGGACCTAGGACCGGTTCCCGATTTTTTCGGTTGAACCGGCCAGTCCGGTCCGGTTTTCAATACCATGATTCAGAGTGGCTCGATAAGGTAGATCCCTTTAAGCTGTTGAATGGTGAAGAAAACTGGGCCCCCCCTTTTTGACCATTTTCTTTTCTCAATTTATTTTTGTTTGCAACTTCATTTATGATATAATGTAAAACTGGCATGAGAATTGAGAAGTTAGATACATCGGCTTGCTGTTTGTGACGGACATTACCATCTCAATTACCGATAATGAACCGATTCAATTAAGGAGTGTTTGGCTTGTGATAGCATAGCCAACGGAGTAAATGTGTAAATTGATGACTGAATAGTACCACAAATGCAAAAAGCGTTAATTATCTATCGGTCAATCACCAAAAGACACATGAATTTTCCAATTTTTCGCATTTAATATGACCTTATTCTATCCACTGTTTTAGTTTATAAAAGATTATTTTTCTTAGTATTCTCGAAATTGCCTTTTTTTTATTTACAAAATAAATAAATGGGAGTGATATACTACATCAAATTTATAAAAAAGTAAATTTTACAATATTAAATAAATATTATTAAATCGTTTATAAAGGTTTTACATTACATCATAATTAAAGCTTAGTATTTCTCACTTAAAGGTTATCGCAAAAGTCTTTACCAACTAGACCAATAGATGGTTGAAAATTGCATTCACAGTTGGCTCTTTCAAAAACTTTTAAAACGGTTGTTGTCTCATATTTTGGGTCTGATTTAAATGCCCATAAATTTATTTTTATTAAAAAAAATAAAGAAGATTACTCATTCAAAACTTAATAATGTGTTTGGATTGAGAAAAATGTGGGAAAAAGAAAGGAATAAAAAAAATGAGAAAAAATAAAATGGTTTGAATAAATGAAGAAAATTGTGAGAAAAAAATGATGAGAAAGAAAAATAAATAGTAATTTGTGAGAAAAAAAATTGGGAGAAAAATAAGTTGTTTAGATAAAAGAGAAAGTTAAAATAAAAAAATGATTAGAAAGAAAAAATAAATAGTAATTTGTGAAAAAAATTGTGAGAAAAATAAATTATTTGAATAAAAAAAATTATAAGAAATAAAAAATTATAAAAAAATAATAAAATAATAATAATATATCCGAAAGTATATGAGAAAACGATAAAAAAAAAATCAGAAATCGAGGCATGATGATTTGTTGGGATTTCATGGGAAAAGGAGTGAAAGTAACTTAAAAAAGCGTGCGAAAACCAAATGAAAAAATAAAAAATAAAAATATAAATATAATGATCAAAATAACTTTCACTTATTCAATTATTTATAAATATATTTTTTTAATGTTAATTTACTATTCAATCTTTTTAAAATTATTTTTATAATTTTATCTATACACTTTTTTATTATTATTTTGTATAATTTAAATATAAAATTTTACTGTTTTATTATTTTCTTACAATTCTTTTTTCTTATAATTTTCTTTCTTGTCAAAATTTTATAATCCAAATCAACCATAAAATTCAAAACAAAAGAAAAAGAAAAAGATTTTTTTTCTTTTTCCATATGATGCATATTTTAAGCTAAATTGATTCTAAAAGATTTTGTTCATTTTAAGGGTCATACTTTCCAAACTTTACCAAGGCGTCAATGATAAAATTAATAAGATTTTTAATTTGAGTTTTTTTTAATGAGTATAATAATAAATAATATTTGATTATGAATAAATTTTACTTAAAAAAATAAAATTATCAAATACATAAAATCCAACATATATTTGACCTTAGAGAATTGTAAAATAGTGCCCTCAAGATTATGACCGCTTGTTGAATAGAAGGAAATTTGCTATCTTATACGTTAGTACAGTGGCCTGGTCTACATTACAATAATCCTTAAGAAAAACTGTAGAGTAATGCCCAGGATCAAAAAAAAAAAAAGCCCAGGATCTCTTTTTTTTATTATTATTTAAAAAATAAAGACAGTAGTCCTCTTTTTTTTGATCCATATGCGTATATACAGTTTTAGCTTTTAGTCATGAAATCTAAACTTAGAGGTTTTTTTTTTTTTAATTGATTAAGTGGTCGGAGGTAGAAATCTAAATAGGGACCACTGCGTGTCATGTGACCCAAACTCGCGTGAAAATTAGCCAACCAATTTGGTGATTAAGCAAAAATCATGGTGGCACCAAGTCTAGTGTGAGATCATTACGAGGCTACCCAGTGTACATCGGTATGCCCCATTTTCTCCTATCCATCTAAAATTGTAGTTTAATGATAAAAACTAAAGTTTTTAAATTCAAAAGATTGTCAATATAATCAATAGGGTTAGACCTATATTTTATTTAATATGAATTATGCACTAATTAATTAGATTGTTCATACTTTTTTTAAATAAAAATACAATATTCTTTAATAAGACTAATTAGAGTATTCCTTATTTTCTCTTTTTTTTTTAAATAAAAAAAAGTAAATAAAAATGGACCGTATCGAACCATCTGGCTGTTTAGATCGTGGTTTTTTTTTTTTTTTTTGTCTTTTATGGTGTAATCGATTCCTTAAGGATTAAAAAAAAAACAAAAATAAAAATGGACCGCATGCACTGACCAAGCTCTGTGCAGGAACTCCTGCAGCATGAGATGAGGAGCCCACAAAAAACGGAGTGTATAAAAACTGGAGTGTCCATCTCCACGGTAACCTGTAAATTGATTCCTCATTAAGGCATGTAACTTCTTGTTCTGGAAAAAGGTCACTAAGGCAGCACGACTGTGGGTTATTTGGTGTTCCATAAGATTTCAAAAAACTATATAGACTGAATTCGAAAAAAAAGAGAAAAAAAAAACTTGCATTTGCAAAATACGAAAATTAGAGATGGAGAATTATATTTTCTTAGTTTAGAAAATGTAATTCTAAAACGGCAAGCTGCTGCTGGAACAGCTGAGTTTCTATCTTCCATTAGCAGCCGCAGCAGCCCCCGCAACAACCACCAACTTCTTGTATCCGAACTCCTCCATCAATTTTAGGAGTGTTTAGATTAACTTTTAAAGGGGTATATTTATATTTTATTTTTATAAAAATAAAAAAATAAGTGTTTGGTAAAATTTTTAATACTATTATTTAATTCTACTTATTTCTTTATTTGACTCCTTAACAGCAGCTGATTGAAAAGTAATTTCAAATTATTTTTTGTTATTTTTTGAATTACTTTTCACTTTTTAATATTAATAATAATTTATATCGACTAAATTATCCTTAAAGAATATTTATATAATTTTACTATTATTTTTTTACTTAACACATGAATTAGATATGTTTATTTATTTTATTAGCATTTATAAACTTCAATAATTTCTTTTGCAACTATTCATAAATAATATTTTTTTCACTTTAATTTTTTTTAATATTGACATTTATAAAAAAAATCTCAAACATAATAATTTTTATTATTTAGTAAAAAATATTTTTTTTAAAGTTAAAAATTAAATAAAACAATTCTCAATATTATTTATACAATATTATTCTAAAAATATAAAATTATAAAATATAAAAATAAAATTTTTAATATGATATATTTATATAAATTAGATGTTTAAATTAAACATTTTATTATTCAACAATAACAGAAAGTATAAAATTAATCAAATACTTCATTAATTTTATCAGTAATCGATAATAATAAATAAAAATTAATAATCAGTAATTAATAATAATAAATAGTAACAGTAATTAATAATAATAATATTAAAAATGTAACCTAAACAGGTTTCAGTCTTGTTCCGACTTCATACGAATGGAGAATAGAATTGCTGATCATAAGTTGGGCTCTGAGCTGCAGGCTGGCCCACTCCAGGACCTAATTTTGCTGGGCTGAAGTGGAATATTGTCAATTCTAGTCTTTATATCAACTCTCTCGGCGGCTCTGCCCCCTCTAAACCAAGGGACTCGCCGAAGCGCGCAGACGAAATTAGCGTCCCAAACATAATTGTGGACATGGATGCGCAGGAAGCTGATTCCGATGGAAGGATAGATGAGGCCGAAAAAGTGAACGAAAAAATCAAGGCCGCTACGCACGAAAAATTCACCGAGCGAGTCAAGGAAGGTTTGAAGAAATATGATCCTTACCTCGGTGATCCTTACAAAGCCGATTCGGATGGGGAGATGGACGAGGAAGCTGTGGTCCGCTACATTCTTCTTCCTCTTCTTGGTCTCTTTGTAAATTCCATTTTTATAAAAATCAACATTTGTATGTTTTCAGACGCTTTATATTTACTTCTTTTTATTATAACAAATTTGTGTAAGCAGAGAGCTGCAAAGAAAATGTTTACGGGTGGTACTTGTGATGATGACTTCGAAAATGTAGTTTATACGGACGACAAGGATACGTTTCGAAAATGCTTCCTGAGATACGTTCCTCTGGCCTTTGGATTCAAATGCTAATTATATCCATCCCCTTTCTACGACGTCTGCCATTGCGCCGCCTTTAACATCGCAAAGGGGCTGCTCGACGGCGAGTATCGTTAGAAAGTCAATTTAAACAGCCGATTCGAGGTCGGATGCTATCCCCTTCACATGGCTGCCGTTAATTTCAAATATAATTTTTTGGAGTTGCTTCTTGTCCATGGAGCTCGCACCGATATCCGAACGGAAGGCCCTCTGATTGTGGATGGGCTTCTTCCACTCAATGTTGCGGTTGTAGAAACCTGGTACTACCCACCTTTGCCCCCCCTCTTCCCGCGCTATTCTATTTTATTTTCCTTTTAGTTTGTCTTCTCTCTGACAAAATCTTGTATCTCTTTTTTGCATCTTTTTATTGTCTTTCTGATTATTGAAAAGAAAAACGGTTGTTTACTTTTTAATGGTTTAATTTAATCTCTGTTTCTTGCTGATGCACTGCAGCCTTCACAAGTATTTGGAGTGTTGGACCAAGAAAGACCCTGTTTTCAAGCTCATCATTTCACTCTCTCTTCCAGAGATGGCCTGTCTTTTAATTTCACGTTTTGTTTTTATATGTTTTATTTATTTAACTGCTCTTCCACTTATTCAACTATTGTGATACCATGCACTTTTTTTTTTTTTTAATTTATTACAATTCGGGTGTTTTGTTCTATTCCCCTTGGCAGAAAATTTTCCTGGACGGTTTTGGCCTACTTGCTCGGTACACAGATCAAACATTCGATGAACTTTGGAATTACGTTGAGCAACAAAAGCTTCTTCAGATGGCAGTTCTATTGGTAGCTGCTCACCACGAAATCAAGGCTACCACTCTTCAGGGCAAGGATGGTAAGGGCATAAGGGCAATGGAGGCACTGCAGAGACAGATTGACGATGCTATTGTATTCCTATGTTAAGAGTCCGTGGATATTCCATACAAGGAAAAGAATTGCTTGTCCGCTAAGAAATGCAATCAGAAGATGAAGGCTATGATTTCTGCACGCCAAATATGTGTATTGATGGAGAAGATTGGTGATAATATCGATGAGTTTCGTCTCCCTGTTCATTCTGAGGTGAGTTGTGCTGTTATGTAATGCATTACCCTCTGTCAAACATTTACAGTTCTTGTCCTTTTTCCCCTGCAAAGTTTTTCAAATGGTACTAGATTGAAAAAGTTAAAAAGAACAAAAAGAAAGATAAGAAAATCTTCTGTTGGTAGCAGCTAAAGTTCTTCTTTCCTACAGTATTTGCAAATACTATTTTCTTTTATTGCTTGGGTGATGAGGAGGGTCTCAACACAATAGTACAGTTGATGGTTTTGTGACTAAAAGTTCAAGCGTTTGAGTCATGGAAACATCTTCATTGTGAGATTCATGGGTAAGGTTGTGTGTGATAGATGATGCTTCACCTACCCTCCCAAAGAAGGGAGCTCTGTCTACTTAGGAAGGTCTTTTCTGTAGCTTGAGCGGATGATCCTGTAGGCTGGTTGGCACGATCCCTGCTTTGTTAGTGAAGATCTCTCATTGAGTGAGACCAACTTGGGGGGTGAAAATCCTCTCTTGTTCATGCTTAAGAGGTGGTCCATTTTCGGATTCCATGCACCTATTCCTTTTTTCCCACTCTCCTTTTATTTGAATGTATCTTATGCCGATATCTTTTTTCTCCCCTCGCCTGGACACCGTCTCAAATATTTTTTACTTCAACTGATATATTTTTTACTTCAATTTTTTTCTCCACGTGACGAGGAGGGTGAAAAGTTGATTAGACAGTCAGGTGATTTTGTTTTTGTCGAGCAAGCATACATCATATACGCATTTTTATTTTGAGCAGTATTCCAACTAAAATTGAAGTTGATATTTTTAAAATAAAATTAATAATTTTTTAAATATAAAAATAATTAATATTTTAAAAATATTAATTACAATTTTAGTTAGGACAACACCGAAAACAAATACACCCAACATACTAGCTTTGTTTTTTCGTCCGTAGATAGTTAATATTTAATTTTTCTGATGGCTCATCCCGCTTTCTTTTGTAATACAGGGAAATCTGCAACAGATCTTCCGCTACCTAAGGCAGACTTCGCGGATCTAAAGGTAAGAGGAAATGTTCTCAATTTCCTTTTGTGTTTGGGCTTTTGCGGTTTGGGGGAAAGTGGCAGGGGAAGGCTTGAGGCAGAGAAGCTATTAAATCACAGGAAACTTGAGTACACCATGTGGCAGCTTTTTTCAAAGATTGTTTACTGGAAATGTTCTAGTTTTATTCATTCATGAACTGCCCATAACTTAATCAGATTAGACGCTAGTGTTTACGGGGACAATAAGCGCTTTTAGGTGTAAAAATCAAATATTTGCTTCAGTTATTTGTTTACTTCAGACATTGAAATGTCTTGGTCTTTGTAAAGATTATTTGCGGAAGTGTAGATCTAAGAACTTGGATTACAAAAAAGAAAAAAAAAGTAATATAAAATAAATTGTTAGACATCTTATCTTATATAAAATCTTAAAATTTCAATTATGAATTTTTTAATCACATTTATATATTACTTTTATTACTCCCTTCTTTTTTGATACGAGATTTTTATATCTTATAATTCATCAACATTTAAATTGTACAATAACAAATAATTAACTTTCTTGTCTGTTGTTTTTGTAAAATATTCCCAGCATGAAGGCCTGGGAGAACCGGCGAGTAACAAGGTTCATTCCAACTTGGAATTCCGTGCTTTCCTGAAAGTCTTTTATAAATCATCTAATTTATGCAGACAATGGAGCCATCATAGGTCTTGAAGGTACTAGCAAAGAATGGGAAAAGATCAAGGGAAAAAGAGCTAAACGTGCACGGCAACCGCTGTCGACAATTAAATGTATAATGAAAAGCACAATGATTCCAATGACCAACTCCCAATTTAGGAGGCAATACTCGACTGTTGGATCATTTGTCTTGAGGATACCCATTTTCCGTAAAATTAGAGGTTACTCATTATCATGTTTAGACAGTGATAGCATTTAGTGACATAATTTTTAATTTAGCATCTTCTATCCTTATTTTTACATCATGCTTGAGTTAAAATGCATGGTTGGGAGTTGTGCATCATGCACTTTAAGGTTCGCGTTACTCTATAGTCTAGATTCTTACAAGTGGTATTAGTGCTATAGAATCTAAAGAGGAGATATTATAGACGGGATTGCAACAAGATGCTGGACAGGATCAGTCTTGAGAGCAGAAGCAGAAGCACTCTTGTGGGGATGTAGGTTGGCGAAGACAAGAAGGCTAAACAATGTAATTTTAGAAACAGATTCAGTGCCACTACTTACTGCACTTAAAGGGCCAATAGCGTCTTGGCCTTGAGACATTAGGTTCGTACTTGGAGATATCATTGATATTTTGGACACTTTGCCAAATTGTAATGTTCAAACTATTTCTAAAAATGTAAATAGGGTTGCTGATTGGGTTGCTAAACAATCCAGACTCATGATATATCCTCTGGATTGGATCAGCAACTCACCGCATGCCCTTAAAAACCTCTTATGTAACGACCTTACCAATCAATGAAATCTATTCTTTTTTTATGTCAAAAAAAAGAATCTAAAGAGCATTGTTTGCTCTCAAGTTGGGTTGATCACTTTTCAATGGTCTCGGGGTCTTGGACCCATGTTGGAGCGCAAGAAGCCGTCTACTTGCAATTCGCATGCAACTACAAGGAAGTATTGATAAATTTGGTCTGTTCTAGTTTAAAATGGCTGGCATAAAAAATTGGAATGATTTTGCCTGGTTGCTAAATATGTATTTTATTATCATTGAGAGAGAGCGAGGGTAAGGGATAGAGAGAGAGAGAGAGAGAGAGAGAGAGAGAGGGATAAAAATAAGTTTGTTTAGTTTTTCCATACATGCTCCAAATACACAAATGGAATTCTATAATTTTATGCCTAAAATAAAAACGGAAAAAAATTGTATTGTTTGAGAAAGACAATTTCAAGCAAATGGTTTTTAAAAGATGTTGTTTTCTAAAAATAAATGAATTATTATCCAAATAATAATTTTAAATTGAGTAGATGTTTAAAAAGTTAGAAAGTAAAATTTGAAGATAATCTTAGTTTTTTTTTTTCTTTTGTTTGTTGTTTTTTAGAGTTGATACCATGAACTTAGAGATTGGAGAAGTGGGCATGGACGAAGGATGATGAGCGATGAAGGAGGTGATATCATAGACGGAGGACCAAACTATCGTCTTTATAATTGACCTGTACTATTTCAATTATTTTAATTAACCTGAATTTTATTTAATTTCAAAATGCTTTTGTAATTATTTTATTACCTTTCTCTTTCTCTCGCTTTCTCTCTCTCTCTCTCTCGTTTTTTTAAAGTCCAAATGGGTCTTATTATCTTTTTATACCACTCAAACTGTTGGATCAAATTATATTTAACTGTAAAAAAATATAATTTCGCCTTCTATCTTATAGTGTTTATTTTATTTTTATTTACTTTGTTTTTCTTTTTAAATTTATTGTCCTCGTTTTCGTTAACTTTTTGTTAATTTTACCATAAAGCGTTAAGTCAACTGCTATTTAGGATCATTTTTTACGTGTCATGTGTCACATCATCTACAATGACGAGATATTTCTTTCCGCTTCTTTCATTCCTTTTTATTTTCAGAAAGGAAAAAATTTGATTTTCATACTTTAATAATTATATTTGATATGCATATTGTGACAGATTTGTTTATTTATGTAATAAAATTAATAAAATATGATATAATAAATTAACACATGATTTTTTATTATTTTTTGTCATAAAAATAATAAATATTATTATAAAAATAATCAAGTTCATTATAAAAAATATATTATATATATATATTATCTGTATACAAGAATATGTATATAAAACTGAACTCTTTTATAAATATGGGAAATTTTGGTTCCAGACCTGCCCTCGCCTCAAAGACCGCCTACTACGTAGCTCCACGGGAGCCAACAAGCTGGTCTGTAAGGAGAGTGAGAACCCCAAGAGGAAAATCGTCCCCTGTTGGGACCTCTTGTGGCATGCCTTCGGATCCCTTTTTGGCTCTCGGAAATCATTCATACACACATTAATTGAGAAAGTTTGTGCGATGGAAGATTTTTAGTTAGACAGATTGTATAAAAAATAAAAAATATTAAATTTTAATTAATAGTATTTATATTTTTAATAATATTATTTAATTTTTTGTTACTCAACAATATATATGTATATATATATATGTCTTTATCATTTCTCAGGTTAATTTCTCGGACGGTCAATCTAGGCTCCACATTAATTATACGGAAGAAATCCACACAACTAACATGGACACAATAAAAGATGAGAAATGCTAAGGAGACAGACAATTTAATAGTTAGATTGTGTCTTTATTATAATAAATATAATATTTTTTACAATCATATTAAAAGTGTGTATCTAAAAAAATAAAAAAAATTAATTATATTTTTTATATTTTTTTAGATACACATTTTTTTTAATTTAGTTGTACAAAAATATCATATTTATTACAAAAAGATATTATATGATGATCAATTCTTTAGATATGTAACAGTATTTTTATTATCTGCACTTCTACAATGACAACTAGGAATTTTTTTTGACAGTAAAAAGATTACATTTATATATTAATGAGAGCGATCTATACAAAGTAATCGACTGAGAGTAAATAGAGAGTTGCTTATTCAGTCTATGAGACAAAGACCAAATTTAGACTGAACAGTCACCTAATCTGTAATTCTATTAGTCGATCTCTTAACAATAGTACAACAATAATTGTGAATGTTAAAAAAAAAAAAAAACTAATAATATATGAGAGAACAGGTTGAATGACCCAGGGCCATTTAGTAGGGTCGCCATTTAACAAATTAACCACCTCTTTGGGGTGAGTTTCTAGGCACATCTCAGCATTATCCAGAGATGAAGCTAACTGAACTTCACCACGAAGGGCAATTGCTTCTGCCATGAGTGGGATTGAGCATAGATGGTAAAATTAATTCCAGCTCTCACAATACCAGCTGCATCTCTACACACTGCAGCAATCCCTGCCCTATTGGTTGACTTATCGAAGGAGGCATCGGAATTAATTTTGAAGCACCCTTCCCGTGGTAGCATCCACATCTGTCTTGTATCACTAACCATGTTCCCCAAGTCTGTCTCAACACACTTTAGGATATTTAATTCATCCCAACAAAACCAAAAACCCCCATGTATGGTAACAGGATTAGGTTTCAATTGCTCAAAAACAGCAAGATTCCTGGCCTTCCAAATATGCCAACACAAAAGGCTAAAGGATTTTAAAAGGCTAAAGAAGTAGCAAATGAAATAAAGTATACAGTGATTAAAATCATGTTTACAATGTATACCTTGGCCAAAGTACGGCCTACAACTATAGGCCTCGTACTTTTAATACATTTTTTTTCCTTCAGTAGAACCAGGGTGCAAGGAAAATTGAGCGTTAGAGCAATTACTATCTTGACCTGATTTTTTTCGACCAGCTTCTTCAGTCACCGTCGTGTCACTGTTGTGCTTCGTGTATCTCGCAATCTAAGGTCTTCTGTTTTGTTGATCCGCGCTACAGATCAACAAAATCAGATGGGGTCTATCTAGTGGTGCGGGAACCAAACTCGACGGGCAAGTCAACTGCTCCGTCGCATCCCCTCCTTCTCGCTTGACATTTTCTATTGTTTGTTTTCTATTCTTATTGTCTTAATGCCGATCGGTCCCCAATTACCAAGTTAAGAATGTCTTTTGTGTACCTGCTAAAGGGAGAATAATGGCGCAAATCCAACAAATCCCCAAGCCATCAATCAAAGCATTGTTGGAGTAGGAATATTCTGGTCTCCGCCACCACCAACCGTAAGCGTCTCGAAACGGCGATTGTAAGGCCTATTGAAGATGAAATCGAGAACATTGCCCGAAATCTGGAGGAGCTAGCCGAGGACCTCATCCACCTTGTGGGCAAACAGCCCAATTTTGATGAAAACACAAAGACAACGCACCTATCCTTTATTACACGTCGGAATACTGACGGAGCTCATTGATTTGGATCATTGGGTGCCATAGTGCATTCCACCTCACTCAGTGTCTGTCTCGGTTTATATGCTTTGGTTTCTCTAATTGGGTCCTTTGGCTCTGGCATTTTTTGTTGCAAGTGAGATCAATATCAAGGATTCCAAAGTACAGATAATGGAGTCCAAGCTTGATCTAGGAATCGATCTCCAATTACGCAGAAAAGGATGGAAAAGTGTAGAAAAACAAAGATAGAGAGATTGAAAGTGACGGGAATTTCTTTATTTCACCAAATCCGATGATTACAATACTGAATCATTTATTTACGGCTGATCAGTCTAACTGATCTTGTGCAATCTGATTACAATGATCCAGTGGTCAATATAATGCAATCTAACACAATCCCCTACAGCCTCTGTACTTCATTATTCTTTTTAACAGAAATAACTGTCTTTCCGCCTTGACGGAATCGCGCGGCCTGTGCGCCGTGTCTTTTGCACTTTAGTTTCTACATCTCAGCTAACTCCAGCTTCCACCTTCCACCTTCCACATTAACCTAGCTACCTTGCTGTAATAGCAATCAACCCTTTTAAGCACGTATCAATCTCCGCTGTCACTGGTCAAAAAGCCTGTTACCACACCCGTCCAGCCATAATTCTCTCTCATGCCACTTTGGGCCTCTCCACGCTGCTTTCCATGTTTTGTCATACTGAGTTTGCTGTCAGCCAACTAGTTGTTCCGGTGGCTGAGCGGGGAGGGTTAAATTTTGGACTTCGTTCAGATGAAAATAGAATAGAACTGCTGATTTCGAGTTGGGCCGATCTGCGGGTGGCCCACTCCTAGAGTTAATTTTGCTGGGCTGAAGTAGATATTGTCAATTTTAATTATATATTACATTTCGAAAGAAAGAAAAAAGTTGCCAAATTCCGATCATTACTTTTTGTTTAGACTAATGCTATTGTGTATGAAACAAAAGGTCACAACTGATTATATGAAAGGAATTTTTTTCTTACAAAAGGTTAAAATTTTTGGTCATCAAAAATAAAAAGTTAAAATTGAAGTAAATAAAAGAGATTCAATCTATGGCCCAACAAACGAGTCCGACAATTGTCCACTCTCTCTCTCTCTCTCTCTCTCTCTTTTGCATAAACTAAATTTTAAATAATTTTTATTAGTATTCTAAATATACTTAATAAATAATATTATTTAAACTTTTATTTTTAAATAAAAAATTCAATTTTTTATTTTTTTTTAATTTTTTTGCTAAAGCACTGGACAAATGTCAGGTTCCTTTTGGTTTCCTAAATAAAACTTCAACGCAAGTTGACTGAGGATTAGAGATCCTCCGGACCAAGAATGAGGATGGAATTCAACATTCCTGCCATGTCTCTGCTTTGATTAAATATACCATTTTGTCTTTTAAATAATAGTTATATAAGAAATAATCCATATAATTCTCTCCATCAATAATTATTAAATTTAATTTTGTCACCCCAATTAATAAGTTATTATTTATCTTTTGAACAATAATTATATAACATTTTCTAGAGAGATAATTGAAAATTTTTATTTTTATATTAATTAATTAATTTAAAATTGTAATTAAAATTTGAAGATGCGACAAGAACCTAGAACGCCGATCGATATTTGCTGAGAGTAGACAATTCTAAACCCCAAAGGGACAAAAACAAAATGAAAGTGTGAATGAGGACACTCTGGCCTACGTCATTGTAATCGCTAGGAACGAGCTTCACCTTAGTATAATCCATGTTTTTTTTTTTTTTTTTTTTTTTGAGAAACAAAGATGTATGCTTTATTTATTGCGTAGCATTGCATACATAATTGTCTGTGAGATAAAAACATCAGAAAAAGTGGACTTAGTCCAAACTGCTTCTCCTAGATTGGAGACCGCAGTTTTAGCAACTGAATGAGCTACTAAATTAGCCTCACGGCATACTTGTGTACAAGAGAATTGCAAGAAATCTGCTACAATATTTCTTATGTCCTCAGCGAGCTGCCCAAGACTAAAGGCCTCCTCCTTGTAGTTTTAAATAGCCCTTTCTGCAATAAGACAATCAATTTCAATAGCAACACACTGAAGAGACAAAGACCTCGCTTGTTGGACTGCTAGACGAATGGCCAAAAGCTCTGCGATTTTCGTGGAATAGGAACAATCAAGTCCCTTCCTGATTACTAATCTTGCCTCACCAACATGATCACGTAGCACAGCCCACAACCCCGTAATGTTCGGAGCCAAAGCTGCACCCGTATTGGCTTTAAACCACCCCTCTAGTGGTCGGCAAATCTGCCCTAGTCGTGGCAGCTTTGGTTATGTTGTCTTCTCAACTACTAGCTTGTATTCATTGAATGAAGAAATGGCCATATCAACAACCACGGATGGAGGAAGCTCCTTATTTTCCATCACTAGCATATTACAGGCTCGCCAGATTGCCCAGGATATCATATCAATCAATTTTGACACGAGAGCTGTACCACCATCGAACATGGAACTATAGCACTTGCAACCCCAACTTGAGCAAAACATGAGACTCCCATATGTTACACCAAAGTAAAGGTGGGATTATGTCCCAAAGTAGCATCAAGAAAATCACCATTAGGGAAGTAGCGCTGCTTCATGATTCTAGAGAGCAAAGAAGTTTCATTAGTGAGCAAACGCCAAGCCTGCTTGCCAAGTATAGCCAGATTGAATTCAGGGAAGGATCGAAACCCCAACTCACTGCTTTCTTCAGCCCAAGTCAAGTTCTTCCAAGCTGATCAATGGATCTTACTTTGATTGTCCTTGCTACCCCACCAAAATTTGTCGATGAGGCGCTTTATTTCATCACATAGTGATTAGGCAAAAGAAAGTGTAGGATTTTGTAAGCTAAAAATGCAGCAAGAACACAAAGCTGCAATATTATGTTTCTGGTTTTTTTTTTTGGTTTCTATGGTGAGGCCGAGAGAAAAACATAGAGGTTTTTTGTTTCTGCCTCAAAAACATCTCTTTCATTGATCATTCATAACATATATATGTCATTAATCATTACATCTTGACTTGTAATACAAAATTCAAAACATACATAAAGCTGAAACATGTCATCAGCTTGTGACAGCATTTTTCAAATTTGAATTACAAGTCTTTCAAAAAAATTTAAACTTAATTACATCATTACATAGAGAAGTGAGTTGACAAAGGACACAAGAATCTCCAGCAACTCCTTTACCAACCAACTTAACTGATTCTTGAACTAAAAGATAAAATATCTCCAAAATATGCCTGAATCATCTGCTGTCGGGATTGCATAGCAGCAACAGCAACCCATCTTCACTCCTCCTTGGTGTTGTTATGTTGCATTCCCAATTTGGTCCTCAAAACATTGAATCTCCCTTTATAAAGAGGCTTTGTGAATATATCAGCCAATTGTTCATCTGTTGAGCAAAAAACCAGCTTTACTTCACCACTTTCTTGAGCTTCCTTAACTGAATGAAGCTTTATCAAAAAATGCTTTGTTTTTCCATGGAAAACTGGATTTTTGAAGATGGAAATTGCAGCTTGATTGTCACAATAGATTTGTGTAGGTTCAGCTGGTGGTTGCTTTAAATCTGACAGCATTTCCCTGAGCCATAGAGCTTGGTTCACTGCTGTAGTGGCAGCCATACATTCAGCCTCTGCTGTAGATTGGGCAACTACAGATTGCTTCTTTGAACTCCAACAAAAAATACCTGACCCCAATGTAAAAGCATAACCTGAGGTACTCTTCATGTCATCTTGAGAGCCACCCCAATCACTGTCAGTATATCCCACCAAATCAAGCTTTTCTGACTTCTCAAACATAATCCCATAATCAACAGTCCCTTTGATATACCTTAGGACTCTTTTCCCAGCTGTGAAGTGATTTTCACTAGGGTTATGCATGTATCTAGAGAGAAGACATACAGCTTGCACAATGTCAGGTCTAGAGGCAGCTAAATACAAAAGACACCCAATCAAACTTCGAAATCTACTTGGATCAGTTTTTGCAGCTCCATCTTCTTTTTGAAGCTTTACACCTACAGCAAGAGGTGTACTTGAGCTTTTACAATCATCCATTTTGAACTTTTTCAGGACATCTTTGGCATACTTTTCTTGGTTCACAAATATTCCTTGTTTGGACTGATGTACTTCCAAACCAAGGAAGAAAGTCATTTCTCCCAAATCAGTCATTTCAAAGGCACTCTTTATCTCTTCTTTAAATTGTTTCACCATTTGATTGCAGCTACCAACAACAAACAAATCATCTACATAGAGAGACACAATCAGTACCTCACCATTCTGCTGCTTTACATATAAAGTGGCTTCATTTTTGCTCCTGTTGAAAGACAGCTGCAACAGATACTCATTTATTTTGCTTTACCAGGCTCTAGGGGCCTGTTTTAATCCATATAATGCCTTTTTCAGCAAACAAACTTTATGTTCTTCTCCTTTCTTTTGAAAGCCTTGAGGTTGTTCAACAAACACCTCTTCAGTCAACTGCCCATTTAAGAAGGCAGACTTCACATCAAGTTGGTGTACTATCCAGCCCTTGTGTGCTGCAAAAGCTAAAAGCAGTTTTATAGTATCCAACCTCGCAACAGGGGCAAAGGTCTCTTCAAAATCAACTCCATGCTGTTGTGAGTAGCCCTTGGCTACCAATCTAGCCTTATACTTGTTGACAGAGCCATTGGAGTTAAGCTTGGTTCTATACAGCCACTTGACCCCTATTGGCTTCTTGTTTGAGGGTCTTTCAACTAGAACCCATGTCTGGTTTCTCTCAATTGCTTGCATCTCTTCTTGCATTGCCTTTTTCCAATTTGAGCTCTTGGCAGCTTCTTCAAAATTTGATGGCTCAAGCACTGCAGTCAAGCTTCTTTCATAGATATCAGCCAAGGGTTTTGTTCCCCTAACTGGGAAGTCTTCATCAGAACCTATATCAGAAGGGTCTGCATCTTGAATGGGTGTATTTTGAACCTGAACTAAATCTGTCTTGTTGCTTTCAACTGATGATTTCTCCCAATTCCAACTCTCATCCTCACAAAATTTCAATTCTCTACTAGTTGTAATTTTGCTAGTAAGAGGATTGAGAATTCTGTAATTATGAGAGGTGTGTGTGTAGCCAATAAAGATGCATGTCTCAGTCTTCATATCCAGCTTAGTTCTCTTCTTCTCTGGCACCAATGCATAGCATATGCTTCCAAAAACTCTTAAGTGACTTGCTGATGGTTTGAAGACAAACCAAGCCTCAAATGGAGTTTGATCCTTAAGAGCTTTTGTTGGCAATCTGTTTAATAAGTACACAGATGTACTTGAAGCCTCAGCCCAAAACTGTTGTGGCATAAAAGACACCTACACATCTCCATAATAGTCCTGTTCCTTCTCTCACTCACCCCATTTTGTTGGGGTGTGTATGGAGCAGTGAGCTGCTGTTGGATTCCTGCATCAGCACATATTTCTTTGAAAGAGGCTGATGTATATTCAGCCCCATTATCTGACCTGATTGCCTTAATTTTAAAGCTGGACTG
Organism: Carallia pectinifolia; assembly: GCA_037832335.1. Taxonomy (NCBI): domain Eukaryota; kingdom Viridiplantae; phylum Streptophyta; class Magnoliopsida; order Malpighiales; family Rhizophoraceae; genus Carallia; species Carallia pectinifolia. Next base: position 7,402,899 of record CM075449.1, read on the forward strand.
ATTCTCCACAAGTGCTTTAAAGTCTTTGAACTTGTTTGCAGCCTCTGATTTTTGCTTCAAAAAATATATCCAGCAGTACCTTGTAAGATCATCAATAAAAGTCATAAAGTACCTGCTCCCATTGAGTGAGTCTAGACTCATGGGACCACAAACATCAGTATATATCAGCTGTAGCTTTTCCTTACTCCTCCACACTTGGTCTGCTGTAAATGGGAGCCTTGTTTGCTTCCCTTGCTGACAAGCTGAACAAACAGCTCCTTCTTTCTCAATTGAAGGAAGATCAGTCATCAACTGCTTCTTCTGTAAATTTTGTAAGCTAATATGGTTCACATGCCCCAATCTCTTATGCCATAATGAAGTGGCATCAAGAGTTGCAACCATGGCATGATTCTCAACAAGGTTCAAATTAACTAGGAAACTTTTCCCTTTCATTTGTACAGGAACAAGTTCAGCACCAAATGAGTCATAAATTATGCATGACTTGTTCTTGAATTCAATAGAATAATTTTTCTCTAGCAGCTGCCCCACACTTAATAAGTTTTGATTGATATTGGGAACATAGAGAACATCATTAATTACTTTGGTACCTGACTTGGTTTGTACAGAGACTGTTCCCTTGCCTTGAACTTGCAGGTAAGCCCCATCACCAATCTTAACTCTTGAATTAAAGCTTCTGTCCAGCTCTTTAAAAATCAGCAGGTTTGGGGACATATGGCTTGTACATCCACTGTCAACAAGCCAAACATTTGTGTTCTTCTCAGTGGTGTTGCCATCTGCCATGAATAGCTGCTCTTCAGGTTCCTTTGTATCATCATTGACCACTTGTGCTTGCTGTTTTGTTTGCTTTGCTGACTTTTTCTTTGGACACACCTTCTCTCTATGTCCCTTTTCGTTGCAGCTCCTGCAAATGATATCAGCTCTCCACCAACAATACCTTGGAAGGTGATTTGTCTTCTTACAATGAGGACATGGTGGATGGACTTGCTTAGCTCCTGATGTGGTGCCTTCTATATCTCTGAATTGTTGTTTTCCTTCCTGCTTCTTTTTCTTCTTTTGCTGATTTTTTTCTGGTTGCTTGGCCTGTAGAGCATGCTCTATAACCTCCTCCTGTCTCATAAGCCTTCTCTGCTCTTGTGCTTGCAAGGCATTTACCAACTCACCCAAGGAGATTTTAGTCAAGTCTTTTGAAACCTCTAAAGAGGCAATCATTGATTCAAATCTTTCGGGTATACTCACAAGTACCTTTTGTACAATACTTGCATCTGATAACTCTCCTCCAAGAATTCTGAACTGATTAACTAGCTTCATCAACCTGTCAGTGTAGTCCTTGATCTTCTCTGTTTCTTTCATTTTGAGGAGCTCATACTCCCTTCTCAAGTTTAGAAGTTGCATGGTTCTAATTTTTTCTGTTCCAGCATACTCTTCCTTCAGTGTGTCCCATGCTTCTTTTGCTGTCTCACAGCCCATGATTCTGTTGAAAATGACCTCAGTGACTGCAGAATGGATGCAAGTTAGGGCCTTGAACTGCTTAGAGGTTTGCTCACTATGGTTTTTGAGCTGGGCCATAGTTGGATTTGCTGGAAGTTGTGGTATTTCGGCTCCATTCTCTGTTGCCTCCCACAAATCAAAGGCTTTCAAGTAAGCCTTCATCATTACAGTCCATTGGAGATAGTTTTCTCCAGAGAACTTTGGAGGTGGAGGTGGAGAGAAGTTGAGTGAAGCCATGTTCAGGTACTGCTGTGGTTCTTTTGTGGTTCTCTCTTGGTTTTCCTTGTTTTTCTTTCTCACGGGTTCAATTATATTTCACACAAGCTAATTTTCTTCTCTCTCAGGTCCCTCAAGATCTTCAATAATTGCTCTGATACCAGATTTGTAGGATTTTGTAAGCTAAAAATGCAGCAAGAACACAAAGCTGCAATATTATGTTTCTGGTTTTTTTTTTTTGGTTTCTATGGTGAGGCCGAGAGAAAAACAGAGAGGTTTTTTGTTTCTGCCTCAAAAACATCTCTTTCATTGATCATTCATAACATATATATGTCATTAATCATTACATCTTGACTTGTAATACAAAATTCAAAACATACATAAAGCTGAAACATGTCATCAGCTTGTGACAGCATTTTTCAAATTTGAATTACAAGTCTTTCAAAAAAATTTAAACTTAATTACATCATTACATAGAGAAGTGAGTTGACAAAGGACACAAGAATCTCCAGCAACTCCTTTACCAACCAACTTAACTGATTCTTGAACTAAAAGATAAAATATCTCCAAAATATGCCTGAATCATCTGCTGTCGGGAATGCATAGCAGCAACAGCAACCCATCTTCAGAAAGTACCTCATGATAAATGTTAGAACCTGTTGGATCAGAGCTTTGATATGGATCTCCTTCTCCGCACAAGAGAGTTTCTTTTCCTTCCAACCATTTATCTTCTTTCTAATTCTATCTAATATCAGGGAAAAAATTCTCTTCTTGGAATGCCAAATGGACATGTCTGGGCAAGGCATTTTTGAGGACTCTAGATTGCCATTACTCCCCAGCAATTTTTAATTGCAAATTTATCCACATCGCAAACATTGCAGGTAAAAGACAGCTCTGTCTTGTTAAGATTAATTTTTTGCCATGATGCCTCCTCATTCATAGACAAAATCTGCTTAATTTGTTAGCATTCAAAAATGCTGGCTCTCGTGAACAGAATGTTGTCATCTGCAACAAATAAATGGGTCACCGGAGGAGCACGCCTGCATATTCTCGCACCATGAATTCTCCCAGTCTACGCAGCATAAGAAATAAGTCCAGACAAGCCTTCAGCACATAGTAAAAAGAGGTAAGGTGAGAGGCGATCCATTACTTTAATCCTCTGAAAAGTCTGAAAGACTCACTCTTAAAATTGACCAGCACAGAATATGAGATCGAAGAAATAGACCACATCACCAGTTGGACCCATCAAAGATCAAAATCCAAACAAAGCATGATTTGCTCCAGAAAAGACAACTATACACAATCATATGTTGTATGATCCATGCTGTATCACCTTTATCTTGGAGGAGAAATACACGTTTTCGTTCAAATATTGGGGTATATTTTAGCCTTTTAGTAAAGATTTTGTATTGTGAGTCTGGAGCATATAACAATAACAAATTATATTCACCCGTAGCCCGCAAATCTATGTCCACTTTAATTTTGTTAAAAAGAAAATGTTGGTAGTGAAATAATTTTTAGCATAAATACAAACCAAATGCTATGATGAAACAACAAAATTAATCTCCTAATTGACGCATGGGAACGTTTAGAAATGAGCTTACCTATTAGAACAACAATATATAATTGGTATCAACAAAAGCATTTATTGTGTGATGTCTGTGCAAAATTGCCTTTAGCTCTGTTATACATGAATAATAATCGGAGAGGAGACATTTTGTCTAAAATTTGCAAGTCTTCTAGATCCCATTCTCGGCTCTCAATAATTCTATAACAAAGGAGAACCATTACAACTTTTGCCATACTCTTTCTTTATTTTTTTTAAATTAAATTTTAAATATATTTAGTGTTACTCTTAAATTTTTATTTAAAAAAAAAAAATTCAAGAAAATTTTGTTTTTTTTGTTAATGCAGTTTGGCCATCAGTCTGGCCACCATGTTTAGGCATCTAGTGTTTTCCATAACAAAGATGCAGGTAGTGCTCACTAAAAGTCCAACGTAATAACAATAAATTCTCACAAACAATATTATTTACAATTAGTTCCATACAAAGATCAATTAAAAAGTATGCCGGTAAATTTTGTTCGTTTTGGCAGATCAACTTACAATCACAATCACAATTTTATTTCTTTTCCCTTTTTGAACCTATCGTTAATTATTGCTGATTATTGACATCATGAGATAGATTTTTTTAAAAAGTTTAATTTGTGTACATAATATAATTAATGTTTTTTATTCTTTGTTTCCAGCTTTTCTATTATTTTATTTTATTTTCCCTTTTTCCCAAGTTTAAGTAGAAAGAATTAGTCTCTCTCACAGACAAATCCTCCAAAAAGCATAGCTGTTAAAGAAATTTGTTTTTTTTTTAATTGCATTATAGGCTTAGCATGGAAACATAATTGTTTTTAACTAGCGCTAAAAGATTAACGGACCAACATGCACCATTTATAGTGTTCGGAATGTCATCGAAATAAATTAAAATGACATTCTAACACTGCGCTGCAAGATAGCATGGTTCTTCTTCCAGCTCAAGTAATTACTATTTTGTATTTCATATTTTTTTAATTTATATTTAACATTTTTTTAATTCTAATAATATTCGTTTTATATTGTATTTGATACTAATTCTAATTCTGTGAATTAAACCAACATTTTTAAAAAATTAGCTCTTTTGATTCTGATTGATTATCATTCTCTTTTCAGTTTTAAATCTTAATTATGAACTAAATGACTCGCAAAAAAACTTTAAAAGAAAGCCTCTAGTAGATATTGTCAATTCTAGTCTTTGTATCGCCACTCTGCCCCCTCTAAGCCAAGCCACTCGCTGGAGCGTGCCAACAAAATTAGCGGTCAATAGCCCATACATAATATGGTACTTTCTTCTTCTTGGGCTCGCTGTCGCTGTATGTTGGTCCCTGAATTTATTACGTCAATATTAATTCCGTATGCATGTATGCAGACACTAATAATACAATCTATACATATGTCTTGCAAAAGCAGATAGAAGCTGATGAAATTAAAGCGGAAGATTGGTATGGGATTAGAGACCTATACCTCGACTCCCAAGTGACGGTCTGTGAAGACGATAAGGACAGATTTTCGGAATTCATTCGTTATAGCGATCCGGATTTCTTTGCTGAAAAAGGTTTGTTCGGGCCTTGCCGTCTGAAAATGATCTTTGAATCCTCTGCAAAGGCACTCCTCCAAGGAGAGTCTGGTTGGAAAGTCGACTTGAACACCTCCTTCGGGGACCGAGTTTATCCTCTTCACAAAGCTGCCTTGTATTTCTCCTGTGAATTTTTTTTGGAGTTATTTATTACTTATGGAGCTCGCACTGATATCTGAACCAAAGGCCCTCAGGTGGTTGACGGGCTTCTTCTGCTCAACATTGCAGTTGAAGACGCATGTTGCATACCCATACCATGGACCCATATTTTATTTTCTGTTTCTCTATTGTAACTTTGCAAAAGTTTGTATCTTTCCTTGCCTTAAACTATTGATTAAAAAGTTTGTTTCTCGTTTCTTTATTTTGTACACTTTCCAATGTTTCAATGCTGTCTCCTATTGCCGCAGCCTTCAAAAGTATTTGGAGTGTTGTAACAAGATAGACTCAACTTTCAATCTCATTCTTTTGCTTTATTTGCCTGAGACACTCTGTCTTATGTTTCATGTTTTGCTTATATGATCCTCGTTTCATTACTCTTGCACCCAATTAAGATTAGCTCTCGATTTCTATTCTTGCATCACTCACTTTTTCATTGATTTGGCCCCTCTTTGGCAGAAAATGTTCTTGGATTCCATTGACCTGCTCGCACAGCACACAGACCAAGCATTTGATGAACTTTTGAGTTATATTTTTGAAGGAAAGCTCCTTCAAATGACAGTCCTATTAAGTGCAGCTAGGAAACAAATTATGGCTAAAAATCGTCAAGACAAAGATAGTAAGATTATAAGCGCAATGGAGATAATCCTGAGAAAGATTGACGATGCCATTATATTCTTCATGCAAAAGGCAGTGGAATTACCCCACAAGGGAAGGGATGGCTTGACGGTTAATAAATGCCAAGTGATGGTGAAGGTTATGGTTTCTGCACGCTCAATATGTGATTTGATAGGCAGGATTGGTGATTATCTATATGAGTTTCGTCAAACTCTTCATTCTGTGGTGAGCTTTGCTGTTCTTCTGCGCATTTCATTGCACTCTTTCAACCTTTAAAAAACGAAATAAATGACAGGAAAATGCTCTCGGTGTTAGCGGCTAAATTCAATCTTTCTTCCATTGCTTGCGAATATTGATTTTCTTTTTTCGCCTGTCAAATGGGAACAAATTTTGCAACAGTAAGGCTGCTGACTGGAAGGTCTTACTTCTAGAAATAATCTCTTGGTGATGCTTGGGAAATGGCGCCTTTGACAGCTGACCCTTCCCCTACACTCTCAGAGTAGGGAGCTTCTTGGATTGTTCCACCTTGTATATTGGGGACTCGTCGTTGACTTTGCGACCCATTTTCACCTTCTTTTTTTTTTTTTTTTTTTTGCCAAAAAAACGTATTTGGATGCCATGATATTGTAAATTGCTTCTCAAATCTGATTTTGGTGCTCATCAGTGCTTTTAGATCCATAATGATGGTTTTGCAGGTGTCCCATTCGGAGGTGCTTAAGTATGGCACATTTCCCCTCAATCCTGAAGCGTTTTTGTTGACTGTGAAAGATACTGATTTAAGGAATCTTGATTGTTTAGGAACCTGAGTGCTTTTGTTGGCTGTATCAGTTAGATATTTCAATTTTCAGACAGTTTTATTTATTTTCTTGTGTGCTTTTCTTTCTTTTGTACTTTTTTTCTCTTCCTTGGTATCGCTATCCAACTTATAAATGGTTTGAAACACCAGAACTTTCAAGTGATTCCCTTTTCCCCTACCTACCCTCATGTATACACTCTTGATATTTGATTTTTCTAGTAGCTTACTTCTGTTTCTTCTTTTAACACAGAGATGTCTGTATCCCCATATCCTCCGCCGCCTGACTATTTTAACCTGGACCAGCAACCTTATTTGGTCATCTTCAACAATATTAAGGTAAGAGCATAAGTTTTGGGACCACACACACTTACTTCTGTACCCTTCGTGGCTGCTTTTCCAGTAGCTCTCATTCGGTGGAACCTTTTCTCAATGAATTGAATATATAATAGCCATAAAAGCTCAAATTTGATTTATCTGGACATAAAAGGGCGTCTAGGTCTTCCACACTGCGGGATTTGGGCAGCGTTCAGATGTATTTACGACCTTATTTATTCATAAACTGGCCTTAACTTAATGAGGATCTTGATTTTGTTGACTGTAACCTTTGTTGTGTTTGCTGTTGCTGCAAGTGCTAAAGTGGAGATTTTTTGTCTGCCTTTTTCCCGTTAGATTTTCCTTTTTTTTTTCGGGGTGGGGGGAGGGGGGGGGGGAATGTTGGAGGTTGAAACCTGGGAAGAGAGTTTTGCATCTTATACTAGTTATAATCGTTCAATCAAAGTTTTTTCGTCCATTATTTGGTTACTTCAGACACCTAAACATTCTTCCAGCTTGTAACTAATTTTTTCCACAACGATTGACTTGCTTGTTTCTTGCTTTTGAAGTATATTCCATCCATTAAAATTTTGGAGAACTGGCACGTCTAAAGGTTTATTCCAACTTGGGATTCGGTGACGACGTTTAAAAGTGATTTTAATGAAGAATGGGAGAAGAAAAGGGCCAAACGAGCAGTCCGACCTTTTTTGTCAAATTGAAGCCATAATGAGAAGCTACCAACCTACCAGGCAGTACTCCACTGCTGCATAATTGATCTTAAGGGCCATAAGACTTGTTTAACCTGTCTTCCCATTGTATTGGAGGGTATGCATAGTCATTCTTATATATTGATTCCTTAAGTAACAGAATTTTCTATTTAAAACTCTTTTCTTTTTCATCATCCTGCATCCCGCTTGTCTTAAGGTGCATGGCCTTGAGTCATGTGCATGCCCACCTTTTTGGTTTGTGACTTTGTGTACTCTAGATTCATGTAAGTGGCGATACTATTGTAAATGAGACAGCATATTTTTGAGCTTCAATAATTAGACTTTAAAAATATAGACACAAATTATAAGTAAAAATATAAAATTTATGTGAGATCGATTTCTGTGTAATTTTCTAATTAATACTTTTTTTTATGTCGTCAAGAGCTGAATTTTCACAGTTTACTCTTGAACTGAAGAGATTAATTCCACTGAAAGTTGAGAATTGATTTTAGGTGAACTAATAAAATTTCGGTTGGAGTCTTAGGAGGCTTGATCTCACTTAATCTAAGGTCGTATGAAACTTGATTTCACTCAGATTGGTTGGGTTCCGGTCAGGGTAGTAAGAGACTTGATCTCAGTTGGACTGGTTGGACTCTAGTGAGGGCCGTACGAGATTTGATCCCACTCTGATATTTAATATCTTAGGTTTTTGATATAGTGGGTCCAACTTAGTGACAAGTAAAAAGCATACATTCAAAATATTTAGAGAGAGGAAGAGAAGATATGCAAAAATTTAGAAGATGAGGTTTTTACTTTGCATAGAATGGATTGAAAGGTTTGAAAGAGTGCTTATTTACAAAGTTTTAGGGGAGGATGAAGGTCAAAATTGTACGACTTGGATCATATATGGTAAGGGCCTTTTTGGTGGTTAATGTTGACATCTTGCATGGTCATCAACTTTGCCAACTTTGTCAACTTTTCATGATGTGGATCTTACATGGAAAAAACTCCTTTAGGTGGTTGATGTTTACATCTTGCATAACCATCAACTTTGCATGATGTGGATCTTACATGGAAAGAGTCCTTTTAAGTGGTTGATGTTGACATCTTGCAAGACCATCAACCAAATGAAAATTATCATTTTCACATGCAGGCACTTGTAGTTTTCATGGAAGTTATGCATTAAATTTTTTTGTATTTATAAATGCTCCTACTTCAAGGTTTAGTGAAGAAGGACTTTGGGACGTGATCTGAACCGAATATTAAAGTCTAGCTTGAAAGTTGAGATATCTTTAATATTGAAGTATTGAAGTCTTTAACTTTGATTAGCTTGGTTGCTGTTCACAGTTTATACTCATGCGGATTAGGACTTCTAGACCGGGCCTTGTGTGTTATTTCGCCTTTTATACTTGTGCAATGCAAAAGTTTGTTGCTGAATTGTTCTCCTTATATACTCGTGCGAGGTAGGAATCTGAATTTATGTCGTCACCTTTTATACTCGTGCAAGGCAAGAGTCTGAATTTATTGATGAGCTGTTCGTATTTTATACTCATGCGAGATTAAAGTTTGCTGTTAGATTGTCGTCTTTATACTCATGTGATGTAGGAGTCTGTTTCAGTTGTTCACTTTTTATACTCATACGAGACAGAAGCCTGTTTCAGTTATTCGTTTTTTAAATTCGTGCAAAAAAGGAATTTGGAACTTTATTATCGTCTTTTATACTTGTACGAGGTAAGAGTGTACTTCAGTTATTCGCCTTTTATACTCGTACGAGACAGAAGTGTTGAATTGTGTTATTTTTATACTCGTGCGAGACAAGAGTATGGTTAGTTGTTGAACTGTTGCTTTTTATACTTGTGCAAGGCAAGAGTCTGTTATTGTGTTGTTGAACGTTTCGCCTTTTATACTTGTGCGTGGCATGAGTGTTGAGCTGTGTTGTCACCTTTTATACTCATGCGAAGTAGAAATGTTGAACTGTGTTGTCACCTTTTATACTCATGCGAAACATGAATGTACTTCAGTTATTCGCCTTTAATACTCGTGCGAGATAAGAGTGTTGAACTGAGTTGTCGCATTTTATACTCGTACGAGATAAGAGTGTCGAACTGTGTTGTTGCATTTTATACTCGTACGAGGCAAAAGTGTGAATTTGTCTTTGAACTATTCGTCTTTTATACTCGTGCGAAAAATGAGTCTAAATTTGCTATTTAGCTGTTGAGCTGCTGACTTGGCCTTTGTGCCAGGGTTCGGGATTTACTTCCAAATTTGAATTTTAACTTTGCAGCGGAATTTGGATTTGGACTTTAAGTTTGAATTTGGGATTTAAGGATTTGGATTTAAACCTGAATTTAGATTTAGACTTTGAGTTTCAGTCAGAGTTTGGGGTCTGCCCCTGAATCTGAATTTAGACTTTAGGTCGAAATTTGGGTGGTTTGGATTTGGACTTTTTGGATTTAGATTTTGTTTGGTTTGGGCTTGAACTTTGAGTCTGGGTTTAGGGTTTACCTATAGTTTGTATTTGGACTTTAAGAAAGGGTTTTTGGTTTAGACTTTGAGTCTGAGTTTTGGACTTGAGCATGTGCTTCAGAATTTTTTTCGATTTTTTTTTCTTTTTCATTTTTTTAATCTACACATAGTAACGTTTTAAAAACTTACTTGCTAATTGAACCAGTTTGAACGTCTTCTTAGTCTAACAGCATGTAAACGTTGTTGGTATAGATTTCTTGAATCAGGTATAACCCGTCCCATTTGGAAGTCAGCCTGTTATTGGGTTAGTGCTTTGGTACAGTTCAATGAGAACCGTGCCTCCAACTTAGAAAATTGAAGAAGAGGAGCTTAGTATGGATTTGACGCATTGTCCCCAACTTCTGTCGAGGTTGATGGTCGACTTCTCCATTCTACGAGAGAGTCGAGTATGAGATCTTGTTGTTGTATCAGATGCAGATTTTTTTTTTTTTTGGTGGCGATGAATCGTGTATATGTCTGCGTTTGTGGACCTGCGTACTTGAGTATGGTAATTGATGCATGCGATGAAGCAGTCGTCCTTTTGCTACGGAAGGCGGTTTGGCTATTTCTTAGTGCTAGTGATGCACCAGATTCTTACTCCTTTTTTTTTTTTTTAAATTTGTCCTCGGAGTTGTGTTGGTATTTGCCATGAAATGGTCGTTGTGCTACAAATTTTTTCGTTTTTTTTAAGGAGTAAGGGATGAAAGGCAGAAAGATCCCAATAGGCGTGCTAAAAATTGTAAGTGAGGCTATATTTCGAATCTCAACAGTTAGTTTTCAAAAATACAGATACAAATTATAAGTGAACATTTAAAATTTATGTGAGGTCAATTTCTGTGTAATCCTCCGATCAATACTCCTTTTTTTATATTGTCAAGGGCTGAATTTTTACAACTTGCTCTTGAACTACAAGAATTAATTCTATTGAAGGCTGAGACTTTATCTCAGGTAAACTAGTAAGATTCTGGTGAGGGTCTTAGGAAATTTGATCCCACTTAGTCTAGATGGATTTAGGTGAGGATCGTAGGAGATTTGATCCCACTCAGAATTGATGGATTCTGGTGACAGCTGTAGGATGCTTGACTCCATTTAGAATGGTTGGACTCCAGTGAGGACTGTAAGAGACTTGATCCCACTCGAATATTTAATAGATTATGTTTTTGATCTAGTGGATTCAATTTAGTGGCAGGTAAAGAGTATACACCCAAAATATTTAGAGAGAGGAAGACAAGATATGCAAAATTTTAAAAGATGAGAATTTTACCTTGCATGGGATGGATTGAAATAGTTGAGGTAATGCTTATTTATAGGGTTTTAGGAGATGATAGATGCCAAAATTGTATGATTTTAATCATACATGATGAGAGCCCTTTTAGGTAGTTGATGTTGACATCTTATATGACCATCAACTTTGCCAACTTGGCATGACGTGGATCTTACATGCAAAGAGCTCTTTTAGGTGGTTGATGTTAATATCTTGTTTCGCCATCAACTTTGCTAATTTTGAATGATGTGGATCTTATATGACATGGACTTTTTTAGGTGGTTGATATTAACATCTTGCATAACCATTAATCAAATAGAAATCATCATTTTCACATGCATGCATTTGCAGTGGTAGATTTAGAAAAAAATTTTCAAGGAAGACAAGTCTTATATGTAAAAAATATCAAAACAAAAACTAATATACATGTATTGAAAATAAAAAAATTATATTAATTATTCTAAACAATAAACATTATTATTATATTATATTAAAATAAAATATTTTTAATTTTTTATACAATCAAATATTTTTTTTTATCTAAGTAATTATTTAATTGTTTAATAATTTATCCTTCGTGTGATTGTATAATAGATTCTAATAATTTGTTTCTAACAATATGTTTTATCTAATAACTTGTTTTTTTAAAAGATAAAATGTATTTGAAAAAGAGTGCTAAAACGAATATAAGCAAAAAATTATTAAAATAATGTTAAAAGCAAATAAAAATAATTTTAGTATATTTATTACAAATGGTTACTAAGGAAAAAAAAAGAAAAGAAAATAAACAAAAAAATAAAAAAAAGAAAACCGATTTTTTAGAGTAAAAAATAAACATAACATGCAGGAAATAAAAAAAAATAACAAAGCACTGAAAATGGGTGAAAGAAGTCTCGAACTTTGAACTTGAGCGTGGGCAAGGTACACGTTCAAAGGGGGTGAAACAGATTTTCTACTAGACTAATCTCTTATTTACAGAAATGCTTCCCCTCAAATTATATATAACATAAAAGTTGAGGGTGGGAAATTGCCCACCCTTGTCTGCACGGGATCTGCCAATGTGCACTTGTAATTGTTATATGGAGCTTGTATTAATTTTTTTTGTGTTTACAACTGTCAAGACTCACCCTGCACTTCAACTATTTCAGCATGTTGTTTTGATTCTTCAGTACTTATTGGTTGCATTTTAATGAAATACATGTTATTTGCGCAGCTATGCTGATTATATTTTATGGAGTTCTTTGGTGATCGCCCTTTAAATTGTAGCATTACAATTTATTTACCTGGTTATTGGTGTTTCAGCTGAAGTCTTTTGGCGTTTAGGAACTGATTATTTACCCTTCACGAAGCGTTTCTGATGACTTCGGGATGTTTGAAGCATATTTTTGCGTGGCTGTAATTGTATTATTAGAATTGTCCATATGTGTAAATGTCTCTCTGCTTGAAAGAATTGGCTATTTGACTGATTTAAGTTTCAGAGCCCCTTGGATTGTCCCCTTAAACTTCGCTGTGCTAACCAATGTAATTCAAAAGCTGCTCCAAATCCTTCAAATCAAGGTTGTCAGAATTGAACCGGTTATTGAACCGGAAAGTTGAAAGGTTCAAAGTTCAACCGGTTCGACCGGTAAAATCGCAGTTAAACCGGTTAAACTGATATTTAATATTAAAATATAAAAATTAAATTTTTATATAACTTATATAATTATATAAAATGTTATATTATATAAGAATGATAATAAATATTTAAAATAAAATATATTTTAAAAATTATATTAATATTTACATATATTAAGAATATTACAATTAGTATATTTAACAAAATATAATTTATAAAAATTAATTGAAAAAATAATATTTATAAATAGTGATTAAATATTAATTTTTAAATTTTAAAGATTAAATTGAAAATTTTAATCAATTGAAGACTAAATTAAAATTTTTAGTTAAAATTAGAGTTTTAATTATAATTTAGATAAAGTTTTGGGTCAAATTATAATTTAAAATTTTTTGGTTTAAATTGAACCGGTTTAACCGGTCCTGTTTTTTACCGGTTTTACCGATTTTTTCCGGTCCAGTTTAAATTCCATTTTTAGGCTTGAACCGGATTGGACCTAGGACCGATTCTCGATTTTTTCAATGGAACAGGCTGGTCCGGTCCGGTTCTTATTTCATTGCTTCAAACACAGAACAGCTAAATTACCCAGGTGAAGGCAAAAAAATTAGCTCTGAGAAAAGTAGCAACATGCTATCTAATTGGGTAAACCAAAGAAAAAAAACAAAAAATTGGGAAGAAAAATGCACGATATATTTGAATGGTTGCCAGATGTGCTACCAAGCAAAATTTTTAATTGAACTTGTTGCTTTTTGTTTAGAATTGATATTAATTTACAATTATTTGATGAATTATAAAAAAAAAAGTTTGCCAAATTATGGAAGGCGTGCAGTAGGAATTTTATGGTAAATTTGTCGGGCTTAAAGTGAATTTAGAGAGAAATCTAAAATTGGATTTCCTCAAAGTTAAAAAAGGAGGAAATGCTAAATGGGGAAACCCTTGATCGTACAGTTTAACTGAACTCTACACAAAGTCAAATTAGAAACCCAATATGAGGATTTTTGTGTTAATTTTTAAGATGGTATATTAACATTTTATTTTAAAAAATAAAAAAATAGATGTTCGATAAATTTTTTATTATTATTTGATTTTATTTATTTTTTTATACAACAACTTAAAAATATTGGATTGAAAAGTAGATTATGACTACTTTTTATTATTTTTGAGTTATTTTTTACTTTAAATATTAATAATATTTTATTTAGACTAAATTACTCTTAAAAAATATTTATACAATTTTATTATTTTTTTACTTACTACATAAATTGAATTTCTTAATTATTAATCTATTTTAGAAATATTTATATTTATACAACATTTTTTTACTCTCTAGTAAACATCAATATTTTTTCTAAAAAATTAAAAATTAAGTGAGAAAATTCTCAATTTCATTTATAAAATATTTATTTTTAAAATAAAAATTAAAAAATATAAAAATAATTTTATTAATATGATATAATATAAATTAGATATTTAAATTAGTTATTTATTTATTTAAAATTAAGCATACACTTCATTTGTTTTTTCAGTGATCAATCAAAACAAACAACAATTAATAGTAGTAATTCAAAGCAGTAATAAAAAATAATAACATCAAAAGATCTAAATTATGAGTTTCAGATTATGCAGGTATATTTTATAAAGAACGCGAGAGATATATAACTTATCTAAATATTCAACAATTGATTTAGTTTTTTAAATTAAGTATACTTTTTACAATGCTCAAATTATTTCATAATATATCTTTTATCGGGTTGTTATTTATATTTTCTGTTAGATTATAAGATTCAGGTGCCTGTACCAACTACCAAGCCGTTCGCTCGGCCATGCAAATAAAAATTCGCTTTGTCAAAATTAAAATTTAAATATATTTAGTGTTAATTTAAAATTTAAACTAACTTAATATTATTAATATTATTATGTATTTATTTAGTATTATTTTAAAATTTTTTAAAATAAAATTCAAAAAATATAAATAAATATTTTTTCTAAGTATTTTTTATTCAAGTAAATATAAATAAATATTTAGTGTAATTTTAAGCCTTTTCTTAAATTTAAACTTAGACTAAACAATAAAGAAAGGGTCGTGTTATTTGGCATGAATCTAAGCTTCGCGGCCATGCACGAGAGTAGTTATTATTATTATTTTCTTTAAATTTGCTTTTTTCTATTATTTATTATATTCTCTTTTTTAAAAAAATTAACACATAAATAGTGGTTTGTGTTATTTTAAATATATATAGTGGTACACTAAATCTTAATTTTTAAAGAAATATTTTTTACTAAATTTTTTTTAGGTTACTAAGACACTGCAATTGCAACTATTTGATTTTCTTAAATTAATAGGAGGAAAGAAATTAAAAAAAAAAGTGTTCCATTAGAATAAATAAAAAAGAAAATAACAAGGGCACGGTGCACCACGTCAGCGAACAGTCGTGCGCCAATCTGTCGTACGATTGAGAATTATTCATAAGGGGAAAAACTTGGTGGACAGGCTTGGCGACCATAAATATGGGTAAATGTTAATTTGTATAATAATAATTGTATTTTATATAATTATAATAATAATAAATATTATAAAAAATTATTATTTTTTAAATATTTTTTAATTATAACTACATAAAATAAAGTCTGCATACAAAAATATGACTAATAGTATATGTCCATGTAACGATGGCGTTCTTCGTAAAGTAAAGGGATAGTAGGAAATTGAGGAGTCTAGAGATAAATTTGATTTGCCCAAATCTTTCTTATCCCAATTGCCGCCGTTCCTCGGTGCAAAACACAACCTAGCAGTAGCACTCTTCAAAAATTAACCAACTCAATTTAATTCGGTCAATTCAATCTGAATCTATTAAAATTGTTAAAATTAAGATTGGTTGTAATTTCAAAATTTTAAACCTGCTAAAAATAAATTGGATGCAGATTGAGAGTTCAATCCGCTCAATCCGCCCATATATATATATCTGATATTGTGAATTAAATTTACCGATATTAATCGGATTAAAACCAAACAATCACATTTTATATAATCTTACAAATCAATAAAATTAGAAGTAAAAAAATTATTTTATTACTCCCGTATTATTATCATATTTTCTAATTGTTACAACGTAATTTTATTTTAAAAAATAAAAAAAAATCAGAATATCTCTACCTCCTTATTTTTTGGCATTACAAATGAGACATTGGACACTATAAAAAAGAGAGAGAAAGAGAGAGATGCTACCTTATTTGCCGAGCGAAATTATAAATAAGGAACTTTTCTGTTTGATAATTTGTATTTTTACCAAGTAAAATTGATTTAATATAATCTTTTAATAAATTTTAATAAATTTTCGTAAATATTTAAAATTGTGAATGGATATAATATATATATTATAATAATAAAATTGATAAGAATAAATAAAAATATTGATAATTGATAATATGTATAAATTAAAAAAAATTATAATTTTTTTTATTATCTCAATTCACTCAAACTAATCCAATCTAATCTGTCGATCGATTAGGTTGCATGGCGGATTGAGTGCGGATGAAAAATTATCCAATTCACCGACAGTACATTGAATACGAATATATCTCAAGTCGACCTAATTCGACTCGCAAACACCCCTGCATAGAAGACATGAGCTCATCGACTCCGTCCCCGGACATGGATGAACGAATCAAGGAACGTTTGAAGAAATTTGATCCTTACCTCGGTGATCCTTATGAAGCCGACTCGGATGGGGAGATGGACGAGGAAGCTATGGTCCGCTACTTTCTTCTTGTTCGCCTAAAATTCCATTTTTTTATAAAAATTAATATTTAATATATTTGCAGATACTTTCTACTCGCTTCTCTTTATTATAATAATTTTGTGTAAGCAGAGAGCTGCGGAGAAGATGTGGATGGGTGGTAGGTCTAATATCGACTACTCAGATGTAGTTCGTACGGACGACAAGGATGCGTTTCGGAGATGCCTCCTGGGATACGTTCCTCTGGTGTTTGGATTCAAAGGCTACTTATATCCATCCCGTTTCGCCGTCGTCTGCCGTTGTGCTGCTGTTGATATCGCAACGGGGCTGCTCAACGGCGAGTTTCGTTGGAAAGTGAATGTAAACAGCCGATTCAAGGAGGGATCCTATCCCCTTCACCATGCTGCCGTTAATTTCACATATGATTTTTTGGAGTTGCTTCTTGCACATGGAGCTCGCACCGATGTCCGAACCCAAGGCCCTCGAATTGTGGACGGCCTTCTTCCTCTCAATGCTGCGGTCGAAGAAACCTGGTGCCTACCTTTACCTCCTCCTCCCGTACTTTTTTTTTTTCCATAATAAAAAGGTTGTTCTGGTTTAATTTAATCTCTGTTTCTTGCTGATGCACTGCAGCCTTCACAAGTATTTGGAGTGTTGGACGAAGAAAGATTCTGTTTTCAAGCTCATCCTTTTACTTTCTCTCCCAGAGATGGTCTGTCTTTTAACTTCACGTTCTGCTTTTGCATGTTGTATTTATTTTGTTGCTCTTCCACTCATTCAATTATCGTTATACCGTGCACATCTTTCTTTTTAATTTATTACAATTCGTGTGTTTTGTACTATTCCCGTTTGGCAGAAAATTTTCCTGGACTGTATTGGCCCGATTGCTCGGTACACAGATCACATATTCGATGAACTTTGGAATTATGTTGAGCAACAAAAGCTCCTTCAGATGGCAGTTCTGTTCGTAGCAGCTCACCAAAAAATCAAGGCTACCACTCTTCAGGGCGAGGATGCTAAGGGCATAAACGCAATGGAGGCACTGCGGAGACAGATTGATGATGCTATTGTATTCCTATGTCAAGAGTCTGTGGATATTCCCAACAAGGATAAGAATGGCAAGGATAAGAATGGAGAGGATAAGAATGGCAAGGATAAGAATGGCTTGTCTGTTAAGAAATGCAATACGAAGATGAAGGCTATGGCTTCTGCACGCCAAGTATGTGTATTGATGGAGAAGATTGGTGATAGTCTTGATGAATTTCGTCAAACTGTGCATTCTGAGGTGAGTTGTGCTGTTATATAATGCATTTCATCCACCCTCTGTCAAAGATTTACGTTTCTTGTCCTTTTTCCCCTGCAAAGTTTTTCAAATGGTTGTCGGTGTGGTGTAGAGAAATTGAATTAAGGCTAGATTTTGGTAGAAAATTGAAGCGGAACCAGATAATTAGAGTTAGGGTTTATAAAAAACCACAAAACTCGTCGTTCTGAAGAATGAAAAACTGAACAAGCTGTCCAGCGGCTACACTATTTATACTAGAGTCCTAACTAGAGAAAATCTTAGTCATTGATTTAATAAAACTCTAAATAATCTTAGTCATCCATCTATTTAAATAACCATGTGACATATTAAGTAAAACTAAATGGGAATAAAAATAAACTAGCAACAAAAAAGAACAGCAAACAAAGAGCTCCTGCATCACAGTGGCAGTTACTAGATTGAAAAAGTTAAAAAGAACAAAAAGAAAGATGAGAAGTTCTTTTGTTCGTAGCAGCTGAAGTTCTTGTTTCCTACACTATTTGCAAAAACAGTCTTCTTCTATTGCTTGGGTGATGAGGAGGGTCTCAACGCAATAGTACGGTTGGTGTTTTGTGACTAAAAGGTTGAGCGTTTGAGTCATGGAAACATCTTCATTGTGAGATGCATGGGTAAGGTTGTGTGCTAGATGATCCTTGGCCTACCCTCACAAAGAAGGGAGCTCCATATATTTTGGAAGGTTTTTTTGGTTGCTTGAGCGGGATGATCCTTTTGGCTGGTTTGCACAATCCCCACTTCATTTTCATTAGTGATGATCTCTCATTGAGTGAGACCAAATTTGGGTGTAAAAAAGCTTTTACCCTTTGTTCATGGTTAAGAGGTAGTCCATTTTCTGATTTCATGCGCCTATTAATTTATTCCCACTATTTTTATTTGAATGTATCTTATACCGATCTCTTTTTACTCCCCTCCCCTGGACACCATGTCAAAAATTTTTTACTTCAAATTTTCGGCAATTGTCTTTGAAAAAAAAAATTTACACTATCATGTCTTGATTACTTCCACATGCGCATCTATACCTTTGGATTCTTGAAATAATGGGCAATAATGGTCTTGCAGATTTCCCATAAGGAGGTTGTTGAGTACCTGAGATCTCTCGTTGCTCGTGAAGGGTTTCTGTTGCAGCAAAAAGATACTGATTTTGGCAATCTCAACTGGTTAGGAACTTGAGTGCTTTCGTTAGTTTTTTTATTTTTCCCTTTTGGAGTACCTTTGTTAGTTTATTTATTGCATCTTTTTTCTTGTTTGTTTTGCAAATAAATTTGTCTTGCTAAATAAATTTATCATTTGTTTCTTGCTCTGTAGGTATCGCTATCCAGGTGATGTGGAGGGTGAAAAGTTGCTGGGACAGTTAGGTGATTTTTTTGTCCTTTGTTTTTAGGCTGTTGATATTTAATTTTTCTCATGATTCATCCTTTTTCCTTTGGTAACACAGGGAAATCTGCTTCAAAGCCTCCACAACCTAAGGCATACTCTGTGGATCAAAAGGTGAGAGCAAATGTTTTCAATGTCTTTTTGTGTTTGCCTATTTGGGCATTTGCAGTTTGAGGGGAAGGGGCAGGGATACTTCAGCACGCTGTGTGGCAGCTTTGCCAAAGATTGTTTATTGGGAATATACAAGTTTATTTATGTCACATCTTACTTGGGGGGAACGTGACTGGCGCGACTATCTCAAATGGAGGACCTACCTTGAGACAACCGTAAGCCTTAAAACCAAGAAAACGACAAAAACAGAAATCTTGGTTTAAAAAGGCTGAAACAACACTAGTGCTCAACATAGATAAAAAGTTACCTAAATAGCGGTTGGTCTATTTGTCATTTAAATAGTTTGTTGTTTGACAGGTGGTGTTGAGTTGTCATTGAAGGAGGCCCAAAACAAATTAAGTATACTTATATTTGTCATTTAAATAGTTTGTTGTTTGACAGGTGGTGTTGAGTTGTCATTGAAGGAGGCCCAAAACAAATTAAGTATACTTGGCACGGGAAGGGAAGATGCATGTATACTTACTCCCTAAACTGCCATCTGTCTTCCAAGGGTGCGGAATATCACAATTTATCCATGAACTGCCCATAACTTAATCAGATTTGACAGTTGTGTCTATGGGGACAATTAAGTCCTTGGGTGTGATAATCGAATTTTTGCTTCCGTTATTTGTTTACTTTAGACATTGAAATGTCTTTATCTTTATCTAATATTCTTTCAATTTGGCATTTACATTCCACAATAATAATTAACTTGCTTGTCTGATGTTTGTGCAAAATTCCAACTATAAAGGCTTTGAAGAACTGGCAAATCAGAAGGTTTATTCCAACTTGGAATTCCGTGCTTTCCTGCAAGTCTTTTATACATCAACCAATTTATGGGGACAATGGAGTCATCATAGGTCTTGAAGGTACTAATAGAGAATGGGAAAAGATGGAGAGAAGAAGAGCAAGGCGAGCACTGCAGCCACTGTCTAAAATTGAATCTGGAATGAAAGGCACAATGACCAACTACCAACCTAGGATGCAATACTCGACTGTTGCCGCATTGATCTTGAGGGCCATAAGACGTGTTTGACCCATTTTCCGTAGTGACTCATTATCATGATTGGATAATGGTTGCATTCGGTGACATAATATTTAATTTAGAATTCCTTTACCCTAATCTTGCTTCATGTTTGTGAATGTGCACTTTAGGGTTAGCCTAGGTTCTTACAACTGGCATTTAGTGCTAAAGAATCTAAAGAGCACAGTTTTCGCTTAGGTGCTTGTAATCACTTGTTAATGGTCTTGGACCCATTTTGGAGTGCAAGAACCTACTTGCTATTTACATAGGAGGAGCTATTTTTGATTTGAAATTTGGTCTGTTCTAGTTAAAAATGGTTAGCTTCAAAAATTGTTAATGATTTTGTCAAGTGAAATATTCTGCCGTTATATTCTTCATGTTTCGGCTATGTTTAGTGGAACAGCACGTTGTTCTATAACATAATTTATTTTTGTCAACATCATGTGCAACTTTTGTTTTTTTTTTTTTTTTCAGTATTTATTGGTTGCTTTGTTAACAAAATACATTTCTATTTGTGCAGGTACACTAATTATGCTTTATGGAGTTCTTTGGTGTTTTCTTTCAAGTTGCAGTGCATTTTGTGTACCTGGTTTAGGTGTGCCAGGTGAATTATACTGTTTGTACTCATCTAACTTAAAAACTGATATTTATGCTTAATGAAGTTTTATGGTCACTTGTGGATGTCAGAAGCATATATATATATTTATGGGGTTCTATTTGTGTGGTTAATGTTGTTCGTGTCTGGTATGTGTTAAAACTTTACCAGTGTTTTCAAAGACACTAGGCACCTTGCAGCGCAAGGCCTACGCACGTGCTTGAACGAAGTGAGGCCCAAAAATAAAATTAATGTTAAATTGTCATAAGAGACATATAAGCATAACAAAAAGGAATGTTTAGTTCAATAGAACAAGAGAACTATAGAAAAAGGTGAAACAGAGGAAAGATACAGAGCTGTTAGGGTGAGATGAAGGGAAGATTGAATAAAATGAGGGAATGGGTGAGCGATAAAAAATAAAAAAAAAAACTAAGGAACATAGTGCACGTTGAGACAGATCAAACAGGTGCAGGAGAGAAATTTGAGATTTTAATTGAATAAGATTGGAAAGGTTAGCCTTGCAAATTTTTATTCTAAATTTAAGGGTATAACCTTATTTTTTTCTTGAAATAAACGGGTAGTGTCCTCTAAAGTATATGAGTTACAAAAGCTTGTGTTTCTGCAAGAGGCACGCTATCCAAGCGCCTTTTGGGGACACAAGTATTGCGTCTTCTGCGCCTTAGCTGTGCCTAAACGAAGTCGCTTCGCTTAGAGGGAAAAAGCGTTGAAAATCTTTGCACTCTCCGCTTTGCGCCTTGGGCACGCCTAGAGGGCGTCTCTTTAACAACGCCGACCTTTACTCTCTCATCACGAGTGTGGTAATTTGATTTGTCTTTTTTTATTAATTTAAATTTGAATCTTCTCATTAGTATTGGTTCCTGATTCATTCGTGCTATTAAATGTGGGAGAGATTTATCTGGATCTATCAATATTCAGATAATAGATTTATTTATATGAAAGTAGTGGGTTTACCTTTATAATAGGTCTATCAGTGCGATAATTAATTAAAATACTTACGATACATATCTTTTTTAATAAAAAAATTTTTGCTCCTCCTCCCCCATTCCTTTTTCCTCTCAATCTATTGATTAAACGTTCCCCTTTAAAATACATTTGGCTTATTTTACATTTACAGTTAGGCATGATTTTCGGATTGGTTTTACATATATATACATATATATTAAATTTTTTTTCTGAAAATGGAAATGCATGGTTGTATTAAGGAGTAATATGCTTATAAGAAAAGTGTAAGTTTAATTCCAAAAAATAATAATAATAGTAAATTGCACCTGGATTGTAATGTATATAGCATGAGTAGTTATTATATTGAATGTCTAATGCTATAGTTTTTTAAATTGCATGGTAGTTCTTGTCATTATTCTCCTAGAAATGACAATGGGAAACTATTTTCATTATCTTGTCATTTTTTCCTCAGATAGGTGCAGTGCTGTGCAGATATGTCTTAGCCAATCAATTTTGACATTATTCCTGCTCCTACTGTTCTAACTCCTTCTCTCAAAGAGAATGTTTGTCCTGTCAAATCAGTAACGGAAAACATATTAAGGGTATGTTTATTGTGTGAGCGAAAAAAAAAAAAAAGAGAAAGAAAAACATAATCATTATAATGTATTTTTATTTTTTATATTTTTTTTTACTTTCTACACAATTCTAAATAATTTTATTTTATCTCTACTTTCTCACACAAATTACTATTCATTTTTTTTTCAACATATTTTCTTTCTCTTTATTTTTCTATCACTTCAAATAATTTTATTTTCTTTTCACTTTTTCTCTTACAAATTACTATTTATTTTTTCTTTCACCATACTTTCATTCTTTTCATTTTTTCTACTATTCCAAACAATTTTATTTTCTCTTTATTTTCTTTTCTTTTCTCTTATTTTTCCCACCCTTCCACTCACTCCAAACACAGAGGAATTGATAGACAACTTTCAAGGAAAAATGAAAGGAAAATAAAAAAAATTAATTTTTTATTTAATTTATTTATTTATTTTTTATTAATTCAAATAATTATATTTTATTTTTTTATAAATTAATTTTTTCATAATTTTCTAATCATTACGTTTTATTAATTATAACATTATTATTAATATATATTTTTTTTTATTCACTTTTTATTCAATTTTTTTTTTTACATTATTCCTGCTCCTACTGTTCTAACTCCTTCTCTCAACGAGAATGTTTGTCTTATCAAATAAGTAACCGAAAACATACTAAGAATGTTTGACAGAGATGAGTGTTAACTGTTAAGTTTATAAAATGGAATGCCAGAGGCAATCGAGGGAGCCCATTGGAAGTTCTCCGAACCAACAGTGCAGGGGATAAGCAAGAAAAATAGTTTTATAAGTTTTGGCTTTTTGTAATTCAGATTTATATATTAAAGATATTTTATTTAAGTATTAAATATTAATGATTCTATTTCAATTGAATTTAATTTAACTATTTGACTATTATCTTAAATATTTAATCAGTTTAAAATTTGATATTATAATAAAAATATATATAAAGATCTCTGCAAATGAATTAAAAAACTTTATATGTATTTAAATCATATCTCTTTTGAAAAAAAAAAAAAAACCCGTGCTTGTTGACCTTATTTTAAAATTGTGGAAAATAAAGAATACATCATAAAAAATGAGTAAAATTTATTAAAAATTTTAAA
Source organism: Carallia pectinifolia (assembly GCA_037832335.1). Classification (NCBI taxonomy): domain Eukaryota; kingdom Viridiplantae; phylum Streptophyta; class Magnoliopsida; order Malpighiales; family Rhizophoraceae; genus Carallia; species Carallia pectinifolia. The sequence goes on from CM075449.1 coordinate 7,426,623, forward strand.
AATATGAATAATACAATTATACTCAAATAAAATATAAAAAATTATTTTTTATAATGTTTGGTCTATTTAAAAATTAATATTATAATAAAATGAGATAAGTATTATTAGAGGTGTAAACTTTATTTTTTTAATTTAAAATTTAAATTTTTTAAATATTTTATTTAAAGCCTAACACTTTACTTTTTATGTTATTTAAATTTTTTTTAGTCAAATCATTAGTTTTTCTTGTTTGTTTAAACATATACATTATTAAACATTAAATTATTTTTCGTTATTCACACGAAAAAATTGATAATTTGACCTAAAAAAATTAAATTGAATAAAAAATTTAAATAAAAAATTTTAAAAATTTAGATTTCAAATAATAAAAAAATAAAAATTTAGGTTTCGAATAGTACTTAAATCATATTTCCTCCGCTAAGGAGTGCAACACCTTACAAAAAAAAAAAAAAAAAAAAAATTCCACAATAGCATGCCCATACACACCATTCTTATCAAGTCTCGACATCTTGAATAGTTCTTGCACACCTTGTGATGACCTGAGAACCCCTGGTGTATGGATTAGCAGCTGCAGGATGACAATCATAGCTAATATACTTCTCTTGCATAAGCAGTATTCTCCTACTGATCTCTGATTCCATCATTTCTGGCTCTTCAAGGCAGTCCCCAGTCTTCCTGCTACAGCCCCTCTTCACAATGGCATCAAGCTCGCTGCTTTTCAGGGAATTGAAGCCCAAAACTGAAACCCCACCGCAAATGGTGAAATGGGCATGGAGGAAAATGAGTGCTAGGCAGAATGTGGTCATGGGTTTGGACATTTTCTTGAAGTTTACTCTGTATCATGGCGACGTGCCAGAGTTAATGTGGGGGGAGTGGGACTGTGAAAGTGAGATTGGATAGTTGGACAGCATCATAGATGGGACAAGACACCCTAAATACCTCTTATTAAGTATCATGCTTGCCAGTAGGCAGTAGGATAATGTAATTTGACTTTTTTTAGCATTGTGAGAAATCACAGCTCAGTACAGCCTACTAATTATTGCCAGTAATGTATCAGTTATGCTCCCAATTTACAGCTCACAGCCAAAAATTTAAAAATAAAGATATAAATTGTTATCTTAAAATTATTGGGATTTGATCATTAAAAGAAAATCTTAGAACGAAATAAAACACCCTCACAAGTATCTAATTACAGACAAGAAAATTGAAATGAAAGCCAAATAAAAGAATAATTTGCTACATTTTAACCAATTTGTTTTCCTTTCTTAATTCTTGGATGAAATTGAGGGGGAAATAAATGAGGTAGCGGTCAGAGTAGCCATCTAGGCCACTCTGGGTATTTGCGAAAGATAAATGATGGGGAGTTGGGGACCGAGCGAAAATAAGCAAAATCTATTGCCAAACAGCTTGTCGAATATCATTTTGGTAAAGCCAATGTTGTTGCCTTTTTCCTCGTGGGTATCTGCTTTAACCTTTTTAGGTTTCATTTTTCTAGTTTTCTAGAGACGTTTTGACGGGATAGTCCGGGCCCCAGACTCCTCATTCCCTATACGGTTGTTGTAAGTGGTCGGCTAATTTTGATTAGCAACATAAAATGAGTTTTATTAGATAATTTATTTTTAATTAATAATAAAGTGATTACATAATTAATGTAACAATATTTTATAATTTATTTTTTAAATTTTAATTATATAATAATTTATATCATTTTATTGTTACTTAATATTTTTTTTATAAAATTTACTTTTGTAAAGTTGGTTCTACTCACTTTACAGAGTATTTCAATACAATCTTAATTTATAGGTTGCAAGATACTAGTTCTAACTTCTAATCTTTTGTGGCCTAAAAATTAAAAAAATATATCATAATAAATAATAACTGAAATTTGGCTGTCATGGGCATCGCCTTGAAAAAATAGAACAAAAAGCAAAAATGATAATGGGCCGACCATCTAGCCACAGCCCAACAGGTCTCATGCTTCGTGGCTCAATGGTCGAATCGGGATTGAGCCAACCCAAATTTAAATCCAACGTCTTAACACAAACTCGTGAAAAAAAAAAAAAAGAACCAAACGCAACAATTGGAAAAATTAGAGCGTGGACGTCGAGTCTCCGGCAACAATGGAAGAAGTTGATCAACTAGAGAGAAGCAACAAGAAAGTGAATTTTGGGGAAAGAGGTTTGGAAATGAGGGGCTATGTTCTTCCTCTTTCGTAAACTGGAGGTCGGTTGGTCTCTTTTGTTGAAGTTAATCCAGATTTAGTTTTTAATTATTATTTGAGTAGAACTTGATTATTTAATATGTTTCCATATTCTAGTAGAATTAAGATTTTGTTTTACTAGTATATAAGGACGTATGATTTATATTTTGTGTGTGTGCTTCTCATTATTATTGTCTGACCTTATTCAATTAATAAATTAATAGTGTTAAGTTAATTAAAGTTAACAGTGGTATCAGAGCCAGGTTGATCGAGAAGTCACCGTCACCGAGTTTTGGATCCAATCAGTTGAAAATAAATGTTGATTACCAAATTTTGTTCAGTTTGTTTGAGTTAAGTGCTAGCAAAATTGTCGTTGTCAGATATCGCGAGAGACATATGATCTAAAACGAAGAAAAAGGCGCTGTCGGAGCATCGCCGAAGTGTCGCCGGAGCCCCGCCAGAGCAGCAGCCGGCCGTCCACGCGCCACCACCGGAAGCCGTTCAGTCGCCGGACACCACCATCTGAAGCGCAGACCGCCGATTTTCTCAAATCCAGTGCCCACGCGCCGGAAATCTTGCCAGAAACTCGCGGATCGAGGGAAAACCGAAGATCTCAGCCGCCGTTCCCTCGCCGATTCTGCCTTTTCCACTGGTCGACGAACCTCGAAACCTCCAGAATCCGACTCCCCGGCGTCCCATCCACGATCCTCAGCCTTTATCTCGCCGATTCGTCGTCGGAAAGTGATCGAACCAAGCCATCGGTCCTCTTTCGCTTCTGTCCCATCGGATTAGGCGGCCCAGTAGCTGTTTTTCGCGGTCCCTACCACCGTTCGCCTCAAGAGTCGCCCAGAGGTCATCACCGGCCGGAGTCAGTCGGCCACCCATCGCCGGTATAGAACCATCACCGATATTTGCTTTTGTGATCAAGGCAGCGTTGATCGAGGAAGAAAAAAAAAGGAAAGGGGGGCAGATTGAAGAAAATAAAATAAAGGGGTCAGATTATAAATTTTTAAAATAAGGGGGCAAATCTGTTAAATTAAAGTTGGTTACGATGAATTTCAACATGAATGGCAATATTCCAGTCGCAGTTCCCGTTTTAGATGAGAAAAATTACAACCGATGGTGTGTGCAGATGAAAGTCTTATTTGACTACAACGAGTTACTTAGTGTCGTAGAGAACAGAGTTGAAGAGGTTACTGCAGATGCAACAGAAGCACAACAGACTGCTCATCGAGATATGCAGAAGAAGGATAAAAAGACGCTTTATTTTATTCATTAGGTAGTTAATGATGATAATTTTGAGAAAATTGCAGGTGCAACTACGTCAAAACAAGCATGAGATATTTTGACGACGTCCTTTCAAGGTGCAGATAAAGTTAAGAAGGTGAAACTTCAAACCTTATGACGTCAGTTTGAGTTATTGCAAATGGAAACCTCAGAAACAGTTTCAGTTTATATCGGTAGAGTTCTTGCCCTCACGAATCAGATGAAAGCTTATGGAGAGCAGCTTAATGATCAAATTAAAGTTGAGAAGATTTTGAGGACACTCACACTGCGATATGAGCACATCGTGGTTGCAATTGAGGAAGCACATGATTTATCGCAGATGTCAGTTGATGTATTGACGGGCACATTGCAAGCTCACGAGCAGCGCATGAATGAGAAGCGCGTTGAGAAGTCAGTGGAGCAAGCTCTCCAAAGTCAAGCTCCCATCAAAGGCGAGCAAAGTGATCAATCAAAGCAGAGGCAAAATTCCTCTCGTGGAAGAGGAAGAGGACGAGGACGTGGTGGATCCTATAACAATCGAGGAAGAGGAGGTCACTACAATAATTACGGAGGTGGAGACAATTATCAAAGGAATACAGACCAGACAAACAGAGGTCGTGGTCGAGGTCGAGGCCAAGGTAGAGGAAGACAAGATAAATCTAATATTGAGTGTTATTCATGCCACAAGCGTGGCCACTACTCTGATGAGTGTTGGTCGAATGAAAATAATCAGACAGCACACTGTGCATAAGAGCATGCACAAGAGGGAGATGGTGATGGAAATCCAGCCCTCATGATGGTTACTGCAGCCACTGAAATACCAAATTACAACATATGGTTCTTGGACACCGGATGCACCAATCATATGTGTGAAAAGAAGGAGCTTTTTGTGGATCTTGATGAGTCAATCCGCTCCACAGTTGAATTTGCTGATGATAGCAGCGTTCCAGTGATGGGAAAGGGGCAAATTCTCATCAAGTTGAAGAATGAAGACCATAATTACATCTCAAATGTGTTCTATGTGCCAGATATGAAGAGCAACCTTCTCAGTTTGGCCAATTACTTGAAAATAGGTATAACATTATATTGCGTGATAACTGTCTCTCAATCACTTTTTGGTCTTTGACCGGGGTATCCACTGTCAATCACGATTACTAATCCCCTCGCTGATTTGTAGGCACCTCGAAGGGTGGGACAGCTGGCCCAAGGTTTTAAGCTGCTCCATACCCAAAGTTAGGAATCAAACCCCTAACCTTTGGTTAACAATGGATGAGTCCTTTCCACTCAACCACACCCCTTGGGTTACTGTCTCTCAATCACTGATGGTAGAGGTACACTTATTCTCAAATCCCCTTTGACGAAGAACTGGATGTTTCGAGTTGATATTGCCACAGATGTTTACACTTGTTTGAGTGCTGTTGCGAAAGACGAATCTTGGTTGTGTCATCTTCGGTTTGGTCATTTGAATTTTTTCAGTTTGAAGGTGCTTGCACGGGATAATATGGTGAAAGGTTTGCCCAGGATTGATCATCCGAACCAGATATGTGAGGCTTGTATCCTTGCAAAACAGAGCAGATTACCTTTTGTGGAAAGGAGAACTTGGCGTGCAAGGCATCCACTCCAACTTATTCACTCTAATTTTTGTGGTCCAATGAGTGTTCCATCAGTTGGGAACAATAGGTATTTTCTCACATTCATTGATGATTTTTCGAGGAAGACATGGGTTTATATCATGCAGAGGAAGTCTGAAGTGTTTAATTGCTTTAAGAAGTTTAAGGCATTTGTTGAGAGGCAAAGTGACTGTTATATAAAGGTTTTGCGGACTGATGGAGGTGGTGAATATGTTTCTAATGAATTTAAGGAGTATTGTGAAGAACATGACATAAAGCATGAAGTTACTTTTCCCTATACACCACAGCATAATGGAGTTGCTGAAAGCAAGAACAGATTGATCATGAATATGGTTAGAAGTTTGCTAAAAGCCAAATGAGTGCCTAATCCCTTTTGGGCAGAAGCTGTATTGTGTTCTGTTTACTTGCTGAATAGGTGTCCAACAGCAAGTATTCAGAATATCACTCCTGAAGAAGTATGGACCAGTTTTAAGCCTAGTGTGAGGCATCTGAAGGTATTTGGTTCGATTGCTTATGCACATATTCCTGTTGAGACAAGGACAAAGTTAGATGATCGAGGAGTGAAGACAATTTTGATTGGTTATTCAAATGGAGGATACAAGTTGTTCAATCCCGTGACAAAGAAGGTGATTTTGAGCAGAGATGTGACTTTTGCAGAAGATGAAGCTTGGAAATTTGATGCTAAAGAGCACAATGATTCTCAGAGACGTCCTATTGCTATTTTGGGAGAAGAGGAGTCTCAAGTTGTAGTCTCTAATGCAAATAGGGAAGTTGCCACAGTTCCTACTCAGAATCCAATACCACAAGCTCTCTAAGAGAATGAAAGACCGAGGAGAAATCGCCAACAATCAGTTAGATTACAAGATTATAAGGTAGTCCCTGATAATGCAATTAATGATGATGGGGATTTGGTGCATTTTGCAATGTTTGTAGATTGTGAACCTGTATCGTTTGACGAGGCGATTCAAGATCCTTAGTGGGTGAATGCAATGAATGAAGAAATTAGGGCGATTGAGAAGAATAAGACTTGGGAGCTTACTAATATCCCACAAGGTTACAAAGTTATTGATGTGAAGTGGGTTTTAAGACTAAAATGAAGTCAAATGGAGAAGTAGAGAGGTACAAAGCAAGATTGGTAGTTAAAGGATTTGAACAACGTTCTGGTTATGACTACCATGAGGTTTTCTCCCCTGTTGCTCGCATGGAAACAGTTAGACTTATTATTGCTTTGGCTGCTCAGAATCGTTGGAGAATTCATCAAATGGATGTGAAGTCAGCTTTTCTCAACGGTCCACTTGAAGAGGAAGTATTTGTGAAGCAACCTTCAGGTTTTGTGAAGGAAGGAAGTGAAGAGAAGGTGTATAAGTTGAAGAAAACACTGTATTGATTGAAGCAAGCACCTAGAGTATGAAATAAGCGCATTGATTCTTTCTTCCATGAAGCTAATTTTCAGAATTGTCTGTCCGAGCATGCCTTATATGTGAAAGTTAATGATGATGGTGATATCTTATTGGTATGTTTATATGTTGATGACTTGATCTTCACAGGCAATAATCCTAGCATGATTGAAGACTTTAAAAAGTCGATGATGAGTGAGTTTGAAATGACTGATTTGGGCCTAATGTCATATTTTCTTGGCATTGAAGTGACTTAAGGAGATGATGGAATCTTTATTTGCCAGAAGAGATATGCCACAGAGTTGTTGAGGAAGTTCCAGATGCATGATTGCAATCTAGTGAGAACACCTGTTGAAGTTGACACTAAATTGTCTAAGGAAGGTAATGAAGCACCTGTTGATTCCACACACTTTAAGCAGATTGTTGGAAGTTTGAGGTACTTGACATGCACAAGGCCCGACATATCTTATGGAGTTAATTTGATTAGCAAGTTTTTTGAGTCTCCGCGTCAATCTCACATGCAAGTTGCTAAGAGGATTATGCGATACATTAAAGGGACGTTTGATCATGACCTACTTTATATTTCATCTAAGAATTGTGCTTTTGTAGGCTATTCTGATAGTGATTGGTGTGGAGATGTTGACGATCGAAGAAGCACTTCTGGTTATTGTTTCAACTTTGACACAACTGCTTGTTCGTGGTCATCGAAAAAACAATTTATTGTTGCACTTTCGACTTGTGAAGCAGAATATGTAGCCGCAGCTTTTAGTACTTGTCAAGCAATTTGGTTAAAGAATTTATTGAGTGAGATTCATGTTCCAGTTAAAGGTCCTACAAAGATATTTGTTGATAATATTTCAGTTATTAATTTGGCAAAGAATCCAGTAACGCATGGAAGAAGTAAGCACATTGATACTCATTTTTATTTTCTGAGAGATCAAGTTGATAAAAGAGAGATTGAATTGACTTATTGCAAGTCTGAAGATCAAGTTGCAGATATTCTCACGAAACTGTTGAAGTTTGATACGTTCGTCAAGTTGAAGCAAATGTTGGGAATGCGAGCATCGCCAAATCAGGATTAAGGGGGAATGTTAAAGTTAATCCAGATTTAGTTCTTAATTATTGTTTGAGTAGAACTTGATTATTTAATATGTTTCCATATTCGGGTATAATTAAAATTTTGTTTTACTAGTATATAAAAACGTGTGATTTATATTTTGTGTGTGTACTTCTCATTATTGTTGTGTAACCTTATTTAATTAATAAATTAGTAATGTTAAATTAATTAAAGCTAACATCTTTGAAGCCTCAGTGTCAAGTGGTTTCATATAAGGATGTTGTCCTGAAGGGTCGTCGTGAAACTGTTTGAAGTGAGGAGGTTGACCGTATATTGGATAGTGAATAGGAAATAGTGGTGTCGGATGAGGAAAGCAAAGAGGATGATGTTGGTTTTTCTGTCCCCGTGTCGTCTGCTGAGAAGGCTGTCATTCGGCAGCCATGGAAACACACGCTCATTGTCAAAATGTTGGGACGAAAGCTGGGTTATGCTTTCCTATTTCGGCGATTGACGCAAATCAGGCGTCTAAAAAATCAGTTTACACTCGTGGACTTGGGGAATGAGTTCTTTTTAGTCTGTTTTGAGAGCCGGAGGATCATGACCAAGTGTTGCAAAACAGGCCGTGGTTGGTTGCTGACCATTACTTGACGGTGTGTTGCTGGAGCCTGGACTTTGACCCTGAGACGGCAGGAATAGAGAAAGTGGCAGTTTGGATCCGGCTCCCACATTTGCTAGTTGAGTATTACAAACCTTTGATTCTAGCTCGCATCGGAAACAAGTTGGGAAGAGCTTTGAAGTTGGACAACAATACAATGGCAGTTTCAAAGGGGAACTATGCTCGTATGTGCATGGAAATTGATCTCGGTAAGCCGTTGGCAATCAGGTATTGGTTGGGTCATAAAGGTCGAAGGATTGAATATGAGGGGATTCATATGGTGTGCTTTGAGTGTGGTAAGTATGGTTACCAGAAGGGTGAGTGTGGGGTGAGAACTGAGGAAGATGAGCACTGGGGTACACACAAGGAGGAGGCTTCGGGTTGGAATCTGGAGAAGGATGAGGCGTATGGCCTTGGATGTTGGTGAAAAGGGCACCTAGGCGTGGTGGGAACTGTCGTGGCCGAGCAGAGGGTAAAGGTGGCGGTACCCAGTAGGATGGAACTAATTGGAGACCAAGGAATCGTTTCTCATTATTGGACGAAATCTCAGATGCACCGGTGGATGGGGTGTTCGTCGTGGGAGCCAAGCAACCACCGGTGGTGGTCCAACGTTTTGGTCCTGGGTGAGTAGAGCCAATAGAGAGGATGCCAAGTGGAGGTCAGCAGTTGGCACAAAGAGAAGAGACAAAATAAGGGGACCGAGCTCGTACTACCAGATGGAGGAGAATGTTCTACTATGCCTCGGATCAGCGAGCTGCAGGTAATGAGGCCACTGTGTCGTTATTGAAAACTAACAAGGGGGAAGGTCAGGTGTGACGCCAATTGGTGCATGGCGAGAGCAGTGGGCCTATTCCTGAGTTGGACTCAATTAAGTCAGTGGAATCTTCAAAAGATGTTACTCTTGTGTTGGGATCTATGGGGACAAGACCACTAATGCCAGTTCATGTGGACAATAGTCCTATGGCCACTAAGCCCTCTTCATCCACTAAAGCAGATTTGGATCAGAGGAAGTCCATCTAACCAGAACCACATGATCCCGCCTCTGACATGGAGTGGGCTGGGCTAGTCAACTCTGATATGGACCTTGTGTCTCAGGTGCCCGAATCCCCTATGTTGGTGGATGGGATCGGTGATGTAAGGGGAAGTAGTGATCGCTGTGTGTCCCAGACATCTTAACAAGTGATTATTTCTCTCCCACTTTGTTTATTTAACGAATATAATAGTTTGGAATTGATATGGTGCAGCCAGCTCAACGTTTATGTGCATGTTGAAGATGTTTCTGCAAGTTCATAAGCTGGATATTGTGGTTTTGGCGGAACCCTGGGTTAGTGGGTCTCGGCCAGATACGATTTGCGAGCGGATTTGGTTTACTGGCCTGTTGAGAGAGGAAACTAGGGGCTTTAGTAGAGTTATATGGGTTCTTTGGAATAAAGATGTGATTCAGATACAAAAATTAAGAGGGCATGATCAGTTTCTCCACCTTCAAATTTCGGAAGCCACAACACCTACATGGTGTTTTACAGCCGTGTACGCTAGTCCTTACTCAACTCAATGAAAAGAGTTGTGGCCGGAACTTGGGCGAATAAAGGATGCAATGACATTGTCGTGGGTTGTGGTAGGAGATTTTAATACCATCAAGTCGCCAGAGGAAAGAGTCAGCGGCGTAAGTGGCCGAAACTATAATTGGATGTTCTTTGCTCGGGGGATCAGCAAAATGGCACTAATTGGCTTGGGCTTTAAGGGGTTGAGATTCATACAAGGTTTTAAGAACTCAACCAGTTATTGAATTGAAAAATTTTAAAATTTAAAGTTTAATCAGTTTAATTAGAATTGAATCAGTAAAATCGGTATTTAATATTAAATATATAAAAATTTTAATGTTTATACACATTATATAAAAATATTAATGGGTAATTGTGATATTATATAAAATGTGTAATTTATAATTTAACATATAATAATATTAAAAATTAAATAATATATTGTATAAAGATAGTAATTAAGGACAAAGTAATTTAATATATATTAAAAATTAATATAATGTAAGGTTTAAAAAATAGAATTAGTCAGTAAATCAAAAAGTTAGAAGTTCAAGATTTAATTAATTCAATCGATTAAAAAAGTTATTGAAATGGTATCTATTTAATTAGTATAAAAGGGAAGTTTAGAGAAAATTTTCCCTTAATTCTAACTCTTACATGACATTCTTACAATTTTTCAAGCTTCCCCTTAATTCTAGCTCTTACATGGTATTCTTACAATTTTTTATTTTAATTATAAAAAAAAAAACCCTATACCAAACGACAGCAGAATTAGATTTCTTCTTGAAATTACTGATTTTTCCCCTTAAATCTTCCTCCTTAAATTGTAACCAATTAAGAATACTTTGTAACCGAATCTAATTTCATCCTGCAATAAAGTTGTTTTATTGATTTTGTAACTTTTTTTTTTTTACAATTATTACCATAAAAAATTATTAACATTAATTTTGGGCGGCCAAAAGATGATTTCATTTCTAAGATGATTTTAGGGAATGTTATTTATAACGTAAACTGGCCCAAAACGTCAACTGACAATAATCAAGGTGCAAACAAATTCCTAAAACGTAAACTGGTCCATAAGAATCACTAAAACGTTACAACTGACAATAATAATTAAGGAGAATATTATCAAATCAAATCAAATTGTTTGAAAGTTACTCGTGCATTATTCCTATTGATTTATTCTTACTTAAGACTAATAATTGGCTGAAATTATGAAAAATTATACACTAATGCTTATAACTGAAATTTCCATTAACTATTAATAATAACCAAATTGGGAGACTTACCTACTATATAAGTGAGTGGATTACCATTCGGACATCATAGAAGCAATTGGATTGCACGACTAAACTGCACTGCACATAAGTTGTAATCTTTTAAAATTTCAGATAAAATTTCATATGTTATTGTTTTTTATTTGAATTTTGTGTGTAACTATTTTGCTCTTCCTTTGCATTGCAACAATGGAAAAAATTTATTTCTGCCTATGTTTTTCTTTCATATACAGACTATGGAATTCTAATTACTCAAAAATCTCAAAATCAACGAGGTCAATGTTAGCATCAAAGTACGCATCTTACGTTTATGGAAAGATATGAATAAAAAGTATAATAACAATTTAATCAGTGTTGATATGATCTTCGCAGATGAAGAGGTACAGTATTTACTCTTAAATAATATTGAAACTAAGTTTATACATTCCTTTATATGATTTGTTGTTTTTTTTTTTTTTTAGGAAAACACAATTCATGCTACAATAAAGAAAGGACAGTCTGGTAGATTTGAAAATGTTTTACCCAACAAAATGTTTACATTTTTTAGGAATTTGATGTTGAGTTCAACACGTTAGGATACATACCACTTCCATATAATAAACAAATTGTGTTATTAGAAACTATATCAATTGATCAAGTCTTTGAGGAATGCCCCAAAATTCCTTTCTACAAATTCCATTTTGTTGATCAACACTTACCTTTCATTCTTTGGTTTTTCATGGCAGCGAAATTCAAATAATTAAGGATGAATTCTCGAAATGATGATACATTTGGCAGTCATAGTCACCCTACTCAAGAGGAGTTGCATGGTCTACACGCACGAATTACTCGATTGGCCAGAATGAGGCGACAAGTAATACTTAAAAGGAAGAGAAACCAATTAAACAGAACATCATCGGCATTGCTACTGGAAAGAATAGGAGAAGATGAAATGAAAACAATAAGTCATATGACAACTATCATACAAGGTGTGCTTCTAAATATATCTTAGATCACTTCTTATGTAGTCTGCTCAATAATCTCAACATTCTTAAATTGCTGATATCATGTTCATTTTAACAGATACTGACATTTTATGGTTCTAAATATATCTCATATATTACCTCTTATGTAGTCTGCTAAATCATCACACCATTGTTAAATTGCTGAAATCATGTTCAATTTAACAGGCATTTAAATTTTTAATAGGCCAATCAAGCATCTACAGTTTGGACCATGTTGGAAACAGTGTCCAATGTAATGAAAATGATGCAATGAATGAAGATGCCACAAACCAAACCCACGGTGATGACCAGACTGCCGAAGAAAATATTTTCAAAGGTAATTGCTATACAACTACCAAATAATCGATTATTGCTCTTGAGCTTTCTTCATTACCATTCTATTTTAATACTTACAAGTTTTATCTGAATTTCTTAAATCTAATGGACCAATATTATAACCTTCAAAATTAAAATCCAATACAAAAAAATTTAAAAAAATATTAAACAAAAAAAATTCAAAATCCCGCGCAAAGCGCGGGTACATTCCTAGTTTAATATTAAATCTGTATAATTTAAGACGTAAAATATTAAGGCATAATAATATAGAGTAAAATATTAAGAAGTAACGTGTAATAATTATAAGATATAAGTATTATATGTATCAAAAATCTTATATTTAATAATTAACTTATATGAAATTTATAATTATAATTTCAAGTTAACATTCAAAAATTAGTCAATGTAATGTATTAATGGAAACAAATAACTTTTGCCAACAAAGAAATGTTAGCATTTATTGTCGTATATTTTTAAAATTTATAATAATAATAAATAATTATTCTATGAAAAAAAAAGGAAAGAAATCACATTTTATAAAAAAGAAAGAGAAATTAACATGTGAATTGACATTCCAAACATAACAATAATTATTTAATATTTGAAAAGAAACGAGGCATTTCTTTCTTGCAAATCATGCAGCCATTAAAACTTTTTTTAAAAAATATTAACTGCCATTAAGGATCCCCGGTTTTGCCGCTCATGCATTAAAGACAAATGAATTTTGAAATCAAAATGGCGACGTGGCACATTTTAAATGTGCCACGTCACCAACAAACCAACAAACTAAACTGAAAAATCTGGACCTGATTCTCTGGTTCACGGTTGAACTGGTCGGTTTACCGTTTTTTTGATCGGTTCTTAAATATTCGGTTATAAAGACTCAACCAGACTGAACATAAGACTGGTTCCTAATTTTTTCAATTGAACCGACTGGTCCGGTCTGGTTTTAATATCTTTGGATTCATATGGGGTAAAGGCAATACACCCCGCATTCAGATCCAATGTCATTGGGACTGTGCTCTGTGCAATTCAGAGTGGCGAATTACCTAGCCTGAAGCAATGGTATGTTACTTGCCTCGTATTTAATTGGATCACTGCCCACTATTCATTAAGATGTTGGGGTTAAGGGCTCTTGCTACTCAAGCTCGACCTTTAGTTTCCAAGGAGCTTGGATGTTGCATACCGACTTTCGGATGATAGTGGAGCAAGCATGGAATAAGGAGGCACCTATCCATGACGCGCTTTTTGAGCTTACTCCAACTTTGAAGGTTTGGTACCAACAAGAATTCGGGAATATTTTCTTGAAAAAGAAATGATTAATGGCAAGGATTGATTAGTGTCAGACGACCTTGGCTAATTATTATTCCTCTGGGATGGCAAGCCGAGAATAGCAGCTCCAAAATGAACTGGCAGAGGTATTGTGACAAAAAGAGGTTTTGTGGTTTCAAAAAATCCAGGAGCCGATGGATTGTAGATGGAAATCGCAACACGAAATATTTTCATACAACATCCATAATTCGGTGCAAAAGGAATAAAATTGAGGCTTTACGTGACCCTCAAGGGATATGGGTTTAGGAGGAAAATCGTTTGAAGGAGCTAACATGTGAGCATTTTTAGACTCTCAACGCTGGCGAGCAAGGACAAGTGGTGGATTTTTTGAGTGAAGGTGTCTTCCCTTGTTTCCTGTCTCAGGGATTGGACCAGCGCATGAGGCCTTATAATTCAAAAGAGATTGCTTAGTTCTACCGTGATGAACAGGATTATTAGAGATTGCAATAGTTGCTTGATTGTCAGAAAAGACGGCTGAAGGTTGTGTTTGAGTATGATGCAGATTAGTGAGTACTTTTCTCCACCAAATACACTGATTAACAGTAGTAGTGGCAGCTATATATTCTGTCTCTGCTGTTGACTGAGCCACAATTGACTGTTTCCTTGAATTCCAACCAAAACAACCTCCTCCAAGTGTGAAGCAGTAGCCTGAGGTACTTCCCTTATCCTCAACAGACCCTGCCCAATCACTGTTTGTGAATCCAGATAGTTCCAATTTCTCTGATTTCATGAACATGACTCCAAGATCAATAGAGCCTTTGATGTACCTTAGGATTCTTTTAGCAGCCTTATAATGTAGCTCACTAGGAGGATGCATAAACCTTGAAAGTAAATTTGTGGTTTGAACTATGTCTGGCCTTAAAGCTGTCATATACAACAAACAACCAATAAGGCTTCTGTAGAGTGTTTCATTGACATTACCACTTCCATCATCTTTGACAAACTTTTCATTGATAGCCATTGGAGTTGAGACTGATTTGCATGCATCCATTTTAAACCTTTTGAGAACTTATCTAACATACTTTGATTGATTGACAAAGATGCCAAAATCAAGTTGCCGCACTTGAAGTCCCAAAAAGAAGGACATTTTTCTCATGTCAGACATTTCAAACACATACTTCATCTCTTTTTTAAACTTCAGAATTGACTCTGAACAGCCACCTGTAACTAGCAAATCATCAACATAAAAAGAAATAATAAGGATTTACCCCTTTTCAGTTTTGATAAACAATGTTGCTTCACTCTTGCTTTTCACAAAACCAAGTTGAAGTAAATGATCATTAATCCTACTAAACCAAGATCTTGAAGCCTGCTTGAGACCATATAGGGCCTTTCTCAACTTATACACCGTTGTTTTTTTTCCTTTAATAGTATAGCCTTCAGGTTGCTCCACATAGATGTCTTCTTGCAATATACCATGGAGAAAGGCATATTTAACATCTAAATGGTACACTGACCAGCTTCTTTGTTTTGCTAGAGCTAAGATCAATTTGATGGTGTCAAGCCTTGCCACTGGAGCAAATGTATCTAAGAAATCAACTCCATGTTGCTAAGAGTAGCCTTTAGCTACTAACCTAGCTTTCAATCTGTTTGTACTACCAGCAGAGTTTAACATTGTTTTATATATCCACTTAACCCCAATAATATTCTTATTGTTAGGTCTATCAACGAGGCTTTAGGTATGATTCTTTTCAATTGCATAAATTTCTTCATCCATGGCTTGCTTCCACTTTGATGATCTTGGTACTTCAAGGTAATTCCTTAGTTCCAAAATTGCAATATTGCTTCTTTCATAAATTTCAGTAAGAAGCCTAGTACCCCTAATTGGTGCATCATCATAATCTTCCTCATCTGAGCTGGTATGATCATTACCAACAGGTTGTAGAAATTGGTCAGAATGATCTTCAGGGCTATGGGAATCACCATTATTCCAGTTCTATCCTTGATCTTTTTCAAACCTTACATCTCTACTAACCACAATCTTCCTAGCTTGCACATCAAAGATTCTATATGCTTCGAAAATAGCGCTATAACCAACAAATATAGCTGCTCTAGGTCATCTAGTTTCTGCCTCTTATGTTCAGGAACTAAAATATAACATAAACAACCAAAAAATCTTAGATGCTTAACTGAAGGTTTGAAACCATATCATGCTTCATGAGGTGTTATTCCTTGAACTGCTCTAGTTGAAACCCTATTCAAAAGATAAGCTGAAGTATTGACAGCTTCAGCCCATAGCTTTTTAGGTAAATTCTTTTCATAAAATAAGCACCTAGCCATTTTTATAATGGTTCTATTCCTTCTTTCACTCACCCCATTCTGTTGGGGGTGTATAAAGCTGAAAATTGGTGTTTTATACTAGTTGAATTACAAATTTCTTAAAATGTAGCTGAAGTTAATTCAGTACCATTGTCAGACCTCAAGATTTTGATCTTGTACCCAGATTTAGTTTTAACAAGGGCCTTGAATGACTTAAAGATTGATGCGACTTCAGTTTTGGATTTAACAAAGTAGACCCAACCAAACCTGGAGAAATCATCAATAAACAATATAAAGAACTTACTGCCATTCAAGGATTTAGTTTACATTAGGCTACACAGGTCAGTATGGATTAATTGCAACTTTTCTTTTGCTCTCCATGCTTGATCTGATAAAAATGGGAATTTAGTCTATTTGCCTAGCTATTAGGAACCACAAACTCTTCCATCATGTGAGATAACAATTAAGTCAAGCACAAGTTGATTTTTCTGCATTTTTGCAAATTAGAAAATTGATAATACCCCAGCCTCTTATGCCACAATACAGATTCATCATTAGAGGCTGGTAAGGCAGAGTGTTGCATTTGACTAAGTTCCAAAGAGAAACTTTTATCTTTCCATTGGAACTGAGATAACTTGATTTCTATTGCAGTCTAATATTCCACAAGCATTTTTCATAAATTGCAAGAAATAGTTTTGCTTCAATAATTGACCAACACTTAATAAGTTTAGGTCAATTGCAGGTACAAATAACACATCTGAAATATATTTGATACTAGTTGAAGTTGGAACAACCACTTTGCCTTTGTTATGAACTTGAATTTGAGAGTCATTCCCAATTCTCACTTTAGATGTGTAGATTTGTCCAGCTCCTTAAATAATTCTGAGCTTGGTGACATGTGATGAGTACATCCACTATTAATGAGCCAAGACTAAATACATGAGCCAATATTACTATAGCTAGCCACAAATAACTCTTCTTCAGCTTGTGTGCTTTCATCTACAGTTTTGGCTTGCTTTTTCTACTACTGCAAATGCTTCCTCTTACTTTTGTAAATTTTTTCAACATGACCTCTTTTATTGCAAAAGGAATAAAGAGCATCAAGTTTTCTCTAGCAGTCTTTGGCTAAGTGAGTAGTCTTACTACAATGCTCACAAAGAAGATGTACTACTTTTCCTCCAAATTTGCTGGATGTTGCTTCCTTCTTCTCAAGGTGCCAGAATGAGCTCCTTTGTATGGACTCTTGCCTTTTGTAGATGCCAACAAGGCACCCTCTGAAGCTAATACAGGTTTGGAGGTTTCAAAAGGTCCTCCTCTTTGTCTCGTAACCCTACTTTGTTCCTGTGCTTGGAGAGCACTAATGAGTTCTGAAACTGTTATTTGAGACATATCTTTGGATTGCTGCAAAGCAGAAATTTTGGCTTCAAATCGTTTAGGGATACTTACCAACACTTTCTCTACAATTCTTCTATTACAGATTTTTTCACCCAGTAGCCTAATTTGATTCACAATTTTAATAAGTCTAATACTGCAGTCTTTTATATTTTCAAAGTCTTTCATTTTCAACACTTCAAATTCCCTTCTCAAATTAAGAATCTACATATTTTTTGACTTGACACTGCCTCCACACTCATCTCTTAGCTCTTCACAAGCTGCTTTTGCAATCTCACAAGTCATAATCCTGTTAAATATAACCTCAGAAACTTAAGATTGAATACATGATAAGGCCTTGAAATGCTTGACTACTTGTTCACTGTGATTTTTAAGTCGAGCAACCGTTGGATTATTTGGCAGTATTAGAGGATCTCCTCCAACTTTTGTGACTTCCCAGACATCATGTGCTTTAAGGTATGTCCTCATCATGACAAACCATTGCATATAGTTATCTCCAGAAAATTTAGGTGGAGGAGGAGGTGATAAATTCACTAAAGTCATATTAGTTCAGAAACTCTCCCAAATGTTTGCCCAAAGTTTTTCCTCTCAAATCTCTTGTGTATCACTCTAATTTTTGTCAACCAACAAGTTCCTTTAAGATCCTATTTTGCTCTGATACCACTCTTGTTTTCGAGTATTAAAAACTCTGGTTTTAACTCATACAAACTAAGTTTTTGTAATATTGCAGAAAACAGTAAAAGCTAAGAGCAGAGAAGAGTGAAAGGAGAATAGAGATATATTTTGGGCATTCAATCCTCATTTTACTGTACTTCATTGATATATAAATGAAAATACAAAGTTATGTCTATGGGAACATGTGAACCATGCTCTTGAGCATATTTGTGTACCCAAAACAGTAACTACGCCAACTCTGCAGATGAAGACAATACCCGACTGATTTGCGTTTACAAAAAATTACAAACAAGGTACTTACATAAGGTCTACCATACTCAGTATTAAGCTAAGTTTATAAACTACTTAATATGAAAATTAGAGGAGAATGAAACAAATGTTGCAAAAGAACAAAAAAATTACATCATTTGCCATAACTGTCATCTATACAGCAGTATTCTCTCTACAGCTGCAATGTTCAGATTCAATCTTCTTCATTTTTCAACCAAAGGGTGATGACAGTTTTGGGATAAGGAGTACTCATAGGGCCAATAGAGCTTTTTGTATCCAAGCTTAGTTGGAGATTCTACACTGAACAAGCTACTCTTTGGGTCATGTTGCTAAAGGATAAGTAATGCAGGAGTGGGATTTCAACAATCACAGCGAATCAGAATGCCTCCTCTATTTGGAGGAGTATGGTCAGGATTCGGGACATTATGGAACGCGGCATGGAATGGAGAATTGGCAATGGGCATACGGTGAAATTTTGGCAGGATAGGTGGGTGGGGAATGGCCCTTTGTTGTCTACCCCGTCTCGCCCTTTACAGCCAAATGAGCTTGAATCAGTGGTGATGGATTTTATAGCTCTAAGTGGGGGTTGGGATTTAGCTCGTCTGGGAGTGGTGTTGCCGGAGCAGGTTGTCCATGCTATTAATGTTATAGCTGTCCGCAGGGGGAGCGTAACACGGATGTCCTTGCTTGGTTCGGATCTTCGAATGGCCAATTTTCAGTCAAAACAGTTTATCGTTTGCTGCTTCAACCTGGCCGAAGTGTGTGGGATGCTAGGTGGATGCAAATTTGAAAGGTGAATTGCCCTGAGAAATCAGATGCTTTTTGTGGCAGATGGTGTTGGGTGGAATTTTAACAAATCATGAGCGCATGAGAAGAGGTATGGCGTCGTCTAGCACCTGTCCTCTATACCATCAACATGAGGAAACAATTCTCCATCTCTTATAGCAGCATTGTGGACGGTGCTTGCAACCCCTGCTAGCCTCCATGTCAGACAAACAAAAAAAAAAAAAAATCCAAACTCGTAATTCAATTAATCAAATTTCAACTTTTGATTTAACAAAAAAAAAACAAATTTCAAATTTTGATTAAATTTTGCTGAGGCTTAGTTTTTTTTACTTACTACCAGGTTTGTGACGAGTCAGAGGAAAAATTACCTAGACTATTTAGCAAACCTTAGGTCTTCGTGTAACATTATCCTTTCATTATCCTTTTTACTAATTAGATTTCGAACTTTAAAAAAATGAGATTTTTTTAAATGAAATTTCCTCATTAGGACGTTCTCAATTGATTATGTGATTATTTTAATAATTTTATTTCTACTGCACAACGCTTTTTTTTTTTTTTTGTATCACAATCATTTTTCTATCTTTTTTTTTTAAATCATTTTTGTATTTTTGAATGAACGTAGACGCCGTTTCAGGTGTCAATCAGTTAATAAACAGCAATGAATATTGAAAACCGATTAATTGGTTTACATATCTTTGTCAATGGACTAGTCGGCGGTGATGTCTCGTTTTTTTTGTATAATGGTTTGTTTAGGTTGTTAGAAAGTTATGAAAAAAAAAGTTATAAGAAAAAAATTCTAAAAAATAAAATTATTTAGATTAATGAAAAAATTGTGAAAAAAATAATTAGAAAGAAAAATAAATGGTAATTTGTAAGAGAAAAAATTATGTAAAAAAAAATTATTTAGATTAATGAGAAAATCATAAAAAAAATAGTTAGAAAGAAAAATGAATAATAATTTGTGAGAAAAAATTATAAAAAATAATGTTGTTTGGATTAATTAAAAAATTATAAATAATATAAAATAATAATAATATTTTTTAACTAAAATTTTCTAATTTTTTCTAAATATTTTCTCATAGGCCAAACAGGCCGTTAGTTGAATTTCTTACCCCTCTCATTGTGTTTTTCTAGGCTTTATAGTATTTAAATCATATTTCTGTTAAACAAAAACACGTTTTTATTGATCCTATTTTAAAATTATGAAAAATAAAGAATACATCACAAAAACGAGTAAAAGTTATTAAAAAGTTAAAGATACGGACAATATAATTATACTAAAATAACATTAACAAAATTAGTTTTTCAATACAATTGTGCTGAAAATAAATCGCTCTGCTCCATCTTTTTCGTCGTTTGTATCTGAGTCGGGCAATGCCGTGCGTGGCCGTCGTTTGAATCGTCATCATCTTTTGCTGGTGGCGAGATAGGAGAAGAGGCAGTAGAGAGAAGGCAGAGGCGAGAGGTTGCACAAGGTAAAGAGGCTTTTGTTTGTGACTTCCTGTAAAGCGGTCTGTACAGTTTTCTCCATGACGACCGCCGTCTTCCGTAGGTTATTTTCGCGCTCAATTTCAAAATTTCAGTTCGATTTTCTACTCGCATCTCCTTACTTCTATGTTTTTGACTTTGTTTGCTATTATTTTTCTGTAACATTTTTTTCTTCTTTTTTGTTTAAAATTTTATTTTATTCTCTCGCGTGGAATTAAAATTAAACACTCCTTTTGCATTTGAAGATGTGAGCGATTTGTGGCCGACTACATATTTTTTTGTGTGTATGTATGAGATAAAGAAACAAGGACTATGGAGGAGGTGGTTGAGGGAGTTCAATTGAACTGAATCTCTCTGTTTTTTTTTTTTTTCGATCAAGATTATCCCTCTCTGTAATTACAACAGAAACGGGCGAGGAAATGGAGACGGAGAATACATAGATGGTTACGTCCAGTGTCCGTGAATCGGAATTTCTTGAAGAGGATCATGCCTCTCCGCGGTGGTGAGAACAAACAGGGAGATGAAGAGGAAAGCGAAACGATGGCTGCGTGATTTTGGGCTATTCCGGCGGCCTTCTGGTAATTGTGCTTCTGGTTGTGGTGGAGGTTGTGGTTGTGGTGGTGGTGGTGGCGGCGGCAGGGTGGAACTAAGAAAGTTTTTTTGTTGAGCTGCCGAGTAAAAAATATAGTTGTATAATTGTATAAAAAAATAGATTTTGATTCATTTTACTTTAGTTTAATTGTTTTATGAGAAATTTTATTTTTATTTTTATTTTATAAATATAATTTATTAATAATTTTACACTAAATAATTAATAAAATTTATTTAAAATAAAAAAGAAAAAATATTATGTGATATAATATTATAAATAATTTTTATTTATTAAAAAAATATAAAATTAATAAATATTTTATTTTATATATTTTTTAATATTTTAATAATTTTTATGTATTTTTTGTGTTTTATATTTTTAAAATCGGGTGAATATGTACATATTTCTTGTAAAAGAGAAATATAATTTAAATACATATAAAATTATTTTAAATTAATTTATTTTTAGAGATTTTTATATGTATTTTTATTATAATATTAATTTTTTAATTAGTTGAGTATCAAATATTATAGTTAAACATGGATTCGCTAGTTGTTAGGTTTAATTAAAATAAAATTATTAATGTTCAAAATTTAAGTAAAACGTCTTTGAAATGTAGGACTGAATTATAAAAACATTAAATGCATAAGACTATTTTTCTTTTTTTTTTTATCCGATCAGTGCAGTCACCAGGCGCATCAATTTTACAGCACGTAAGTATGATTTTTCACCAAGCGCGTCAATCTTACAGCACGCATGTATGATCGCCACTGTTTAGAATAAAAAAACAGCTTCTTTTACCAATTGTCCAATTTTCTAATTAATCGGACAATTTTTATAACTTCTTATCATCATGAGGCCAAGCTCGCAACCTCGAGCTAGAAAAGTTTCGCTAGTTACTATTCTCTATTTCTCTTTGCCGACTCTCTCTTTCTCGATTGTTTTTAGCCTGTCCACGAGGAATAAAAACTCTCACTAAATTTTTTTTTGGATTGCTGCCTTAAAATAAACACAGTTGGACTCTATTTTAATTATTGATCTTCCTCTTTTCTCAAATTAATAATAATAATTATAATTATTATTATTATTGAGCCTTCTCTTCACATAAGAAGGAATCCAACAAGTATAACAATGGTGTACAATCGCAAGATTAAAGGAAATTTTGAAGTCATCCCTTGCAATCTTATTCCTTGGACGCCAACAATCCCGCATTCAGAAAAGAGTCTGGTTACATGAGTTGGGACTTTTGTCCCAAACATGCTCCAACCAATTGTTTTTTATTTTTTAAATTAAAATTAAAATTATAGTTAATAGTATTTTAAATATATATAGTTAAAATTCATGCATTTTAAAAAAAATTGGCTAATTCTCGAGTGATTGTTGAGACCCACCAATCTTTGTTCTTCAAAAATTTAGAAAAAGGTGCCACGCCATTATCATTTATTTACGTGACTTTTGACTTTTGACATGTTTCTTACGTGGCAACTGAACGAGTGCCACGTAGTGGAAATAGCAGCTGATTGACACCCGTAAGTATAGATAGCAGATAGACAAAAGCTGAAGAGCGGAATTTGAAAAACGGAAAAACTACATGGCCGCGCGCTGCCTGACCAGGGCAGACGCGCGGCCGTGTTCCTTGTTTTTTTATTTTTATTTTTATTTTTTTAAAATAAATTTTAAAATAATAATAAATATATTTAAAGTAATAATAAATATATTTTAAAGTCTGTTTTATTTAAAAAATAAGTTTTATAATAATATTAAATATATTTAAAATAACATTAAATATATTTAAATTTTAAATATTATTATATAAAATATATCGTTAATTACAGTATGAATACTGTTTAGTCATAAATTAATTTAGTTATGTAATAAGATTTTTTTTTAAAAGAAAATATTTTTTTTTAAAAAACACCTGTTACATGACTAGACTAATTTGTCATTAAATAATATTTATATCGTAAGTAATGATATATTTTATACAATAAAAATAAAAAAATAAAAAAATATTATTTTTTATTATATGTATTATTATTATTATTATTATCATATAAAATATAATAATTATTGTAATATAAATATTATTTAGCTAAACTTTTATTTTACTATCTAAAAAAAACAAAACAAAAGCAACATGACCGGTCTCTGCTCTGCGCATCGGGCAGCGCATAGCCACGTAACTTCGCCCTCTGAGAAAAAATGGTGAAGCAAGTAAACGCAGAAATGCATAAACGTCAAGGGTGGGATATTATTTTACGTCATTACCCTTCTGTTAATTGATTATTTTTTTTTTGTATATTGATTTATTAAAGCTTACTATTATTATTATTGTTTGGTATATAGAAGCTTATTTATTCAAGTTTTCAAAATAGGTGTGGGTTTGAATTTTTCTTTATACTATGAGGTTCATTGTACTGAGAGTTATATAATAAAAATAACTTATTTTATTTTCATAAATTTTATTCACTTCAAAATAATAAAATTTGAGATTTTAAAAATAAAAATATAAATTTTTAGTTATTAAAATATCTATAAAAAAACTCTGAGATATGAAATTGAGGTTTAATTGTTGCAGTTGGTTTATAAAAAAAATATTCACTAATTTAAAAATAACTCACTCGTAATCTTATATATTATAAATTTATTTTTTTATTTTTTATTTTTATTTAAAATAAACTGCACTTTTATATTACATCAAATTGTAATTATGAGTTAAATTAGAATTTCATTTTTTTTTGTTGCCCTTTTTATTTTGGGTTTGAATTAGAATTCCTTTATGAAAAAGTAACTTTTTGCAAAAGCTTATTTTGAGTCATCCATCGATACCCAAAATTTGTGCCCTGATTTTTTTTTTTTTTTTTTAATCATCTTTATGCCCTGATTTTCTCAGCTTAATTTGTGCAAAAAATTCATGCCGTTGCATTATTTGCGACATTAACCTGGAGGTGCCTTTATTTTTTACGCGTAGCAAAATGCTAGAAGGACGCGGAGGAGTGTCATAGCGCAGACGCAGAGGAGGGAGAAAGAGAGGAGAGAGGGTAGAACTTCTGCAGATTCCACCAGTTTTTTATTTTTATTTTTTAAAAATTATATGCATAGAAGGTAAAGTTTGTATGCAACAAAAATAATAATATAAAATTATTAAAGTCATATGTAATAAATTTAAATTCATGTGTAATATATCATAAATGTATAAAAATTAAGGTTAATATACAACATATTTAAAATTAATATATCATAAACTAAGGTTACGGAAAAAACTGAAATTCGAATTGAGGTTGAGAGGAAGACCAATCAACTTGCTGAAAGAGATTTCGAATCAAGCATACGTCAAAAACAGAGTGAGCTATATGGCACAAAGCAACAGATTAAAGCGCTCAACCTGGAGAAAGACATCCTGGCTGGTGATTCTGAGATCAGAGTAAAGCTCACCCTGAAGAAGACAGATTGGAGAATCAAAAAAAAAAAAAAAACACAGGAAAATGTTAGTTGGATCTTTCTTGTCATGTTTCTTTTCATTTCCATAATCTGTGCTATCTTATGTTCAGCCTATTTTTCGAAATTTCCTGCCAAATATGATATTGTCATGCCATCTTGTTTTCCCCTAGAATTGATGAATACAAGGATAGAGTCAGAGGAGTGCTAAAAGGAAGGCTGCGTCCTGACAAAGATTTGAAAACGGAAATTACTCAAGCCCTGAGGTATGAGATTGAAAATGTCGATCCCATACATGTGAATTCTTGCAGCTTATCAGCAAACATGATTACAACCTCTGATTCTTTTAGCTTTTACTGTAACATTTTTCATGAATATCATTAGCACTACAGAGGTGGCGCCACTTTTGTTGGCGCTAGATCCTTCTTTCTCATTCTCAGTTCTCTCCTTGTATTAAGTCTTGTTAATAGGTTGTAAGTTAGCATTGCGCCATCTAGCGGGTTTATGCTGCTAATATGCTTCTGAATGCATCATCTTATTTTATCCTTCTGAACACCATCTGATGGCATTCTCTAAGACGAATTTTATCATCTGTTTGTGTCTTTTCCCTGGTCTCTGTATTTTTAGCTTTTCCTTTTTGGTAATTCCCTTTTCAGTAAGCATTGATTCCGGAATGAAACTAGTGGTACACCTCACACAGGGCTCTTGGAACAGAATTTGATGACTTGAATTCAAAATCCCCTGAAGCTGAGAAGGAGGTAAATATTTTGCAGATGAAAATACAGTAAGCCAACAGTAACCTCTGTAAACTTAACAAGGATATGGAATGTGAGTATTGTTCCATGGCAGAAATGAGTTGAATATTGATCCCGTGGTCAAGAGATATACTGTAATTACTTTTTTTTTTTTTTGGATAATTGGATGGGATCAGTTTCGTCAAAACTGTAACAAAAATTATCATCCATATAAGTCACTGCGCAGATGGGATTGTAATTTATTTCCTTTTTCATCTGGGCAGCCCACGGACCAGTAAAACATGTGCTTAATGCAGTTAACACCCTGAGTTCCATTATCATGCCCTACCATAAAATCCTGCCAGTTATGTCACTCAAAGCTCCTTCCTGTGATTTTAGCTACTATTCGTGCTTTCCCCTCTTCTTTTAGATAACGTTTTGGTCGTTCTTTGTTGGCGCAGCAACAAAGCGGTTTATTGAATCCAGATTCCAGTCCTTGGATCATCAGTCTTTTGCCATTGATTATTACACCAAAATTTTGGATTCAGAAAGGAGATATCCAGAAAAGGTTTCTGGTTTTGACACAATATTTGAATGATCTGTATCAGCTATTGTACAAATTGACATGACCTCTGCAGAAGGTGCTAATGCAGTGCTTGGTTCGTTACTTTGCAGCAAATACAACATTATGTTTAATCCTTTTGAAAGAGTTACACTTGCACATCATATGTGCCCTTGCTGCGAGCGCCCCTTCTCTGCTGAAGAGGAAGATGAGTTTGTTAAGAAGGTCTGTATCATTTAAGCTGATAATGCAGTACATTGTGGCGTCTACTCATCCAAATTCTATGAGAGTATAACTAGCTCTTGAAGTTTGCCATGAGTATTCTTATATCGTCATCTTGCGTACAGCCCTGCAAGTTCTGCTGAGCACATGAAAGTGTTGGCTCTGGAGTCCTCGAATGCTGATTCTCATTTTCAGCAGCTGAACAAGCTCCGTATGGTTTATGAAGAATATGTCAAAATTGGCAAGGAAACTATTCCTAATGTGGAAAAGAACTTGCAGGTGCTATCTGAAGAGCTGGATCAAAAATCTCAAGCCCTTGATGATGTAAGTATGGTGTTCTGGCACTTAAGCTTTTATGTAATTTAGAACCTTTAAGCTAGCTGTAATCTTGGCTTAGGCTTACTGTGCATTTATGATTATTCCTTGATTCATAATCAAATTATGCATGATGACCGTTGAGTTATGAGTTGTGACAATTCATGAACAATGTTATTTTTAGGTATTGGGTGTTCTGGCACAAACAAAGGCAGACAACGAGGCAGTTGAGGCATTGGTGCAGCCTGTTGTGACTGCTGATCGGCTATTCCTATAAATCCAGACGTTGCAAAAACAGGTTGATGATCTGGAGTACAAGCTTAATTTTTGTGGGCAAGGCATCAAATCTATGGAGGAGATTCAGTCAGAGATAACTACTTTGCAGAGTGCAAAGTAAATAACTTGAACTCATCTCTTACAATGTTGGAAGTTG
Organism: Carallia pectinifolia; assembly: GCA_037832335.1. Lineage (NCBI taxonomy): Eukaryota > Viridiplantae > Streptophyta > Magnoliopsida > Malpighiales > Rhizophoraceae > Carallia > Carallia pectinifolia. Next base: position 7,453,464 of record CM075449.1, read on the forward strand.
ATTTCTTTTTTCAATGTTTTTGAATCTCAAGGAAACTTGCATTATCAACTGTCAAACAATGTGGAACTTTTAGAATTTTTGTTCCAAATCTGGTTTTGAAGTCGTTTTGTACTTGTACAATATATAATTCCAAGGTCTCTTGATATTTTCCTCTAAATGGAATTATATTTGGAACTTTTTCCTTTCTATTTTGGCAAAACCAGGGATAATTTGCATAATGAACTCAGACGCGAAGGCCGTGTGCATAGGTTTTTGCAATGTTAAGCATATCTTCACTGTGTTGCACTATTCCCAACCTAAGGTTCTCCAGCTTAAAATTACACATCCAAAAAGATAAAATTGATTACTTGGACTCAACTTGTTTGTGCATGAAGATAAACCGAAGTTACCAGCATTGCTATTGTTTCACTACTTTCAAATCCTTACTTGTAATGTCAGTTGAATCCTTTATATCTGGGAGGCTTCTGAGTACCTGCATCACAAGTTCGCAACCAAGAAGAAAGCCTATCAGAAGGAACACCAAAGGGGGGGAAGCGGCGGAGAAAACTAAAGAACGATGAAACGCGGCATCTATGCCCTTAGGATGCCCAGCGCTGGTTCTTACTTGGAACGAGTATGTCCAATTCAAACTTTAGTTGAACTCACAATCGGATTTCCAGTTTTTTAGGGGAGATTAAAAATTACAATTTCAAACGAGTGAACAACTGTAGATTTTGAGAATTGTGTGCAGTAAAATTTTTATTCAACTGATGCTTAACCAAAAAATACAAGATAGCAGAAATATTTATAACCTTTATACAATAGGTCTTATCTCCTAATCCTAAAACCACAAAAATAAGCAGATTACTCTCCTTTTGAATTTTGAACACCAACACCTGATCTGATGGGACCAGAAAACTAATTGGATAAAAGATGATATCATCTTATCTTATATTTAAATTCAAATAGAAGATGATAACCAAATCCTTCAGTTAGGAACTGAATTTCCACTTTCCCCATCAAGCTGGGTTATGGATATCAATCATACCCATCTTGGACTTTAAATTATCAAAATTTGTCCGAGAAAGTGCCTTGGTTAGAATGTCTGCAATTTGATTGCATGTAGGCATGTACTCAAGTTTGATAATTCTGTCTTCTACTTTCTCTTTGATGAAATGACGATCAATTTCCACATGTTTTGTCCTGTCATGATGAACTGGATTCTTTGCAATGCTTATAGCTGCTTTATTGTCACAAAATACCTTTATGGGCTCTCTAGCTGTAACTTTTAGCTCTCCAAGTAGTTTTCTTAGCCAAATTCCTTCACAAATTCCTTGAGACATAGCTCTAAACTCAGCCTCTGCACTACTTCTTGCAACAACAGATTGTTTCTTGCTCCGCCAAGTAACCAAATTCCCCCAAACATATGTACAATACCCTGTAGTTGATCTTCTGTCTGTAACTGATCCAGCCCAATCTGCATCTGAGAACACTTCAATATTCTTGTCTGAAGTTTTCTTAAAAAATAACCCCATACCAGGATTCTTTTTTAAGTATTGTAGAATTCGATGTATAGCTCCTAAATGTTGTTCAGTTGGATTGTTCATAAACTGGCTCACCACGCTTACTGCAAAGCCAATGTCTGGTCTTGTATGTGAAAGATAAATAAGTTTACCAACAAGTCTCTGATATCTACCCTTGTCAACAAGTGGACTTCCTTCCTCTATTCCTACTTTGTTGTTTGGGTCCATTGGAGTATCTGCTGGTTTGCATCCAAGCATCCCAGTTTCATTTAGTAAATCAAGAATGTACTTTCTTTGAGAGACTGATATTCCACTTCTTGATCATGCCACCTCCATGCCAAGAAAATATTTGAGATAACCAAAGTCTTTGATCTCGAATTCTTTGGCAATGAGCCTTTTTAGGTTGCTTATTTCATCCTTATGATCTCCTGTGAGGATTATGTCATCTACATAGACAATGAGAATGGCCATTTTTCTTGCAAATGTATGCTTAATAAACATAGTATGATCTGATTGACATTGTAAGAAACCACATTTCTTCACCACTTTTGTTAGTCTACCAAACCAAGCACGAGGGGATTGCTTGAGACCATACAAGGATTTTCGGAGCCTGCAAACTTTGTTGGCATTGTCTTGAGTTTCAAATCCTGGAGGAATCTTTATGTAGACTTCTTCTTCTAAGTCACCGTTTAAGAATGCATTTTTGACATCCAATTGATGAAGTGGCCAATCACAGTTTGCTGCCAATGATAACAAAACTCGGACTGAATTGAGTTTAGCAACAGGGGCAAATGTCTCCTCGAAATCTATGTCATAGGATTGAGTAAATCCTTTTGCAACAAGTCTTGCTTTGAACCTGTCCACGCTCCCATCAGCCTTGTGTTTGATTGTAAAAATCCATTTGCATCCAACGAGATTTTTGTCTTTGGGCAAATCTGCAATTTCCCATGTGTTGTTCTTTTCTAGAGCTTGGATCTCTTTTAAAACAGCCACCTTCCACTTTGGTTGGTTTAGGGCTTCATATATGTTGTTTGGAATCTGTAAATTGGTGAGAGCAGTAGCAAATGCTCGGAAACTAGGTGACAACTTTTCATAAGAAACATAGTTACTAATTGGGTGTTGAGTACATGATCTCACACCTTTTCTCAAAGCAATTGGCAGATCAACATCATTAGAAGGCTCAGAAAAATCAGATTCAGTAATAGTGTTACGTGGGCAAATTTCAAGATTTTCTGAATTCAGTTCAGATTCAAGGTTTTGCTTGGAATGTGTATGATCCTCTAAAACCTCTTGAACTTTCTGTCTCCTTGAATAGACAATCAGATCTTTGTCAACTTTTTCTTGTGTGGCCTTCAGATTTGCATTAACAGGCTGAATTTGCTAGGTTTGGGACTCAGAAGTGTTTGGAGGTTCAATGGTAAGGAGCTGTGTAGGTTCAGCAATTGAAGAAATTGGATAAATTGGACATTGTGATGTGGAAGATAATTTAGTTTTCCAAAGCTGGTATTCCCTTGTGATAGGATTCTCCCCCTGAATAGTAGATTTGACATAATAAGGTTGATTTTCAAGGAATGTTACATCCATGGAGTTGTAGAATTTCTTAGTGACTGGGGAGTAACATTTGTAGCCTTTTTAGTTGGGAGAGTATCCAAGAAATATACATTTGATGGATTTTGGATCTAACTTGCTCTGATGTTGGTCTATGTGAACAAAGGTAGTACATCCAAATACCTTGGCAGGAATAGATGAGATAAGCCGAGTGTGAGGATATGTGAAAAGGAGGGCTTGACATGGAGTTTTGAATTTTAGGACTCAAGATGGCATTCGATTGATAAGATATGCTGCAGTAAGGACTGCCTCACCCCAAAAATGCTTTGGAACATTTGTAGATAGTATGAGAGATCTTGCCACCTCCATTAGATGTCGATTCTTCCTTTCTGCAACTCCATTTTGCTGCGGAGTTTGAACACATGAGCTTTGATGGACTATGCCTTGTTCCAAGAGATATGAACTGAGTATGGAGTGATAATACTCTCTGCCATTGTCAGTTCTCAAGACTTGTATTTTGGTTTGAAATTGTGTTTGGACCATTTTGTTGAAATTCTGAAATATCTGACTGACTTCTGATTTTTCTTTCATGAGAAACACCCATGTGACTCTTGTGTGATCATCAATGAAAGTAGCAAACCACCTGGAACCTGTAATGTTATTAACCCTAGATGGTCCCCAAATATCACCATGTACCAATGAAAAAGGGTGAGATGATTTGTAGGGCTGTTTAGGGTAGGTATTATGAGTGTGTTTGGATAATTGACAAATCTCACACTGAAAAATTTTTGAATTTTGATTGAATAAAGATGGGAACAACTTTTTAAGATACAAGAAATTTGGATGCCCTAATCGATAATGCCATAACATGACTGCATCATCTTTATTTTTGCTAGTAGATAAAGCCACACAAGAAGTCTTCTGAGATTGTCTTTCAAGATTATCACCTCTAAGAAAATAGAGTCCCGTACACATCCTAGCATTGCCAATCATCTTCCCCGAATCCAAATCCTAAAATTCACAAATATTTGAAGAAAATTTAGTAACACAATTGAGATCTTGTGTAAGTTTGCTTATGGATAGCAAATTGCAATCTAAGCTTGGAACAAATAGGACAGATTCAAGGGTTAGGTCCTTTGAAATCACAACAAAACCTGTGCCAGCCACTTTTGCGAGTGACCCATCTGCAATTCAAACTGTGAAATTGCCATAACATGGATCATATTTATGAAATATGGAAATATCTCCTGTCATATGATCTGATGCTCCTGAATCCACAATCCATGAGTTTGATTTCTCTTGTTTTACACTTAAGGCTCTTAGAAAATTACCTTTTTGTGCTAGAGAACCATTACCGATTGTGGTAGAATTAGTATGCTGGAACATTTTCTGCAGTAGATCCAATTGTTCCTTACTGAATGGGCTTGATTCAACAGAGGTTTGAGGCTCTGTGGCAGCTAAATGGCCACGACTGTCCCACTCCTGGGAAGGACGTGATGGTTTCCAGTCTGCTCGCTTTCCATGAATTTTCCAGCATGTCTCCTTTATGTGTCCTAATTTGCGACAGTGTTCACACCATGGTTTTCCTTTCCCTTGTCTATTATCAGTATTGTTGCTGAATTGGGGTCCTCGAGTAGCTAGGGCTGAATTTTCTGGGGCAAGAATAGTTCTTTGAGATTCTAACATCACCTTTTTCCTGCTCTCTTCTCTTCGAACTTCTGAAAATACTTCTCGAATGCTAGGTAGTGGCTTAGTGCTGAGGATTTTTCCACGAACTTCATCAAGATTTTTTATTAAGGCCAAGGAGGAATTTATAAATTCGATCCTTTTCAATGATGTCCTTATATTTCTTGGAATCATCAGAACATTTCCATTCAAATTCTTCGAGCATGTCGAGCTGCTACCAATGACGTGTTAGAATATTAAAATATTCTGTCACCGGGCGATCACCTTGGCGTTGATCATGGAGGATGCTCTTGATTTCAAAAATTTTAGAGGTATTGTCTTTGTTAGAGTAGGTTTTTTTGCTGCCTCCCAGATTTCTTTAGCAGTCTTGTAATACATAAAATTTTCTCCAATGTCAATAGTCATGGAATTGATCAACCATGACATTACCATGCTGTTCTCTGACTTCCAGCCTTTGAATTTCGGATCATTCTCCTCTGGAGGTGTAACAGCCCCTGTGAGGTAGTCCTCTTTCCCTTTTCCACAAATAAACATCATAACGGACTGAGACCATTGAAAGAAATTTTGTCTGTTGAGTTTGTGACCTGTGATTTGAAGACTTCAGCCTTCTGATCCGGTGAGACTGCTGGTGATGACATCTCCAGGATTGGACATTGTTTCCCCTTTGTTGGACATGATAAATTTACTAGAGACAAAGGTTCAGATCATCTTGCTCTGATACCATGTAGATTTTGAGAATTGTGTACAGTAAAATTTTTATTCAACTGATGCTTAACCAAAAAATACAAGATAGCAGAAATATTTGTAGCCTTTGTACAATAGGTCTTATCTCCTAATCCTAAAACCAAAAAATAAGCAGATTACTCTCCTTTTGAATTTTGAACACCAACACCTGATCTGATGGGACCAGAAAACTAATTTGATAAAAGATGATATCATCTTATCTTACATTTAAATTCAAATAGGAGATGATAACCAAATCCTTCAGTTAGGAACTGAATTTCCACAACAACTCTACACTTACAAGTTACAAATCCACTTTCCACTTCTTTCTTTTCTTTTTTTTTTTTTTTATTTTTAATTTTTAACCTTATCAACTCATTAGCATTGGAGGTACCATCTTTCCTCACTCCATGTTACAACCATCATTGCCAATGGCAGCAACATTGCTATCAACATTGCCCAATAGAGTGATCAATGCCATTAGCACCAGCACCAACTACTAATGCAACCTATCAGCGACAAAATCGTGATCACTGGTAGCATTAAATCATTTTCATGCAACACTGTCAATGGCAGCAATGACGATAGCAACATATAATTGTCCATCACCAAAAGCATTGATGACAACAACCATGCTGCCAATGATGGCAATCAGCAGTTATGATGGTAGTCACTGATTTCGCTGCTGACAGTGATAATCCACAGCATGATTGTCAATTACTATGGAAATTATCCAAGCAAGGAGAATACTTAAACATGGTGACTTTTACATAACCAAAAACTCGAACTACAGTTCAGATTCAGTTCTGACTCTGTTAGAACCGGAATGAAACTTAACAATGCTAATTCCTTTTTCAATTATGTAAGACACAGATAGTCGAGTAAAGTTCCTCAATGGTAATCACCTGGCACAAATGCCAAGAAAAAAGCATCTATGGCAGCATACTACAGTTGCTCTTTTGACAAAATATCAACCTCCCAGTTTCTGAGTCTTATTTTCTTGGGCTTCAATAGCTGAAGAGATCCAGCAATAGAGACAAATCAATGGAATCAACCAGCCACTTAAGCAAATGAAGGACAAGATGTTAAAATAACTATGGAAATAACATGGCCATAAAATGAGAGACTAAAAATGGAACAAGATAGAGAAGGCAGTGGAGTCATAAAAATATCTAATGCCTATACAATGTATGCTAAGAAAGAAAGAGGGATTAAGGTTCATAAAATGGTTCCAAGAAAAGATCAATGTAACCGTTGATCTCAGTTATGCACTGTTATAAGCACATATAACCAAACTTCATAACAGTACCTACAACTGAAGGCAAAGCAATAGGCTTCCCAATCTTCTTACGAACTTGAGAGAAGCACAATATTTCATGCCCAAAAAAAAGAATGTCTCCTACTACACTATAGTCGCACGCACATTTGTTACCCTTTTGCTATGATTATATGTGAAATATCCATAGAGTAACTGAGGAAGCTCAGCCACTTCATCACTTTGTCTTTGCAGCACCAGGCGAGAAAGAATCCTGGTATTCCCAGGGCATATTTATAGCAAGATGGCAGCACACTTTCAATGTCTGGGTTTACATTCATTGTCTCAATCAAACAAGGAACCAAGCATGGATAATCCTCCCATTATTTTCAATAGGGTTAAATATATAGTCATGATTAACACTGCAGTGATTTATTTGGATTAGAATGCCAGTAATGAAAGGAAACCAAACCAAAAAGCTTTCGAAAGGAAACATCGTCATTGAACATCCAAGCATCTACTCTTGGGAAGTCAAACTAGCTTGAGTGAATAAATACCTCTTTGCAAACAAGCTTTTCCGTTAGAGATTGAAGTCCCCAAACTTTGGGTTCTCCACCTAGCTTGCTGTTAGCCAGGCAGAAAAGATCTTCGACTGCTTTAACAGAGACATTATAATCTTTAAATACCTTAACACAATCATTGCCAGTGCCCACTCCAATCTGCATTTGTTCAAGCATTCAACTGTAATACAAGCCCAATCTCCAAATCCAAACTAAAAGTTCAAACATTTATGAAGCAGTGTAGAAACATGAGTGTGAGATCTTATGAACTTTTACAAGTGTGGAGTCTTCAAGGAGTACGCAAAGACTCTGCGTTATTCCAGAATTAATGGTATGCATCACATGACAAAGATTCGCATCCCCATATATCTGCATAACTGCAGCCTTCCCAGGCAGAACACCTGTCAAGTCAAATATAAACTAACTGGCAACAAGCGCACTGCTTTACTGCAGGAATAATCATTTTTTACGACACCAACTTCTAGTGCGATATATCTTCATATACAAATAGACATAACAAAAGCTTCCAAAGATAAATAATACATGTGAAAGGAAAATTTTACAATGCATAGGTCTCATTTATCCCCTTATACTGGAAGCAAGAAAGATCAAATTTTTTAACAGGTAGCATATATCTAACAGAAAGGCACACCAGTTTTGAGAGCTTCATAAGGTGATGAGGAGATCACCGCCTTCTTTTGTCACATTACTGTGAAGCTCAAACTTCGACTAGAGTACAATATTGCAGACCAAAGTAAAAGTATTTTCCCTCTTTACAAAGAGAAGGTGGCAAAGTAGAAAGCAAGGTTCAAGGAACCAGCAAATGCACCCAAGGACATGAACATGCTAGGAATGGAAACACTTTATTTGTAAAAACAATAGGTAAGGCTACGTGCATTTAACCCTCCCCAATACCCACAATGTGAGAGCCTCGTGGATCCTTTTTTTACAATAACAATATAAAACATCCACAAGATTCTGCCTTTTTCATGCTTCATAACCATATTACACTTGCATACAAGCACCTCCAAATCAAAGGTTCAAAGGTAACAAGAAAGTCCATTGCTTGGATAAACTTAAAAAAGACAACAACTAACAGATTCCAAAATGAATTAGTAATCAGACCTTTTCTGAAGGTGGGCTTCCACTCAATATCAAATCCTACAGCCCATTTCTCCTTTTCTGGATTCAATACTTTGTGGAAGCTCCCTTGCAGCTGTTTCTACCTCCATTTCTGTTCTACTATAACAGATGCGTCCTCCAAACTTCATTGCAGGATATCTCGTCCTTAGATGGTCTGACACACAAAAACGGCAATCTTACAACATAGTCCTCTTCTTCACATTCACAATGAAACAAGCAAAATTAGGAAAAATGGCAATCTTACTAAGAAATTTAACAAAAATATTTTACTAGTTGATATGACATATTTTACAATCATGTCAAATTAAAACCCTACCCAAGGATTTTGGCAGGCCCTCCTTCACATGCCATTTAGCTTTAATAGATAAGGTAATTAACGCAAAGACTCCAAAAGAATGTAAATGGACTTCAAACCCATATAATCTTTTGACTGAAAATGAGAAAAAAGCCAAAAAAAAAAAAAATGGAGTTTACCTCGACATGGGGACAAAGAAAAAGGCTTGGAGAGACCAGAATAGAACTTGGCAATTGGCGGCGGTTTTTTGCCGGGTCTTCTTGGCCATTGTCTTGGGGACTTTGAATCCCGCTTCTTGAAAACGGATGGCGGAGTTGCGGAAGATATGGATTGCGCTCGAAACGATGCTTCTATTGAATCAATTGCTTCAATTTCCTGGTCTTTATATGGCTGCTCCCAATCGGGGACTGAAGGAACTGAAGAAGAAATGGTGACTTCAAGTTGCTAGGATGCACGGACACGATACAGGATACGGACACGACACGACACAGATACGTGTACACGGAAATTTTAAAAAAATTAGGACACGGATACGGCGTAAACACGACTATAAAATATATTAAATATTATATATATATATATATATAATTTAAATATTTTAAATAAATTTTAAATTTTTTTATATATAGTACATAATAATTATTATTATGATATTTTATAATATAATTTGTATTTTATTTATAATTCTTTTAAAAAATATTATATATATGTGTGTGAATATATATGTGTGTGTATATATAATAAAATATTTAAGTAAATAATATATGTGTGTAATATATTAATTAAAATATCAAATACATATAAAAGTATGTGGCACGTGTATTAGAAGTGTCCGACACGTAAATTAGAAGTATCCGACACGCGTGTCCGAATTTTTTTTATTTTTATTTTTTTGTTGGACACGTTTCGGAGTGTCGGGTAAGTGTCGTGTCCGACACGTGTGTCCGACACGGGTACTCACTATTTTAGAAGTGTTCGTGCTTTCTAGTTGGTCTGTGTATGGCTAGTCCCAATCTGGGACTGAAAGAACTGAAGAAGAAATGGTGACGACATCGTAACTGTTAGTTTCTTGGGGCTTTTTCCATAACGTGAACTTTCAAAGGACGCCGACGGCGATTTGGGACCGGAACAAAGGGAGAGTTTGAATAGGTTGCTTTTGTTTGTGCCGGTAACCTTTTGGAGGGAATTTGCTAAATTGCTTGCGATCGAACGCGAGAGCGGAAATCATCAAAGTAGTTTTATTTGGTAGGTTTTTTTTCGTCCCTCTTTTTTCGTGCTTGTGTTTAATCCAAGCTTCTTTTTTTAATTTTTCGGTTTAATCCAAGTAGTTAACAATCATATTAAACAATTTGGATCATCTAATTTAGTGGAGTGTTTGAACATACAGTTAAGAATTGATTAATGAAAATTACATCCATCACATTGTAATCTCCAAGGTTTGTTGGCCCATCAAATTCACAGAACATGGACTAATAGGCTCATCAACTATTAACCTGCTCACCAATCTGACAGATAAAAGGAAAGATTACAATGCCTTTCTATTGGGAATGGTAATGCCACCGCTTGATCCTGGCCGACTTGCTAATTGCCAAGAAAGTAACTCAACAAACAAGCCGAAGTGGATGCCAAAAAGTCATGAGACTAGAATTGTTCAAACAAAATTTCCATGCAGAAATGTCCATTTGCAGAGTGCACCACTGACCACCTTATGGAATCCCTAAAAGATTGGAAATTCAGAAATTTTTTTTGCTCTCAAAGGCTGAACTCTAGGCCTCCATAGTCCCAGCCTGTACTTGTGGGCATGGTCTAATATCAGCTTCCTCTACAAAATAGCAAAGAAAAGTCAGAACCAAGAACTTTTCTGTTGGGATGGACTGAACCAAGACTTTAACAACTCCAAAATCAGTACTCTGCAAGTATTTATAGTACCATCCAGTTCTTTCCCAAAGTTCCATTTGCAGGTTTAACAAGCAATGAAATATCTTCTATGCGGTTCCAGAATGGGACAGTTATACTACTTTCATGCTGGTTTGAAGGAAAAGTCATGGTTACATGGCAGAAAAAGAAGTAGCATTTGTTCTGTGAACAATTCTGGAAACCAAGATTCAAGTGTTTCACTTTTATGCTGTTCCGAGGGAACCTTTCCACTCCCACATGCACAAGAAAGTAGCTCAAAAAAGAAGATTCGGGATAGGTAGAACACTGATTTATCCCATGTTGATCACCAGATTTTTACTTACAAAAGGGCCACTTTTCCTTCAATTGATCAACTGGAAACCAAAGCAACAGTTGATACCACAAGTATTCTCTGTCTATCTCATTGTGCTTGATGCCAATCCAATAAAAATCAGGAAAAGGGTGGAATTCAGATATTCCCTTGCCCTATCCCGCTTATTTTAATTACCAAACTTCAAATAAATAAAACGTATTAGAAATATAGCTGGTGCATGATATTAGCATGCAACAAAAATATCATAAACTTAAGAACATCATAAACATATGTGACCTGTTAAAGTTCTCTATCACCAATTCCACCAAACTTGGCAGCTAAAGGACAAAGAATATTTGTACCCATATTGCTACAGCCTGCAAGAGAAATCCAACAAAAAAGTAACAAAAACCAACCACAAGAAGCTCAAAAATCTAAGCAATTAGATTGCCTACTTCATCAAGGCAGAAAACTTGATCAAGGGAGAAACGGATGATTTAATAGTCCGTCAAGGCATGAGATTGGGTATCAAATCGGACTCTATGATTCCGCTTTTGAGGGCAAAAGCAGCAAAACCAAGAAGATACTCAAGCAGTGTCCCTTCTCCGAGGAATGCCTGGTACGTTTATTCTCCTTTTCAAAGGCAGGGAGGCAGAATTGGAGTCGCAGGCAGGAAGGCAGAAATGGATATAAATCTGGCTTAATCACAATTGCTAGACATGCCAGTTTCTTCATCTATATCAAGATATTAAACAATACAACCACAACCATTATTGAGTAATTTCCAAATCAAACTCTGACAAATTAAGCAATAATTCTTGAATATAAAATGCAAAACAAAATTAAAATATCTCATACATCAGTGGCGATTCATCATTTCCTTTTGCACCATGAGCCATGCAAGACATAAGTAAAAATATGACCAACAACAAACAAAGATTATTGAAAAAGAAAAACAAACAAACAGAAGCTTTACTCTACCGTTCTCATATAGCGGACATTTACTCCAATCTTGTAAAATTCTGTAGTATGGCTTCCCACGATTGTCCACGTATAATATTTCCCGAACTTCCCAGATGTTATGTGGTTCCTCACGTGCACCGCAAGAAACAGCAAAATATGCTAATCTATCACAAGCAGCATTAGCTTCTCTATAATGCCACCTTGGATGGAAGTCTCGAAGGGATCTGAATTTCTGATACAGAGCTCCATAATGTGAACAAAATTTTGGCAGTGTCGGGCTTACACCAATAAGAACATCCAGCTATCTCTGCTTCTTCAATATCTTCAATTTGATCATGAAAATACATTAATTGATACCCCAATATTTTATCTCTGTCTCAACAGAGATGCAGCACCGGCAAATCCATCCTTCCACAATGCCCCATCAAAACTTCCTTTAGCCCAATCTCCCCTCTTGGGAACTTTGACCCCGTCGTCATACAGTACAGTCATCACAGGATGCACCAGCATCGTATCCGTATCTATGTCCATCACATATATTCCATGTTGAGTGCAATGTGAGATAATTTCCTTTTCGCGCACAGGTGGTGATCGATACAACCAATACATGAAGTCTTGCTTCGTCAAATATGTTGGACCTAGAGAATCCATCAACCTTTCGTGATGCCATTCTCGGTACACTTTTAATTATTATTAGCATATCATTTTTTTGCACATATGTGATGATAATTGTATAATGGTTGAATTATTTGGTTTGGTTCTTAAGGACCTTTGGTGGATTGTTCACATCTTTTCATGCACAAAAGAGCTTTAGACACGAGCAACATGCCTGAAGGTAGTTCTCTCATTAAGATATAAACTCATGAATAAACTAAAATAAGGTGGAGAAATGTGTTGATGCCTTTATAATATGGAGGTTTTGATTTTCTTTTTTCAGATTGTGATCTTACTCTGCACCAACTTCAACATGAGATGGAGATGAGAAGGAAGGAGTATGAGCAGGCCCGTAACGAATTTAGAGACTACTTGATAATTTGAATTCAAAACTTATGCTTTTAAATTTTTTTCAAGGTTTTAGTGAAGATACTGTGGATTTATTTATATTCTTCGATAATTTTCATTTTCAGAAGCCTAATACTCTCTTTCAAAACTTCAAGGATCTATATGAGGAAAGACTCAAGAAGGTTGGTGTGTTTATGCCGGGTCCTTTCGTGATGCCATTCTCGGTAATCCTCGATAGGACCCGGCATAAAAACACCAACATTCTTGAGTCTTTCCTCATATAGATCCTTGAAGTTTTGAAGGAGAGTACTAGGCTTCTGAAAATGAAAATTATCAAAGAATATAAATAAATCCACAGTATTCACTAAAACCTTGAAAAAAATTTAAAAGCATAGGTTTTGAATTCAAATTATCAAGTAGTCTCTAAACTCCTTACGGGCCTGCTCATACTCCTTCCTTCTCATCTCCATCTCATGTTGAAGTTGGTGCGGAGTAAGATCACAATTAAAAAAGGAAAATCAAAACCTCCATATTATAAAGGCATCAACACATTTCTCCACCTTATTTTAGTTTACTCATGAGTTTATATCTTAATAAGGGAACTACCTTCAGGCATATTGCTCGTGTGTAAAGCTCTTCTGTGCATGAAAAATGTCAACAATCCACCAAAGGTCCTTAAGAACCAAACCAAATAATTCAACCATTATACAATTATCACCACATGTGCAAAAAAATGATATGCTAATAATAATTGAAAGTGTACCATGTCTTCCCCCAACATTCATCAAAGATCTCAAAGCAGTCTCACGAACTGTCCATTTTGCAACAGGAGCAATCATAGTCCCAACCTAAACGCCAGCATTTAACAACCACAGCATAAGAGCAACAATTGAAGAATCATAAATCTCGAGTGTCAAATGCCTAGCATATGAGAGAATCTACTGTTAAAGTTCAGCATCAGTATTTGAAGCAAAAAAGTACTTTCTAAGATCTCCTAGAACATGAATTAATCCAAGCAAATTGATCAACCTGACTCTGGTTTTGCAGCAATAAAAGTAAATCAATTTCAGGCAGTTGATAGTAAAAGGGGCAAAAATGCATCAGAAAAATGTTGAGCAGCAAAACAACGCATGAGTGTAACACAAACAGACACATGCACAGACATCAATATGAGACAAACACATCAGCAAGTAACTGCAAGAATAAGTTGACATCAAGTTCTTACAAAAAACCAGAATGTTTTCCTTTTAAAAAATTTTATTTATTAGTGGACAAAACTCTGATTAGAGGATAAGAACCACAGAATTTCAGTCAGGGAAATTTACAGAATATCAGACCACAAAGTAGAATACGATTCAAAAGCCCATGAAAGGCAATAATTTTTCCTGGTTAGAATGCCACAATACATGCCCCTTCCTAGCATTTTATGTTCATCTGGAAATGCCCTACTCCTAGCATTTTGTGGAGAATGACTTCACCATTCGTCAAGTCATAAAAGTGACAGAAACATGCATTACCGTAATTCGCTTGGAAGAAAATACAATGCTTCTCTTAGCTGCCTTGGACCTTAAACTAATCTTAAGCCAAATTTCTAATTATGCATTGCAATTGTATCATATAGTCCCAGACAAGATGGGGCACCTACAGGAACATTAAACTTGTTCCCTTCGGCTAGCTGGTTAATTTGCTTTACGTACAAAAGCTTGAAACTAAGCTTTTAAAAAGGCTCAAAAGGACCTCCAAAGAATGAGTTGGAAGTGCGGGGGTGTTTTAGATGACACAACACATACCACACAAATAAAAAAATTCAAAGATTGGCATGTTTGCAAATGAATCAACCTGATGGACAATAATAGATGCCACTTGTATGGTAACAGTCGACGGAGCCGATTTGATTGGAAAAGATTTTTTCATTCAAAATATCCCTGCCAGAAGAACCAACCTGAAGGGAAAGAACCGAACGATCATCAAACCGCTTTACAGAAACAGGTGCTCTTGCAGGAATAGTTTTTGCAACCCTTTCCAACTCTTCTTCTTGTTTCTTTGCAGTTACCCTATCAGGTCCACTGTAATGATCAACAGTCTCTTCCAACAGCAGCAAGTTCGTCATTATGTCTTCAACAGCCTCCTGTTAAAGTGAGATAGACCAAGAAGATACCAATATAATTAATGGAACATTCTACAAATAGTACACTTGCTCTACTTTAAACAGGAATGCTGAAACACAATAATTCCTCGGAAATCACTAAGCTTATAGGTCAATTCCCTCAACAACTGTTATTGGCATCAATAATTTCCAGCACACACAGCACAGCAATTTCAAATTGACGTGCCAAGGAGAATATTACAGCACTGACTTTGATTTTGCGGCAATAAAAGTAAATCTATTTCAGGCAGTTTATAGTAAAAGGGGCATAAATGCATCAGAAAAATGTTGAGCAGTAAAACAATGCATGAGTGTAACAGACATCAATAGGAGACAGATACATCAACAAGTAGCTGCAAGAATAAGTTAACATCAAGTTCTTACAAAAAACCAGAACGTTTTCCTTTTAAAAAATTTTATATTTTACATAGCGGACAAAACTCTGATCAGAGGATAAGAACCACAGAATTTCAGTCAGGGAAGTTTAAAGAATTTCAGACCACAAAGTAGAATACAATTCAAAAGCCCATGAAAGGCAATAATTTCTCCAGGTCAGAATGCCACAATACATGCCCCTTCATGTTGAGAAAGAGGTGACAACACACTTGTCTTTTTATGTTCGTCTAGAAATGTTGTACTCCTAGCATGTTGGTCATTCAGAGGAAATGAAACATTCTCAACATAAATGCTCATAATGATTTAACGACTAGGAATACAAGTATATCCACCTCACATCATAACAAACTGAATGATCTGTAAAAAGCAGTAAGAAAGAAAAAGGGTAAAATGGAGACGCAAGGGTCACAGCTCTAGTTTGACAAAACAGAATACTGAAAAAAAAAAAAAAACAAAAGGCTCTGAAAAGAAGCTGTCCAATGCAACGATCCAAGTAAAAGAGAGGACTCAAATCAAAATTTTAAAGATGGTTTATGTATAAATGCAGCTTAGAATATTGAAAACTGTACTCATATGACAAAGTGTAGGATGTTTAAGGCTCCAGCAAATAGAATATGGGAAAGAAACAGTGCATTGTTTCTCAAATTCATAAAGGTCTATCAATCAACTCATCTGAAAGCAATTTAACATACCTCCCCTTCCTCATGGCTCTGAATTCCTTCATATGCCATCATGAATGGCTTGATCTTCTCCAGTACCTTCCGCACAGGCATAGGTGGTTTCTCGTCAATATCCGGGTTTTGATCAAACTCACCCGTCAGGTACTCTGGCTCAAATCTGCAATCCAAAAAAATTTCATTCCAGAATTGCAAAACAAAAGATTATTCCATATCCAAAGTAAACCTTTGAAACCTAATCTTACAGCAATTCATTAAAAGCTGTAAAGCTATAAACCTATTTCAAGTCCTGCAAAGAGGCCTCTAAAGAAGAATTATCACACAATGAGCCAAAATAGTTCTAATAAGAACAAAAATTTTAGTATGATGTCCATGATGCATCCCAACTCCTTTATTAGAGAAAACTCCCAAAAGATTTCATCAAATTGACGAGAAGATTTTGCTTCTTAACTTAGCTCTCAAGTCTCCAAACAGAAAAAGAATGAAAACAAACAGCAATCCAATTGAACAGAACGCGAAAAATAAAGATGCCCATCGAAAACAAAAAAAAGTAGGACCTTAAAATTGGTATCCAAGGCATCCAAAAATCCATCTTCCAGAGGAGAAGGCAGAACTCTGGAACTCAACTCCTCGAAACCTTCAATCAATTTGTTCATATTCTCAACTCCAAGTTTCTCAGCCAATTTCTTCCCATCCTTGTTGTCACCCAAAGAAAGACCCGTAGCCTCATCATCATCATCAACATCACCCCTGTCTTCTCTCCCTCTCCCTTGCCCTCTGCCTCCGCCGCTGCCGCTGGTTGCTTCCGACCCCCGCGACGGTATGCGCATCGCATTCTTCGCCGCCGTCTCATCGCTCATTTTCGGCTTAGTAGCCGTGGTTGGCCCCACAGCTTCGTCTCGGGCTTGCCTGTTCGGTCTCCCTTTCCTGATGTGCCGATTTTCTTCCTGAACCTGCGGCGGAGAGGGGCCTGCTGGCTGGACAGTCTTCCCACGTCCGACGCCGGGTAGTGCGGATATCACAGTGGGTGGCAGGTGCCGCTGTACATTGAAGTGGACTCTTGGAGGCGTCGATACTGGCTTCGAGATGGGACCTGATGGCAAATCGGCGGCTCCTTGGCCCCATCCAACTGTAGATTGCGTAGAATGCGCCGGCGGTAATTTTAAAGACGAGGTGAAGGCGGAAAAGGACGGGAGAATCGGGCCAGATGGCAGAGGCCTGCCCCCGCCGTGACCGATCCCATTTGGCGGAGGCTCGGGTTATGACTCGTCGGACTCCCGCTTCCCTGGTGCTCTCGGAACCAAATCGGGAATGAAGGGGGAGTGCCCTCCACCCCCACGGCCGCGGCCGCCTCCGTGGGAAGCCGGAGGAAGTGGAAAATGGAGAAATGGACAAGAAAGGGGAGCGTTTGGCTGCAGGCTTAGAGTTGTAACCGTTAGGGTTAGGGATCCTTCTTCCAATAGCTGTCCCTTTCATTTGACAAAATAACGCAATCGGTAGACAACTGACGACACCGGTTGCCGGTTGGTACAATCCAATCCTCTTCTACGGTGGATTTTTTCTTTATGTTACTCGACTTCGCCGCTTCGGCGGAGTAGGGTTTAAGGCAGCGCGAGAGGTTTAGGGTCTGTTTGTTTGTTGTGCAAAAAAAAATGAAGGGGGAGAAAAAAAATATAATTATTATTATATTTTTTTTATTTTTTATTTTTACTTTCTACACTATTTTAAACTATAGTTATTAAAATCAGCTCGCACTGATCCGGTCAGACGGTTGGGTCAATAAGTTATTAGTTCAACTAGTAGGTCATTAATTTAACTAGTGGGTCAACAATTTTTAAGAAGAGGAATATATTATATAAATATATAAATTTTTTTTTTACAATTTAACACAATAACTGTATTTTTAAAAATTAAAAAATAATTTATCCTAATCAAAATTTTAATAAAAATTATTAAAGAACTATTTTTCAATGTCGATTGTAACCTATTACTTGAAATATGAACAACGTTAAATTGTTGCATACAGCAAAATAGACAATAAAAAGTAAAAAAGTATTAAATTGTATAAGAAAATATTGTGTAATACTATTTAATATTATAAAAATATTATTTTTATTGTTCAAACAGTAAAAAGTTAAAAAAATAATAAATTTTATTATGTGAATATTGTGCAGATATTACTATTTATGTAGTGAAAAGTGAAAAAATTTATAATTTTTACTGCATAAATACTATTTATTATTATAAAAATATTATTTTTATTGTTTACAGCGCAAAAAGTTAAAAAATAATTTTTTATTCTTCCAATGACCTGGTTACTGTTTATGAAACCGACCCAACCCAATGTCAGGGTCACCAGGTGACCGGTCCAATCGGACGGGTCAGGCCGGGTTTAATAACATTACTCAAATTATTTTATTCTCTATATTTTTTTCATAAATTACCATTCATTTTTTTTACTATATTTTCTTTCTCTCAATTTTTCTACCACTCTAAATAACTTTATTTTCTCTCTATTTTTTCTCTTATAAATTACTATTCACATTTTTTCACCATACTTTCTTTTTCTTTACTTTCTTCACCCTTCCAAATAACTTTATTTTCTCTCAATTTTTTTTTCTTTTCTCTTCCTTTCCCTACTTTTTCTCTCACTCCAAACACGGAAGGCCTTTTTTCTTTTTTTCTTTTTTCCTTTTTTTTCCCCTTACGTCTACACATTATTCCATGTACGGTATTTGCTTTACAATAATAAAGTGTAAAAAATCGGAATTTTAAAGAATTATGTGGTAATAGATATCAAAATAATTGTTTCATAGGAGATATCAAAATAAAATAAAAATTAAATAAAGAGAGTTTAGCACTTGCTGAAAAACAATAAATATACTTGAGTCTATTTTTAGAAGCTAGTCAAAAAATTTGTGAAAATGGCCAAAGAGAGGTGAGACTTCGCAGACCCGAATAGATCAGATATATTATATAGACACACGATGATTCTACTATGGGTCCATGTGTCTTGCAAATAACGCCGATGTTCCATGACAGCAAGTGAGGGCAGCTTGACATGCATGTCATACGTGCATGATTTCAATTCAAAGACAGGCCAAGCAACTTATCATATCCTCAACGATGTTGCTATGAACTTTTCGTGCTGGGATTTTGATTTCGGCTTTGAGGCTACTACGTTGTGAATTATGATTGGAAAATGAATAAACTAAAAGAAGAAACTAACTGTCATGACGAGAATCAAAGAAAAAAGGTCATCAGATGTATGTTGAACTTTAAAATTAGTTAAAAAAGATAAAAAAACGAAGTCAATTGGTCATTCGGTGTTAATTAATTAGAGTTATCAGGAATACGCATCAAACACATTACGAAGAAGCATCACATCAAGTGCAAACTTTATGTTCATTGTTTCCAGCGTTGAACAAAAAAGAAAAGAAATGAAAAAGGCCAAGAATCTCCCGATGCCTTGCATAAATTGCGCATTCTTACCAAAATTGATGGACTTAGTTTATGGCTCAAGATAACAGGAACAAAGACGATCATATTTGTAGGCCTGAAGGCTTCTTGGCAAAAGCAAATGGTCTAAATGCACATTCATGAATGCAGCAATTAATTAGTTTGGATTTTCTTGAACGCAACACCTTTTGCGAGGCATGTCAGTCGGACATTACATTGACTTTTTCCGGACATGAATCCAGGCTACGGGAACATTCCCCCTTCTAATGCTCTTAATTCGATGTTAATTTTGATCTAATGTCACTGGCCTCATATAGTCAGCGCATCCTGACTCAATGTATTTCTTGACCATAGTACTCAGGATAGAGAAAGCTTCAAATCCGGAAAAGGTTTAAGTATGTTTAACACCTTTATACCAGAGAAACGAAAACTACGAGCATGGACCAAAACATAGGATTGGAATTCTCAAAAAGAATATACACCAACATTGGCTTCTTAAACCTATAACAGGCGAAAATCAATTGAAGGTCTTCTATCAATTAAACCTATAACAGGCGAAAATCAATTGAAGGTGCTGCACGAAAAATTAGCACCCATGTAAGACAACAAGCATTCATTCACAAATGAAAAGTTAAAATCAAGAATACGAGATCTGATCAACTTTCTAAAAACTCTGCAGACTGAATTGTACGTATAAGTTCCTTCAAATTAGCTAGCACATGGCGTGGTCCTAAACTCTGTGCTCCTATGTAATTCAAAAGCTGCTCCAAGTCCTTCAAACACAGGGAAACAGTTAAATTACTCAGGTGAAGGCAAAGATATAGTACTGAGAAAAATAAACAACATGCTATTTTACTTGGTAAACCAAAGACCAGCAACAAAAAACAACAAATTGAAAAGAAAAATGCACAATAAATTTGAATGTTAGCCAGAAGTGCTAGCAACCCTTCTGCTTGCACCTGGCCCCCAATTCCCCCCATCCACCGTCCCACAATTAGAGAAAGCAAAGGGAAGGAAAATGAACAGAATGTGGTGCCTTCAGAGATCACATAAAACACCAAAAAGGTTCTTTGGCACTCCAAGCATCTTAGATCTTTGCCATATAATCTTTCATATTCTAATTTATCAATTTGAAACTTCCCAATTTGAGGTTCCCTAGCTTTTCAATTGGCCAGGAAAATTTAAGATTATGTCTTACCGTGCTGCATTCATACAAAGTATAGACTATAGACTATAGACTAAGATGGAAAAAGTATTTAAGAAAAAAAAAAAATAGTAATAAATTACATGGCACCATGATACATTCTCTATCCCTGAATATTTGTCTTGAATGGAAAATATTTAATTATTGTGCTGAAGCAGTTTTCCTTTCCCAGACAAGTAGTGACAGTTAATGAAAAATGTCCAAACCTTCCAGAGTTTGATAACTGAACACTATCAAAATCCAATGAGCTGTTACCTTGTTTAACAGGAATACTCCGTAAGCTGCCCGTGTAGTATCTTGACCTTCTAGAAAGAGTGGAAACTCAACAGGCTTAGCATTTGCATGAGTCGTTGAACTTGATGGCAAATCAGATGATGTAGGCTCTATTGAAGGTGCAAAGTCATTAACATAAGAATGAGACCCTCCCAAGCGCAAAGGGTAACGCAAAGGAACTTGTAAATATGAAGCTATAAGAGAAACAGCCTGCAATGGATCCCAGGGTAAATGAAAAATGTTACCCAGTGCGAGTCAATTATTTATGCATATATGCCATATCACAACGGAAAATGTGACAATTTTCTTAATAGGAGGAAACCAGTAAGATGTCCTCCTCAAAAAGAAAGAACAAAGCCAAACTAATGATGCAATATTAACAAAAAGGGACAATACTAAGCGTACCATCTCGGTGAAAAAACTAATGATGCAATATTAAAAATAAAACTTAACAACAGAAATCTGGTTGAAAAAATGATCCATTAAGCATGCAAAGCAAAGATATATTATCTTGTAAGACTGTCAAAGAAAATGAGATGAAGCTCACATGTGCAACATATCCCAAGGCACTTGCAGACCTTTGGAACTCCTTCTTATTGGTGAAAAAGCTCATCTTTGTAAAAGGAGCCATACTCAAATGCAGATCTACAATTGTCAGGGATCCTTGATTAACAGGTTTAGATCCACCACAGTTTCCTGCTAAAGACAAAGGATGGAAGATAATTAAAAAGCACCCCTAAAATCCCGCCGCACAAGGTTTAACAGCAGAGTGTAAGTTTACCATATTCTACATAGCTATGACAAAATGTAATTGCCCTATTAGGACCATGAATCATTTAAAGCACATGCTCCAAGTATACCATGGCTACGAATCAATTGCATTACATAAAGGCAGAAATATGTTGAGGCCATATATGGCCAAGTAAATCAGCAAAAGAAAGGATGATCAAGAAACACCATAAACATAATAAAGCCCAAAAAATTTATTCAGATGTATATTGAACACCTACAACAAGTCAAACATAGAAGAATAAACTCAGATGTTTACCGTGTCTAACTAATGAATTAATTGTCACAAACTTCTATTAGCTGTTCTAAGAGTTCTCCTCAGAGTTGCACATCCAAGTATATACAAGGATGCTAATCGAAGACAATACTTTCATACAAAACATACAATCCAGTTCTGTAGATATAATTCTATAAAAGGATCCTAACTAACAATGATGTGTCAGGGGGATTCTTAAGAATTACAAATGACTTTTACGCAAAGAGGAGACTTGCTTCAAAGCATTGTTTCATTGTAGTGGCTAATCTATATCATAACTGAGCAATTCATGGTGCGAAGTTGCCAACAAACCCAAAATAGGCCAAGAGAAGCTGAAGTTATTGCTTATATCATGCGACTCCTCTCATATATGAACTCTAGCATTTGAAAATCCTACAGTTTTTTATTTTCGTGAACAAATTATGGTGCTACCTGATCTGCTACTGTTTGGAAACGATTCAAGTTCCCGCTCCTCAGAAGGTCCAGCAGATATCTTTATGGGAAAAATCAAAGAAACTTGTGATATCATATACTGTTGTCTCTTCCTCAATATTGTCTGCCAGTTCTTGAGACGCCCATAACCCCTTTCTCCAGCAAGTGACTTGTTTGATTCCTGTAGCATTAGCATGACAGACTGATCATTATAGACATATTCTAAGACACAAAACCAAGTGTATACCAAAACAGAAGCTTAAAATAATTGATGTAAACTAGCTTGTGGACGTACACTATAACCCAGCACTCAAGAGACAACTCCGCATTTCTAGCAGAGGAGAACCAACAACACAGCTATAGAAATAATCTAACACAGGAATTGAAATATCTAAAAAATGAAGACAAGACAAGAGATAATTTTATTGCGAAACATTAAGAATCAAATAATGCTAAGAATCCTAACTATTTTTCCACTGTTTGATGCAGCGTTTACATGGACTAAAGTTTACATATTCTATGTGGTCTCCACCTGCCAAAATTTGTGGATGATACTGTCATATAAGTGACCTTGGAAACTGTGTAAACTAGTAGAAGACTAATTAAAAAGAGTCAGGCATCTCTAGCATTTTCTTTGGAATATTCCTAAGTAGGGACTGAAACTGCAAGAAAACCTTTGAAAAAAAGCATGAAGTGAAAAAGGAAGTGCCGTGAGTTGTTTTCTATCATAGCCAACATAAATTTTTTGTCAGAGATCTGAAGCATCAATAGCTGGCTCTGGCATTGCTTAAACTTGATTTTCCAACAATTAAATCTACTGCAGGCATTTTTCAGCTAAATCAAATTTCAAGCCACAATAATCAATCAAAATCAATGCTAATGTTTGTGAATCAACTTTGGAAACAAAAATTAATTTACTCTGTTTCTTACAGTCTACAAAGAAAATCCACTGACGTTTTGATTCAGATGCGTACTAAATTATCTTACCTGCAGTTGCTTACGAGCTACAGAAAGTGCAGTACCCGCAACTAATAGTGATCTGACTTCGACACACAGTCTCTCTTCTTCCTTTTTTGAATCCCCAGCTGAAATCCTAGAATGCCCTGCCATCCTTTCCATCACCAACTTCCTGGCCTCCAATTTCTGGCGCATCTCCTCAAGCTCATTTAATCGGTTTAATGACTCAGCTTTGACCTGCCCACCATGTTGCCACCCGCTAATCCGCGGGCTAATCAATTAAGGGCCAAGAAATTCAGAAAGTACCTTAAATTTTTTATTTACTATCACCGTGTTCTGCTGAGAACCACATGAAGCAGCTTTATATTCAATCTCTAAACTTCCACAAGTAAATAAAGTTACAGAATTCAATGAGTTGTTACTAATTAGTTGGCCCCATTAGAAACAGAGTTTTGAAAAAACAAGGAAAAAGAAAATAAAAGCAAACTCAACATTTTCATCAATTTTTCCTACCATCAGACAATGAAGTTGAATAACTTCAAGCACCAGAAAAAATAAATTCAAATATTTCTGATCTAAAGATATTTAAACTATCCAAATACAGATGAACGTCACTTTCTTGGAGCCCAAACCAGTAGAGGGCAATAGAAAGGGCCTATACGGGCATTTACACCATCTCCCATAAATCCCCTACTATCATTTTCTCCCAATACAGAGAAAAGAAATCACAATTAAGATTCTAGCATCTGTACAAGTATAAGTGAAAAAACATAGAAAAGTAATTTACCCAAGAAAACCTAACTAAACAAACACAGCAACTCTTCTACTCTCTAGGACGCTCTTTTATCAGCTTATATAAGTTTATTTTCCAACGAGATGGCTAAGGTTATGTTTCACAAAGTTTTCGTTTGGATATTCATTTTTATATCAATTATTTTGCCTGCCTACTTCCTCCGGCAACAAGAAGAATCTCTAAAAACGTTATTTTTACCAAACAAACAGAGATTAAAATTCAAGCACAGAACCCTAAACCCGCAAACAACACAGCATCCTGATCAAGATAAACACGAGTGACAAACATTTCAATTTATAAATTAAAAGTTTAATTCCAAATTTAATGAAGCAAAACGCTACCTGAATAAGAGGCTGGAGCCTTTGCTCGAGACAGAGCTTCTTTTCTTTAGCTTCTTTGAGAGCAGAAGAGAGGCTCCACAACCGCGCAACCTCCTGCTCAAAGTCTTCCCACTCGATCAATTTCACTTTGTCCAATTCGCCTCCGTTCGGAGGCTCCGGCGTCCGTGCGCCTTCTCGCTCCATCAATAACAACCGTAATCGAAGATGTAATTATTGGGATCGAGAACCGGTCATGGCCTGACCTCATCGTCCTGAGACGAAATTAGTAGTTAGGTATTCGAGAACATCGAGCCCGCTGCGTAATTGCTTTTTGAAATGGATTTTCTCGGGAAAAAATATTCCGAGTTTTCTCGGGAAAAATTAGGAAGAAAGTCGAAAACTAAATACGTTTTTTCCTTTTTTTTTTTTTTTTTTTTTTTCTTTTCTGGTTACAACAAACAACAGACTATTTTGCTGTTCTTTTATTTGTGTTTTTTATTTTGTTTTTCTTCGCTTTGAATTTTTTGGAAGGGTTTGGGAAAGAACGACAAGTGGATTCAAAGTCAACAAAACACCCAGTAGGTAAACGGGGCCCCGTTGTTCGTACTTTACACCCGTTAGAGAAGATCATGTCATTTTATCACATAAAACGGTGCTTATTAAGAAGGATTAAACCGCTTCATCGCGCACTGTAAATAAGCCATTATACTAAATTATTAGAGAAATATGCTTTAAGAACTAAAAAGAATCACTAAATTATTAAAAAAACATATATTTGATGTCATAATTATATAAAAATAAATGTATATTTTATTTTACCGAACATCATCATAACATTCAAACTCATAACTTACAAATAAAATCTTTTTTACTATTAGTTCACGATAATCAATTTTTTTTTAAACAACCATAAAGAAGTTCATTAGATAAAACAGTAACATTTACACAGATAATCAGCCCAACTTATAAAATCACATTAAAGAACATTAAATAAACAAATAAGCTACCTTATCATTCAAATATAGCTCATCACATTTCAAGACCCTAATCCTACAACTTCCTAGGTGGGCCGCGCAGGAAAACAAACCTGGCCTCAAAGCCCAAAGAAAAAGAAGCCCCCTTGAACGAAGAACAAAAGCCTAAAGCTCAACACACTAGAGCCTAGAAAACAAATATCCACTGATACACAGTACTACAACACCTTCGACAAATAAGAATGACGAAGCCCAAGCAGGTTGACGGCGACCGGATGATAGCACAAGGTTGGGAGCACGACAAATCGCACCAAAGCACCATTCAAAGGCAGGGAATGATACTCAAAGCGCGCAGAGAAACTAGAGAGTGAAACGTGAAAACTAATCAAATGTCAGTGGACTCTACTTAAAAATTGATCGAGTATGAGAGCAATTGTATATAGCTACCCTTATAGCAAAAAGATATGCGTTTCCCACTCTCGACCCATTGAAACAAAAGAGAAAGGTAGGGGAGCCGACCAAGCACCCCGAACTAGTACCAAAACACAGAACAGTAAAATCTCACACCAATAAAGATAAAAGCGCACGCTCTATCATCATAAGTAGGGCAACACCAACACCAAATCTATAAGAAGGGAACAACACTTCACAGAAGAAGCACTAGCCACTAACAGAATCACCAGAGAAAAAACAAACAAGCCAAATTTGCGGCCAATGCATGTTAGCACGCTTTCGACACATAGGGTGTATTTGTTTTCAGGAAAAAATTTTACAGGAAAAAATTTTACAGGTTTTCCGGCGTTTGTTTCACGGAAAATATTTTACATAGGCAAAATTTGGGGAAAATTTTTAGATTTTCAGATAAAATAACTTCTCCTTTTGCAGAGCTGAAGTTATTTTCAGGGAAAACACAAACTGTACTATAAGTAAATGACAAAGAAAAATCATTATTTTTACTGCAAATATTTTCCCCTGCAAATATTTTACAAATGTAAGTTATTTTACAGCAAACAAACGGACCCATAATATAACCAACGCAGTAGATTTGTTCACAACAATCATTTGGTGCCATCCGAACTCCTTAAAATTATAAAATCAAGCATTTCAAGTCCATTTTTCAATTTTTGCCCAAATCCATATCTAATGTGAAATTATTAAACCATAATAACATTGCGCTTGAGACGAATCAACCATCCACTTCACACCAGAATTATTATTATTCTTTTCGGTTTTGGCCTCTTTTTCTTTTCGTTTCACGCCAGAATCATTAAGAAACCAAGAAGTCAAGTTTAACTAGTTTTTGTGGAGCCCACCAGAAGTCCTAACCTTGTCAACAAAACTGTTTAACGTTTGCCTTTCCCTCGCCAACAAGGAAAAGGAAAATCCGAAATATAAAGAAAATAACTTTTCAGTTTTAAAATAATTAGATTAGATTTGGGAATATCTCTTTTCTCAGAATCTAATTTTGCTTCCCAAAGAAGAGATTACATTCTTAAGGAGTTGGGATCTTGGTACTAAATTAAAAAAAATCTAATATAAGCTTACGCCCACAAATTATTGTCATCATGTATTTGGGCTCCGTTACATAATCTTAAAAAACAGTTTTACTCTAATACTACTCTTTTTTTCTGTAAAAAAAAAAAACCTTAAATATATCATAAATATTATTAGTTATAAGGTCATGAACTTTTTTTACTTTACATATATATATATATATATATATATATATTGGAAAAACCCCGAGTAACAATAATGATAGTTTTTTTTATAATAATAATTATACTTTTTACAATAAAAAAAATATAATTTATTTTTTTATTACAAAAAAATTATTATTATTACAAAAATAAATTATTGTTATTACAATTCAGGATAATCAACCCTCATGCGGTGTACCCAAACCCTATATATATATATATAAAACAGAGAGGTGAAAGTATGAAGTCTAGCTTAAAATTATTAAAACTCAAATAATCACAATCAAATTTTACGTCTTTCCATTAAATTGTTTTGCAAGTAAAAATCTAGTATTAAAGCTCAAAAAAAAAAAAAAAACACGTCTGGTATTAGATAAAGGGATACGGCAACGGGGCGGCCACGACAAATCATCATATCCTCATTACAGAGAGAGCCGCAACCGGCTGCCGGCGGATCCCCGGTCCAGTCGGGTCGGGTCGGGTCGATAAAACATAAAATAATCGATCAATCAATCTGTCGATCAGCGAATCGAGAGCGACCGAGCAATCGATCAAAAAATGGCGGGGGTGTCATTGAAGTGCGGAGACTGTGGCGTTTTGCTGAAGTCGGTGGAGGAGGCACAGGAGCACGCCGAGCTGACTTCCCACTCCAATTTCGCCGAGTCCACCGAGGCCGTCCTTAATCTTATTTGCACCGCTTGCGGGAAACCCTGCCGATCCAAAACTGTATTTATAAACCCCCCTTCGTCTTCATAGTTTCTTTTTTTATCAAAGACAATATCTTTTTTTTTTTTTGTTTATTGAAATTTGCATTCTTTTGTTTTTGTTGTGGGGTTTTTGAGTTTTTGGAATTTTGATTACTTCTTGATTTGGTACACTGAGGATTTTTTAGTTTTGGGATTTTTGTTTTTTTGGTCCTTTGAGGTTTGGGAATTTTAGTACGTAGTATTTTAATGACTCTAAATTAGGCAAAGTGATGACTAACTTTGAGGTTGGCTTTTGTGTTTGGATGCATTTGATGCCTTCATTGTTGGTTTTGAATTTGATGAAGTCAAATGCAGCATAAATGGAAGTATTGGGAACTTGAAGGGAACCATCAAAAGTTTGTTGATTTAAGTTGTGTATTCTTTTTTTTTTTTTTTAATCTCTTTGTTTGAGTTCCTTTTCTTTTTTAATCTTTGGGATCACATGTGTGGATCACATGTGTTTGAATGTTGTTTTACCTTGCTTTAAAAATGCTTGGGCGAGGGGGAAAATAGTTTTAGCTCAATGAGGTCTTAGATGGAGTCAATATTTGACCATTTTGGACATTTCAGATACTTCTAATTGAGAAATTTAAGATTTTGTGATCTCTTTTTCATCTTGTTTTGCCAAAGAAATGGTTTTGAATTCTTCCTGACCATTATTGTTTTTTGTAATGAAGGAAACTGATTTGCACACAAAGAGAACAGGGCATACTGAGTTTGTAGATAAGACTTCAGAGGGCGCAAAACCAATAAGTCTGGAGGTTCCAAAATCATCATCAATGGATGTTGAAGAGCCAGCTGAGGCAAGCACAGGCCAACCTGAAGGTAATGGAAGGTTTCTGTCATTTGTTGATAAATCCAGACTCAAACAGTGCTTATCTCTATGCACTTTGTTGAAAATTTTCACTTATAATTCTCTATTTCTTTGTTTCTGTGACAATTATTTTATTCACCATTCCTTCTGTAGAAATGGTTGTACCGGAGGTTGACAAAAAGCTTCTAGAGGAATTGGAAGCAATGGGTTTCCCAACAGCACGGGCAACCAGGGCACTTCATTATTCTGGTGTGATCATTTAATGCTGCCATATGGTTATTTCTTGATAACATTTCAGAATTATTTACTATTATTGGAGCTTGACATTAAAACATTGCACTTAGTTATGATGTTTTGCATGTTTCATCACAGTTCCATAGTAATTGAGGACTCAATAATAGCAAAGTGTTGGCCACTAAGTATGGTGATTCGTTTCTGTTTATAGAGAGTTGAGTTTTGAAAAGCTAGTGTGTAGGTGGCAACAAAGGCATCTTACCAATTTGTCTAAATAATGAGGATTTTGTTGGACTACGAGTTCCTGGTCTTGCTGTCTCTATGGCCCTCAAATAGTTTTTGTTTTTTTTTTGAAGAACCATATAAAATATTCAACATGTAATTTATCTGCATGTAAACTGTTACCGCTTGTCAGTCTTTTTCTTTGTTGAGGGCAACTAACACAGTTATGGTTATCTGATTGGATATATTTCCTTTTCCAAAGGTAATGCCAGTATTGAGGCTGCTGTGAATTGGGTAGTTGAGCATGAAAATGACCCAGACATAGATGAAATGCCCTTGGTATGAGATTCTTCGTTTCTTTTGCTTTTATCATCAATTATTTTCATTTTTCATTCATTTGCTTGTACATGCCTCTCTTATGGCATATGTCTGTCTTTCGTGTGTACCCCTTAAAAAAATTAAAAGTGTTGTCCCACGACCATAGGTTTCTTAACTATCTTTTCTTTGTTTTAACTAACCATTGTTCTCGCCAATTTGACTTTCTCACTTGTATGATCAGGTACCTGCCAATGCTAAAGTTGAGGCTCCTAAACCAACTCTTACACCAGAAGAAATGAAGCTTAAAGCACAAGATTTGAGGTACAGTATATTGGCATGTGATTTCAAGGTTGTCTTTAATAGTTTCTTGGTCAGTGTGATTGAAGCTTCTTTATATGCTTTTGATGTGTGATTTTTGATTCATTCATGCTGTTGCCGGCCACTGGGTTGTGAATTTGGTTAACGGACGAGTGGGCCATAATATTTCAGTATGAACCTTAAGTGCTCTACTTTAAGTTTTTAATCGTTTATTGTTTAATCCTGATTTTATAATTTATTTTTATTTCTTGCTCAACTATTTCGCTAAAGTCAGGTCAGTTTCTGTGTATATTGATCAATTTTTTGAGAAGGGTAAAGGTAAATGAGCACCCAAAAGTTTGTTTATGGGAAATCCAAAGGTAATATACAGTTTTGGTTTTGGGACTGCATTTGGGTTTTGTTGGGTATTGTGTTTCCGGGTGTTTATTGTGATATGATTATTTGCGAGTGAAGATCATTGTCTTATCAACACATTTGGTTCTCTGGCCATGCTATGCAACTTTCTCCATCTTTTTCTACCTGCATTTCTCAGTCTCATGGCATGCATTGCAATGTTTACTTTTCTAAAAGTTTTTTCGTTGAATGACTAAAACATGTGAGATACTTTTGCTTATGTTTTTTAAACTACGTTCTCTTTCTTCTAAAACTAAAGGGAGCGTGCTCGGAAGAAAAAAGAGGAGGAAGAAAAAAGGACGGAAAGAGAAAGGGAAAAGGTGATTCTTATTAATTTGCAGCTTGCAATTGTGTATCTGTAAATGTGTTTATATGTACGGACACGACATTCACTTACCCGTTGAGAGTTCGTCTCCTGTGGCATTGGATCTCTTCGTCTGCATTGAAAAGTGCTCATCTAGTCATCTTGGACTGATTATGCAAAGTTTGCTTGGGGCACATGCCCAGATTAGGAAAATAAAAAGGTGCCCTGTTGTTCAGTGATATTGTTGTCTTAGTCCAATTGGAAAACATAATATGTGAAGCAGAACTTCATGCATAACCTTTCATTCTTTGGTTTTGCTTATCTTTTTGCTATTGCTGCGCACTTCATCTACCATGTTATTTATGGTTTTCTGCCAAGTTATAAATTGATTACACATGCTCACACACTTGCCAGCGCACTTGCGACTGTTTATTCCCCTGTAACCTTTATAATTCACATAGAGGTGAAGATTCTGGTGGCTGGTACATTTTATTACCCTTTGTAATGCATTATCTTGGATCCAAAATTGTACTTTATTTATCTAATAACCCATATCTTGGTAACATTGCTTCATTGTCAAATTAGGAGAGGATCCGAATTGGCAAGGAACTCTTAGAAGCAAAGCGAATTGAGGAAGAAAATGAAAGAAAACGGTCTGTATTTATATAATGGAGCTTTTCATTTTTTTTTATACTTTTTTTTTTAAGCTTGTATGCCAGATCTACTCTTTTTCCCATAAAAAAATCAGCATTAGTTGCTTATTTATTGCTCTGAAAGTAACAACTAGATTTTCTTCTTCAGTTTGTTGGCCCTACGAAAGGCAGAGAAAGAGGAAGAGAAAAGAGCAAGGGAAAAAATTCGTCAGAAGTTGGAGGAAGACAAGGTCACTTCTGTCCTTTTTGTTTTTGTTGTGTCTCCCATATATTGCAATTGTAAAGATCTACGGAAGCGCAGGCCTAACTTAGATGGATTACAAGAAGGAAGAAGCAAGCAACTCTAAATGAGTTTTTGGACACTACATCTTACCTAAAACTTTAAGGCTTAGGTCTTGTTCCCACACTTATATGTATTTTTACTTCTTCCTTCCTTTCCAATACGGGACTTACATCTTTTATAATTCAACACGCCTCCTCACGTAAAAGCTCAACTCGCTTGGGTTGGACGTGGCTCACTTGGGCTGGAAGCGTGAACAAACAACAAAAGCCTAACTCATTTGGGTTGTAAACATGAACAAACAAGGCTCTTTTGAGTTCTAGAAGTTCACAATTAATTCACTAATAAATGTGAGGGGCAACGAGATTCGGGTTCCGATACCATGTAAAGATTTGTAGAATCGTAAACCCAGTAACTTAGATGGATCACAAGAAGGAAGAAGTAAGTAACACTAAATGAGTTTTTGGACGCCATATCTTACCTAAAACCTTAAGACATAGGTTATGGGTCTTCTAGCCACACTTATATGTTGTTTTACTTCTTCCTTCCTTTCTAATATGAGACTTGTATCCTTTATACTTTAACAGCAATATAAGGTTTTCTTGATCCAGCTAGGCTTTAAATATATTTAACACCTTTTTGGCTAGAAAATTGATCATTATGTGATTATTATAGACATGGTAATGGAAGCCTGCTAGGTCTCATTTGGAAAATGACAAAAGTGTGTACTCTCAGAAGTCCTCTATACCCTCTCTAGCTTCTGTGCCACAAAATTAACTAGCTATTAGTTGATTCCTGAATGTAGTTGATTGCTTGCAGGCAGAAAGAAGAAGGAAGCTTGGATTGCCACCAGAAGATCCTGTTATTACAAAATCATCTGCTCCAGCCGTGGAAGAGAAAAAGGTATGGGAAGAATTTATGCTCTGTATGTATGATACAATGGTTACTTGAAATGTGTTTGAAATGTTAGAAATGCTTTGCAGAGTTCATTGCCTGTCAGGCCAGCCACAAAGGTGGAGCAAATGAGAGAGTGTTTGCGGTCTCTTAAACAAAATTACAAGGTAACATGTGATTGCTATCGATGTTCTACGTCATTAGTGTTTTTAGTTTTATTTACCAGATCATTCTTTGATTTCAACAAAAGAAAAGGCAGTGGAGGGGAGGTAGGGAGGGGGAGAGAGGAGAATAACTGCTTGGATGATTTGTGGGTGGTGAAAACTTTTGCTTCATCGTTAATGTTTTGCTGATTTTACCTTACAGATTTGAGTTCTGTCTGAGCAAAATTATAGTCTTAGATCATTTGAATTAATAGGTTGGCATGAAATTAATAGTTATTACATAAATTTTTATGGATTACATGACCAGGAAATCAGTTTATTTGGTTTTTGAGTTCTAGATGTTTCAATAATGGGCCACTTCTTATCTGCATAGTAGCGATTGGTTGATGTGCCAAATGATGCATGATATAGCTTGCTTCGATATAAAGGTTCAGATCAAATATAGGCCCCTCTCATTTATATTTACTAGTCATTTTTCTGCGTTATGCATTACTATTTCTTTTTGCCTTCGCATTTGCTGTGAATTTCTTTATGCTCCTTTATTCTGTATGTTGTTGTTCATTGTGTTCAATGGCCTCAGTTTATCTGCTTTCTGTGAGACCAGGATGAAGATGCAAAAGTGAAGAGAGCATTCCAGACTCTCCTAACTTATATAGGGAATGTTGCAAAAAATACGAGTGAAGAGAAGTTCAGAAAAATTAGACTCAACAATCAAGCATTTCAGGTATGGAATTTCTGATGCCATGCCATCTTATAGCCTGTGTGTGGCAAATATTGTAAATTATAATACTGAAATCAATTTAGCTACTTTGATCTATTGATATGAGAATTTTGGCTTTGGTTTGGGTGATATAAATGCGTATTGGGCTATATCTAGATTTGAAGTGTTAGTTGTAGCGCATCAAAATTGTGTGCAGTATGCGAATATTGACTATAAGCAGGGTGTGTTGTGAATTATTTTGTACTTAACTTTTTGATAATCCAGTGACCTAAGTAGAGATTTTTGTTTTTTTGAAGCCTACAAACTGATTACTCATTTGAAAGTGCCAGAAACGCATCCATTGGAAACTTTTTAAGATAGTTTCTTGCAAAGTGTTTTATCTTGATGCTTCTTTTCTTTGCCTTACCTTCCCCCAGCCCCCGGGCCTTGGGAACCCCAGAAAGGGCGGGCAATGAGGAGCTGAAGTAGCAGTCTGCTGGGGCCTGCTGGGTAGTTGCATTGTTCAGTTAAGGGAACATTAACTGTAAATGGAACCTCTCTGGACCAAGGCTTTGTGATGTCAAAGTCTGGGATTAGATGGAAACCATTTGTCCAAAAACAAGAAACCTTGTTTCCCTTATTTGCTGTGTTCTTGTGCATGCATGGATGGTCCTTGAGACTGAATGAATAGCGTGTGGGTGTTTTCTGCTGTAACTTAATCACTCCTCTTGTATCAGCATTAGTTTCTTTGCCATTGCCTTCTGTTATCTGCGGAAGTTGTTTATTTTCCCATGTTTACCATTCCCATCTGCATCTGGCAAACAAAGCTTAATGATGCAAATTAATTATCCACTCCTATCATTAATTACTTGGTACCTAATTGCATTGCTCTCTGGCATCAGTCAAATTTACAGGCATTTTAGATTGCCAGGTGTGGTGTATCTTATGTCTGACAATAAACTCATATTTCATTTTTGTCAGTATTTTTCTTTTTCTCTTGACATGGATATTGTCATTTCTGTTTTTCAATAAAACAGGACAGAGTTGGTTCACTGGAAGGAGGCGTTGAGTTTCTTGAGTTGTGTGGGTTTGAGAAAATTGAAGGAGGCGAGTTCCTTTTCTTGCCTAGAGACAAGGTTGACATGCCAGTGCTTAACTCAGCTGGGTCGGAGCTGAACTCTGCAATCAATAATCCTTTCTTCGGAGTTCTTTAGGTTGAAACTGAACCATAATAACAGAAAAGGGTGCTTTAAATCAAAACTGTACTGTTACTTGTGTTCTTTTTATTAAACTGTGGGTTAAATGATTATAGTGGATCTCAGTTAATTTGTTCTTCCTGGATATTGTGAGAAAAATCTCTACTTCGATTGAACACTGTAATTTTATTGAGGTTAATCAAACTTCGGTTCCCTGTTAGAGTACTTGATACCTAATCATATCTAGTTGACAGTACCATGAAGTAAATCAAGAGGTTGGTGTTGTGTTAAGATTTAAAAGAAACTGTGTTGACCTTGCATTAGATGAAATATTATGCTCCAGCAACAATCAATCTCTCTATGTGCTCATCCTAAAAAAAGAGGTACCCTGTGAATGATTAATGGCTGACGTTGAGAAATGCACATTAAATATGAAATTTGTTATCTGGGGGTTCTTGCAAGTGTACATGATGAGTACATAATAACTCACAAAATGGCCTACTATTATGGAAAAATACGGGATATTACAACTCGGTCCTGGAGAAGAATATTCGGCAACTCTCGGTACTGTTTAACCTTGCCATGAGAACTAATACCGATAGAAGTAACATCAGCACCAATTGGAGACATTCATGGACGCCAAAGTCTTTCATTACCCAACCTCCGCCTGCCTTGGATTGTCATGATCAAATGCACAAAGACAATCCCCTCCGGCACCATTCCAGATCCTCTCCTGGCTTCAATGCGTATGGAGGCAGCAAATCTCTCAATGTCTCCTTTGATAAATCAATTCGAGCAATCAAGAATGAATCATGAAATTTAAAGTGGAGAAAGCAATGCATGATTCCGGCCATTCAGGCAGGACTAGTCAACTGAAGGCTATGACTACTTCGTTGCTGTTCCAGAATGGGACACCTGACAATGATAAGCTCTCCTCGTTGCATCAGCTTGGGCTCCCTTGGTAATGCTATCAGCTTTGGGCAATCATAAAATGATAAGGAGCACAGATGTGGCATTGTTCTGCTAGTTGTTAAGGTGGCATTGCTGCTGCTACAACCTGTTCTGCTGACAGTATTAGCAGGTGAAGCGGATAGCATAATATCCCACTTTTCCCACTCCACCATAAAGCGGAAAGTAAGTTCTTTCAACTTTGGGAATGGAATGAATGAATCTACACCATCTTTGTTTATTGTCGCAGGATCAAGTCCGAGGAACTCGGGACCTATATATTTGAGTTTATTGAAATGGCCTATTAGTAGTTTTTCCAGAGATGGCAGTGTCCCTAAAGGCGGCAGCTCTTCACAGTTTGCACAACTCAGGAGTCTCAGTTCTTTCAAGTTCGTCATCAGGGTTATCCAACTAGGAAGACAAGACCCACCATAGTCATAAACCTGTAAACGTTCCAGGTTTGGATGTGGTTGCAAAGCTTCGATCACTTTCTCCATCACCTCATTCACCCCAAAAGAGAATACTAGATCCAAACTTTCTAGATGCTCCTTATTCATCAAATTTGCCTCTTTTACTTCGTCAATGACCATGACATTATTTAACCCACTAATCTCAAGGTGACCTCTAAGATGATTGAGGTTTTTCAATTCAGTAATACTACAGCCTTCCCCATTTTCACTCACAATAAACCTGCATAATGTGCGAAGGCAGCTTAACTTGCCAATTCCTGGGGGCAACATGCTGAGGCACTCTGTTTCTTTAAGAATGAGGTGTCTCAGGTAAATCAATTTTCTAAGGCCTCTGGGTAGCCTCTGAAGACGTCTACAACAATAAAGGTCTAATGTCTGCAAGTTATACAGAGTACAAAGAGTATCCGGCAGATCCTCCAGATTCAAGGAAGATAAATTGAGATGTCTTAAATGCAAAAGTTTACCAACCTCGATTGGGAGTCTTGAAATTGAAGTATGACTCAAATCTAATTCCCGAAGAGATGTCATACAATGAAATAAATCATGTGGAACTGTTCTCATATTCTCTTGTAGGACCTGCAGTGTACGAAGATTTCTCAAACTGAAAATGGAGGGATTGAATTGCTCCATTTGCCCCATTACTGTCAGATGGCGGGCCTTTTTATACAAGTTATCCCATGTTGACATATTTTTCCCATCGACCTTAATGATCAGGCATTCAGTTTTTGCAAGGAATTGGGCAAAGTCATGCACAATGTCATGCATCTTGCAAGTAATTTTGCCATCTATTTTCAAATCCTGCAAGAATGAACGCATTACAAGGTTGTCAAAGTACTCTTCACCTTTTTGCTCCATTTCAACACTTCCTGTAGCGACGAGAAATCCTTGTGCCATCCATTGCTGTATCAAGATATTCTTCTCTATCTCGTAATCTTTCGGGAAGATAGCACAATATGTGAAACACTGTTTCAAGGGGGGAGAGAGGTCATAATAGCTCAACAATAAGGGAGCGAAAATTCCCTTCTCAACTTCCTCCAGTTCCCACAATTCACTATCAAGGACATTCTTCCAAGCTTGTTTTGTTTCTTTCAGACGCATTAGACTCCCTAGAGTCTTTAGGGCCAGAGGCAGGCCTTGGCACCTGTCTGCAATTCTTCGTCCGAGTCCTTCCAAATTTTCACTGTCCTGCCTGCTCTTTCCATAAAACGCCAGTCTGCTAAACAATGACCATGAATCATTGGGCAACAATTTCCCAAGAGGAAGCACGAAGTTGGCTTCCATCATTCTCGAAACTCTCTCATTTCTTGTGGTCACCAAGATTCTGCTCCCCAATCCTCCAGATTGGAGGGGAATCTTAATTGGTTCCCACATTCGGAAGTCATCAGTCCGTACATCATCCAGCACAAGGAGGAACCTCTTTCCTTCAATGCATCTACTAAGTTGCTTTTGCAAATCCGACCAAAATATGGATGAACGGAGCACATCAACAGCTTCAATAATTGATTTGGCTATGTGGGTCTTATCAAAAGGTTCAGAAACACACACCCAGATCTTGTGATCAAAATGGGCACTCACTCTCTCATCATTGAAAGCCAACTGAGCAAGCGTTGTCTTTCCCATCCCACCCATCCCTACCACAGAAACAATAACCGGACCACTTTCTTCCTGAACAGAATCACACAGCCTACTTATCAAAGCATGTTTATCCAAGTCCCTCCCACAAACTTCTTTCACATCAATCAAAGGTGTGGTTTCCACTCTCTCTAGATCTTCACTCCTCCCATCCATAGCAAATTGAAACTTATCCTTCTCATTTGCAATCACACTCAGTCTTTCCTTAACAGATTTCATCTTAAGACCAATATCACGATGCATAACAGTTTGGTTGAAGCAAAAACATGGAGACAACAAAGAAGAGAAGCTTACGATCTTTTTTTTTGGGACCATAGATTTCTGCAACTTTTTCTCAAGTTTGGGACCATAAATCCTTGTGTTCCACTCGTCCAGCACATCATCCAAGTCATATGATATGGCTTTGAGCTCTTCTAACCAGACATGCACGTGGCTTTCCTTGACTTGCTTCTTCTCTGCATCTGTCAGCACTGCCCGAATTGCAGTGAGAGTGGTGGCCAGCTTCTCCGCCTCTTGCTGCCCTCCGAAGAGAAGGCTCGTCTCTTGCTGAATTCCAGTTTCAATGGCAGAAGTCAGTCGCTGCAGGACTACTGATAAGAGTGCATCTGCCATGGTTGATCGAATAATTCGAGGAGCACCGGCAGATTGCTTCAATGGTGTTGATCAATGGTGAAAGAAGGAAATGAAATATGCAGTGGAGCTCCCATAGTCAAAACCATTTTGATAGAAAGAAAGATCAAGCTTATTCTCAAAAAAAAAAAAAAAAAACCTTAAAAAATAAATGAATAAATAAATCCATGAACTAGTGCTTAGTGGTCCCGGCTGTATTCTAACCTTTCTACAGAAAATATGTATCTTTGTATGTACACGGACCACCAACAGGAGACGTCGGTAATTTTTTTTTTTTTTTAACAATTTAAAAAGTGCATCGTTGTTAGAGTATGATTAACTTCTAGATTTAGTATCTTACAAAAAAAACACTTCTAGATTCAGTATAATGGTTCTCATATTTATGTTGGTCATTATAAAGTTGAAGTTACTTGTTATTTTTCTTATTAATCAATTTTTTTCACAAGAGTATTATTTGAATCTCTTACTCATTCACAATATCAATGAATTGAGAATTTACGACGTATAGTACGTAACATTTCTAAAAAATATAAGCATTAATGTAAAAACTTTAACCTGACGAAAAAATGACCAAATTAGTAATCAAATTATCACTTCAACTGCTAATAGAAGTTAATATAAGAAATTTGATATGAATTATTTGACATTAAAATATTAATGGAAATCACAGTTACAACTTACAACAATGGGACAGCACATCAAATTGACAAATTCTCAAAGTCTAGAAGTCAAAAAAAAAAAAAAAAATCGGCTATGAAGTCAGATCTTCTAGAAACAACCTGTTTGACTAAAGCGTTAGCAGCAGAATTTGTTGTCCCATTGATTGGCATGCATGCTTGTACCTAAATAGAGATGGCCATACTTATGTAAGTCCCCAATTTTTTCGAATTTTGTCTGAAAAATTTAAATCTTTCCCCACTACTTTTGTTCTTTTGAATGGCAATGGAAACTTTATTAAAACCAAAGCTATGCAAATCCATCACAAGTAAAACCAGGAAGCTATTAGAAAACTGCAATGACAAAAACCTACTTACTTGCAATTCGGCCCTGTCAAACTAGTATGAACCATATATATAACACCCATCCAAAACAAATTGGAACGCCAACCAGTACTTCATCACACCATTCTTGAGGGGGAGCTCATCGACCAATCCACACCAGCACAAACACCTACTGCTAGAATTCTGAACCATTGGCATCCCAACGAGACATCCCCCGCAACCAATAGCAATCAAACTTCGTTCTGCGCAAAATTACGTCAGCCGTATAAACAACACCATATCTATGGTCCATAATTTTTCTTTTATAAAAAAATAAAATAAATATATATGCACCATATATAAACACTCAAATACACCCTTACATATTCACGTTCTCAAGCTACTCCATATGGACTGATCTACGGGGTCCAACTTCGCTGAAGCATCCGCAAAACTATTTGACTCCCTATACCTATGCACTAAACATCTAGGGGTATCATAAGTTTCGGCTCTGACATAAGTGCAGTGGGAATACCACTAAGTATGAATAAGTGCATTTGACACAATAGTCCTGCCGAGTATAAGTTCGGCCTCTCTTTATGCCCATTTTGTAACAAAAAAACAAAAAAAACATCACTCACCCCCCTTAATTATTCCCAATGTAATCAAAAGATATGTGCATTGGTTAGGATATCGAAAACTTTTCCAGTTGAGTTAATGTTGTGCTAGACAACCTTTGTCAATTGACCATCCCCGATGAAATTAATTTTAAAAAGGATTCAGACTTTCATTGACAAAACTAAAATTCAGTATCCTAATTTGATAAAATTCGAAAAGCTTGGAATAGGTACTCGGGTGGATTGATAGGTATATATATGTATAAAAAAAAAACATAAAAATTACGCGGTAATCAATTTCATTAATGGATTTAAAAGAGATTGTGGCTTGATTTGGGATCCAATTCCATCGCTAAAAGCCTAACCAGGATGCATCATCTGGACCGGATCAACAAGCGGGATTGAAAGAGAAATCACCATATTGCTTATTTCTTCTTCTATCTTTTCGTACTTTCATATGATTTTCTGAATTTTTGTTTAATTGGTATTATTATTATCATCATCATCTTCTTTTTGATACCTCATAATTAAATTGTATTAATTTTTTTAAGGGTTGTTTTGTCTCCAGTCCATATTAGGCAAGGATTCCTATTGCGATTTGAAATAGCAAACCAAGGCAGATTTCAAACACCTACTCGAGTTCGTTTTGTCTCCGTACAAAGGATTCCTTTTGTTATTCGGAATGGCAGACCCTAGTACAACACACTATAAGTAACTGATCAACCCCAGTCCCAAGGTCCAAGAAGCAAAACTTCCCTTCCACTCTTTACAAACTTGATTAGACCCAAAATTTCC
Source organism: Carallia pectinifolia (assembly GCA_037832335.1). Taxonomy (NCBI): domain Eukaryota; kingdom Viridiplantae; phylum Streptophyta; class Magnoliopsida; order Malpighiales; family Rhizophoraceae; genus Carallia; species Carallia pectinifolia. Next base: position 7,494,031 of record CM075449.1, read on the forward strand.
ACTCGATCTCCAGCCGCAAGAATGAAGGAACCATCGAACGAAACAAGATTTGAGAACAAGGTCACTGAACTACTCAGAGATGTCAATGTTGGCGAGCGTTTCTTGCAACAATCTTGGAACTTGTACAAGGAAGGGCACATCAGCGGGCACGACCTCTTCTGTGAGATCGCTCTTTTTTTCCTCGACCAACAAGATTTTATTGCCCAACTTAGAACTTTGTTAACGGCCCCGGAAGAATGCAGATTGCCTTGATTTCAATTCAATGGCTAGAAGCGCGAGATAAAGGACGGATTTTCGTTTTTCATGTCCAATTGCAATTTGTAGGAGGCATAATAGTCATCTCAGTCTTTTTTTTTTTTTTTTTTTTTTTTTTTTTTTTTTTAAATTTTTGTCGGCACCTCTTTGGATTATTAGTAATTTAGGATTTTTTTTTTAGTACTTTACCAGGTCGGCCTTTTTTTTTATTTTTATATAATTTTGATACAAAAACATGTTAGTTTCTAATTTTCACCCTTGCTTTTGTTTGCTAGCTCTTTCATGGGAGACATCTTAATCTTTGGAAACATAAACTGGTTTGCTTTAGTCTTCGATGGATGTGTAACTGCAAGGTTTCTTCTCGTTGGTAACTTTGTCTCAGCATCATCCGACCATTTTCACAACTTTGAAACAAAATGATTACTGCAAATGCATAAAACGAGATTTCTCTTCAATGTGTTTTCTAAACTATATGATTATTTGAGGTTCATCAATCTCAATTAAATTTTGTATTCTCAAAAAAAAAAGAAAAATCTCAATTAAATTTTGGAATTAAAGTTTCATTATTATTTTATTATAACGTTTGAGGTTTAATATGAATTGAGGCAGTAGCACATAGATACTAAATATTTAATTTTAATCAAAGGAGTGATGTAATTTTTTATATGGCAAAATCAATTTGGGTAAGGTATCTCTTGGTGTAATATAAAGAGCACGAAAGAATTTATAGGTCATATTGCAACTCCCCAAAGTTTAATGATGCAATTAAGCATTCAAAACAAAAGCGGGTAAAAAAAAAAAGGAAGAAAGAGAAACAACCAAAATTAATCTCATTAAAGTTAATTAAAACAATGCCAACTGTTAAAATTATTGAGGAAGCGTTGTAGAAATCTGAATGTTATATGTCTCGTATCCTTCTTGTAAAAGACCACTCAATTACCATTCATATTGGTTCCAACATACTAACAAACAAATATAAGGTACATTTTGGAAACAACAAATATGGCAAGTGTAAACTACTCCATCATCATGGTTTTGTTCTTAGTTTGTGGGATATTGTTGATGACACCAAAAACTACAACTGCAATCTTCGTTCCACCACCAACACCTTTCCAAAAACCAAAACCTGAATGTTCAGATGAGATCAGCAAAAAATGTGCAAAACAATTCTTTTCAGAGATTTTTCTTAGTGGAACTACGTCTAAGTATTGTTGCTTAGAGCTTATGATAGAGGATCGATCTTGTCATGATGCATTCGTGAAGTATATAGCACAGGGACCACAATTTAAAGATCGCTTCTCAGAATATTTGAAAAAGGGTGACCAACTATACAAAAGGTGCGAGGCAGTGAGTGTACCTCCTGACCCTCCAATGATGACAATTGTTTAAGAACACAAATCTTTTGTGTTTTATAATAATATATCTGGTGAGTGCTTATAAAAAAAAAACTCCAATAGTTTTGGATTTACTAATAAATAATAATATCCATGGAACGAAAAAAAATATAATTTATAATATTTTGACTCTTTGGTTCTTTTTATTAATATCCTTTCATATTACTCAAAAGAAAGAGACTCTTGTTCTTTTTATTTGACCTAAATTCTAACATAAACTGAGTATACTGTGATTCAAAAAAATTTAAACTTGAATTGATTTGAATTCGAAACATCACAATTTAAATCAAACTTTTTGATACCTATGCTTTAAAGCTTTTCAGTTTATATTTGGGTGCTTATGTATTTGATTATAGAAAAAAAGGTTGGTCTTTCAACAGTTTTCAACAGTTTGTGTTCCGAATTTTATTCTAATTGAAATTGAAATTATTTTTTTTGAAATAAAAATTGATATTTTTGAAACACTTGTTATTTTTATATTTCAAAAATATTAATATTTATTTTAAAAATAACAATTATAATTTTTTTAAAATGAAACTTAAGAAAATTTATCTAAAATATGTACATGTGCTTTTGATTATAATATGTGGGAGGGGTGGCAATCATCTCAATTTCTTGCCTTTTTTATAAAAAAAATTTCTGGCACCTTAATATGGAATTATCATTACTTTAGTTTTATTTTTAAGAAAAAATTACGACCTTTAGGTGCAGTCCACCACGCGTGTTAAGTCAAATCATCTCATGTCATTTGTATTACGCAAAAGTTATCGAACAGCTGTGGGTCCAGAGGCCTCCACCCATAGGTCATCTTTTTCTATCACTTTTTTTTAGGAGGGAAAAGAAAGCAGAGGGATAAAAGATTTATAATTTTCATTAGTTATTTGATTTTTTATAAAAGATAAATTTTGTAAAAATTTTTATAATTTTGGTCAAAAATGAGTGAATGTATAATCAGACTATTTAAAAAAATGTAGGAGATCGTTTTCAAACGTGTAAATAATCTGTTAAAGAATTTTGTGGGTTTCGAAGTGTGGACAATAAAGAAGGGGATTTTACGGAAAGCACAAGGAATCTTCAATAGATTCAATAATAATGACAAGCTCATGTTTTATCAGTGTAAGAAAGTCGATGAAATCAAGATTCTTGTTCTCCTCCTTTTCTAGCCCTTGCAGTTAAGTGAGGAGCTCGATTCTATAGTTATATTAAAAGTAAAATCGACATATTATAATAGATAATTATTTTTGTAATCAGACACAATTTTTTATAATAAAAAAATATTTTTACTTTTTATTATAAAAAAGTCTAATTGTGAAAAAAAAAAAGATTTACTAAAATGTGTTCAGACGTCTTCTTTTGATCATGGTTATGTATCTTTTTACTTAAGCGAGAATCAAACTCTTTACTTAAAAGACAAACAATACGTGTCGCCAAGTTCCCTCGGTCCTAAAGGCTAGCTAGTTTCTTCGGACCTGTTTATCTTATTTGTTACTTATTATTTTTATTATTAATAATTATTGATTACTATTATTGATTATACATTATTATTATTAATTACTGTTACTTATAACTAAAATAAAATTATAATATTTAATTAAATTAATATTTATTATTTACTGTTTAAATTATAAAATGACCATTTTATATATTATATATTTTTTTCCCACTAGCATCATTCTTGTAAATGAAAAATCTATTCGTTTTGATTGTCTATATGGTAGCGGATTTTGACTGCATAATATATACTACAGTTCCCAAAAAAATAATTTGCAACAAGTTCCAATAAAAAATAATTAACAATTTTTTAAACAAAAAAACGATAATTTCATGAAAAATTTTAAAAAATATGTTTAATAAAATTTCACACAAAAATTAATATATTGTCTTATTTCTATTAATAACTGTTAATATTATTTTCTACAAATAAAATAAAACAATTTAAATTTATTAAAAAATTTAAAGTATATATAATTCAGTCTTACAAATAAAAAAAAATATTTTGGTTTAAAAGATTTGTATCAGCAACTGAAAGTTTCAAAAAGTGAGTTTAACTTACTTTTTAAAATAACAGCTGATTGAATTATTTATCAACAATCAATAATCTTTCTAAATATTTTATCAAATACTCATACATCTCTTTTTTTCAAACTAAAATACAACACACCCCAAAAAGTAGAGCCAAACGCTCCCTTCATCTCTCTGGCATGTATTGGCAAATGAATTCAACAATTTCAATGGCATTATTAGTTATTTCTTCCTCTCGTAAAATTTTCTTAATTTGTTTACTTATTGTTATAAGTGAACAAAAATTTAAATAGGTCCTACTTAAATTTAAAAAAAGATATAATAAATTTATATTGTATAGAATCGTGTGTTGTTATATACAAAATAAAAAATGAATAATATTAGCAAACATTAATTATTATTATTTGAATAATAATAAATATTTCAAAATTCATATCATAAAATATGGTGATTATTAAGTGTATAATTTATCTTTTCTTTTTCTGATTGAAGAGTATTAAAAAAAATTAATTAATTTTTTTTAATACTCTTAAATCAGAGAGTCAAATATTTATAATATAAATTAGATGATATATATATATTATTACTCTTGTTATTTTGGTTCTTCGGAATTAAACGTCACTAATTTTTTTTAGGATCGGGTTGTCTCCATAATAGGCAAGGACTCCTCTTGTGATTTGGAATGATAAACCCAACAGATTTGAAACACCGACCCAAGTTTGTTTTGTATCCGACTATCCGTAGTAGGCAAGGATTCCTATTCCGATTCGGAATGACTTTTTTAGTTGAATCGATACACCGACCGAAGAACACGCTATAAATATCCAATTAACCCTAGGTAAGGCCCAAGAAGCATATAACACAACTTCTGCTTCACTCTAACAATCTTGATTTCCAGCCCCCAAGAATAAGGCAACAGTCGAACAATACAAGTTTTGAGAACAAGTTCAGCGAATTGCTACGAGTTGTCAATGTTTGCGAAGATTTCTTGCAACATTGGAACTTGTACAAGGAAGGGCACATAAGTAGGCACGACCTCTTCTGTGAGATCGCTCTTTTTTTCTCCGACCAACGAGATTTTATTGCCCAACTAAGAACGTTGTTAACAGCCGATTCTTCTGGGAATTCTTTGCCAGAAGAACAACGCAGGTTGCCTTGAATCCAACGGCTACATCATATTGAGGCTTTTCAGTTTTTCATGTCGAATTGCAATTTGTAGGAGGCCTAACAGTATCTCAATTTCTCTGTTTTTTTTTTTTTTGAAATTTTGTCGGTCCCTCTTTAGAATTATTAGTAATTTAGGTATTTTTCTTTTTCCTTTTTTTCAAGGTCAGTCTCTTTTTTAAGAAAAATATGTTAGTTTCTAAATTTCCCTCTTGCCTATGTTTTGCTCTGATATTGAGGACATCTTAGTTTTTAGAAAACAAAAAAATCTGAATTGCCTTAGCCTTCAACGGATATGCATGCCAGTGCAAATTTTAAATTTTAAGTTGATAAATTATGGCAAATAGCAGTTCTTCCCTTTTGCTTTAATTAGAAGACAATTTAGTAACTAGAACCATTTTGTAATTAAAGAAATTTTTGTCTCAGCATCATCAAACAATTATACTATTTTGGAAAAGAAAACGTAAGTGCAAATACTTAAAAAGAAATTTCTCTTAATTTTTTTAAACTATATGATTATTTGATGTTCGTCAATCCCAATTAAATTTACATTTAAAATTATATTGTTGATTTATGATATATTGTTTGGGTTTTAATATGAATTGAGCTAGCATCAAATAATTCAGCTAAATACTAGACAGTCGGTTTTGATCAAAGGAATGGTGTTGGTCTTCTTTTGCAAATGTATTTTGGTTTCAAGTATCTCTTTTTTTCGTCTAAGGAATCTCTTACCTTAATATAAAGCAACATGTAAGAATTTACAAGTCATAATTTAAATCTCAAAAATTTAATAATGTAAGTTACACATTGAAAAACAAAAGCAGATCAAAAAGCAAAAAGAAAAAAAAACAATTATATTTAATCTCATTGAAACTAATTAAAACAATATCAGCTACAAAAATTATTAAGAAACCGTTATAAAAATCTAAATGTAACATAACTTATCCCCTTCCTATAAAAACACTAGTCAATTACCATACATATTTATTCCCAAATAACACAAACAAACATAAGATATATTTTGGAATCAACTAACATGGCATGCATCAACCACTCCATTATCTTGGCTATGTTCTTAATCAATGGAATACTATTAATGACACTCAAAAACACTAATGCAATCTAATCTTCGGCACCCACACCTTTGCAAGAACTTAGACCAAGATATTTTAAATTCCTAATTGCATATACAAGAAAGATTAGTTAGGATTGTGCAAAGGAGTGGTTCTCAACGGTATTTTTTAAAGGAAAAACTTCCGATCAATGTTGCGTAGGGCTTGCATTGGAAGGCCAAACTTGCCACGATGAATTTGTGAAGTTTAACGAACATGAACCACCATTTAGGAGCTGCTTGTTAGAATATTTGACAAAGAGTGAACAGCTATATAAAAAGTATGCTGCACTCGCTGACCCTCGAGTCATAGTTTAAAAAGAATGCAAGTTCTTTGTTCTTTAAAAAGGATATGTTAAGTGCTAATAAGAGCTTTTACAAACAATAATTGTAATAGAAAAAATCCTTTGAATTGCTTTAGATTTACTAATTAGTATGAAATAGTTTTGAATGGAGGAAAAAAATCAAGTTATAATATTTCTACTATTGTTTCTTTTTTGAGGGTAAGTACCCTTGTTTATTTATTTATTGCCTTTTATCATCATCTTCATCATCTTCATCATCTTTTTGATACTTTAGAGTTTTTTTTTTGTTTACAATATTATTAATTTTTTTTATGGATTGGGAATTTTTGTTTTGCCTCCCTACTAGCTAGGAATTCCTATTTCATTTCAGAATGACAACACCAAGCATGTTTGAAACACCGACTGAAGTTTATTTTGTCTTTTTTCCATATAATAGGCATTTAAGATTCTTATTGTCATTCAGAATGGCAAACAATATTAGATTCCATTGTCTGACTCAAAAGAACACACTATAAGTAACAAATCAACCCCCATGGTAAGGTCTAGGAAACAAAAATTTTGGTATAGTACTTTTAGCAAATTTGATTAGCAAAAATACAAAACTTCAGGTTTCCTACTTGATTTCCATGTTGAGGATAATTCAGATTCATTTCAAATTATAATTTAGTATTCTAGTAGAATCCAAATTAAATTTATCATGTTTTCAGTATTGGAGTCAAAGTAGAAGTTTTCAGTGTTTGGTATATAAAAACTTGAGAGCCTCAATTTTTTATGTGGCTGATGTGTCTATTGTTTGAGAGATTTTATTAGTTTATTAGAGTGAGTACTTCTCATATTATTGTGTGACGTTATTCAATTTAATAAAGTAAAGTTAAATTAATTAAACTCTAACAGGTATCAGAGCTAATTGAGTTCTAGTTCTAACTGTGGCATCAGAGCTTGTCCATTAGGAAGTCACCGCTATTAAGATTTAGATCTGATTAAGTTAAAACAAGGACTGATCCTGAAGTTTTGTGGAATTAGTTCAAATTGAGAACGAAGTAGAGCTGCCAGATATCCTAGGAGATATTTGACCTGTCCAGAGGAAAAAAATAGTGGTTGGGACCTCGCCATAGTACTGCCGGTCCACAGCCACTGACCACCACTTGCCACTACATGCACTGTCGTTAGTCACCGTTTGTCATCGAAAAGTAGCCCCTTGCATCGTCGTCCGCTGATCTCCTCGAATCTGGTGCCCACGCACCGAAAAAGCCACTGGGAACTCGTGGATTTGTAAAGAACCGAAAGCTCCAACCGCCCCTTCTTGCACTAAAAATGCCTTATTCTGCTGCCGTTGAACGTTGAGACCACAATAACTCGATTCCACGATGGCCGATCCCGATCCCTAGCTTCCCACGCGCTGATTCGTTGCTAGATAAACCGTACCTCTCCTTATTCCATTTCTGTTAACATTGATCGGTGAGCCATTATCCGCCATTGCCTCTATTTCTGAGCTCGCCATCGCCAGCTGCAAGATCCTAAGATCTCTTTGTCACAGGTCGAAGTTCCCTTGCCAGCCATTACTTGTTTGCTTCATTGTCAGTAGCAACTGTGAACCGCCACTAAGTATTGAGGAAGATGAGACAAAACAATCAAAAAAAAGGAAAAAAAAAAGCGAGGTAGAAAAAAAAAAGGAAAAAGGAATTTTTGGTGCATAGTTGCAAAAAAACAACAATAAGGGGTCAGAATGAAAATTAAAAAAAAAACACATGGAGAGATTTATTGAAGAATTCAATGATTTGACATATGTGATAACAAGTTTTGATAATAAGATCAGTGAATCGCTCCGAGATGTCAATATTAACAAGTGCATCATATTTGTGCTAAATGAATTTTTGACAAAGTAAGAGCTGTGGAATGGCAACCCAACTTGAATGTTAAATGTATACAGCCAATTTTTGTAAGAATCAATCTATCACAATTTAACTCCCTACATGAATCTAATTTTATTACTATTCAAAGATTATGCTCTTCCTTTGGTTTTATAATTTTGGCAATTTTTGTTCTCTAAAGTAACTAAATCTGATACTTTGCTCTAATTGCGACAAGTGAATTAGTTTTGACCTACCCTTTTTGGCTTTTTTTTGTTAACTCTTTTTTTTTTTTAATGATGAAAATTGTTACTAAAATTGTTTATGATATTGAAAGTCTCAGATTTAAATCTCAATCAGAGCCATTTTTAGCAGCTTGTTATTGTTTCATTGTACAACTAGTCGACCGATAAAGTTTAACTAACAATTTACTGTACTAGTTGTTAAATAGATGATATGTCAAATAATTACATAGATACTATATGTAATTTTGTGTTTAATATGATATTTGTTTATGCAAATATTGAATTTATCAGCAAATTATACTTTTATTTTCTATTTATGTTTGTAGGTCAAATGGATGTAAAAAAAAGTAGTCGGATGTTAGTTTGGTCCTATTCACTTAGAGTTTTTAATTTTGCACATTGTTTGGCTTTTTTACCATAACATCATTTACACAAGTTAGAATTGTGCGATTCTTAAGCCAAATTAAAGTTAAGAGATACAATTACAACTTTGCTATTTAATCAAACTTAGATTCTGCCTAGAAGATGGTAAAATTTTCATTGAAATTCAAAGGGTTAAAATTATCTAGAATTTTAGAATCCTACTCAACTCCAACTTGAATTTTTAGGTCTTTTACCTACAATCATTTTAAGGCTATAGATACAAAACATGGGCAGAAGTTAAAGAGGTTCTTTTGGAGAAAAATTAAGCTGAAAAAAGGGAAAGAAGGTGAGAGAAAAAGGAAGAGAATTGAAGACTGCGACTAGAGTCTCGGATTCTCGGGCATTTAAACAGAGTTTTTCTTATCTCTTCTTATTCTTATGATTTTGTTTATATTTTTAACTTTTAATATTTTGGTTTTTAGCATGGATAACTAAACTCCAAGTTAGGGTAAAGGATGTAGCCTAGCTTGGGGGATTAAATTACTTATATTTTCATGAATGGTTTTTTTATTTTTTTGAATTGTTATTATTATCTATTGAAAGCTTGGATTTGATTTATCTACTTTGAGTTAATTGTTGCTTTTATACCTAATCAGCATATAAATAAATTTTTATGTTGTGTCAAAATTTTTCAGGAGATGAGATACTAACCATTCTATAGATAAGTAGATGTACAAATTTTGATATCGGAAGATGAGAGATTTGTATGATGACAATGAGTTATTTAATTAATGGGCTTAATCTATTTTTATGTGATTTCAGGAAAAGATCGCGACTAGGTTAAGTGCGGCATAGTTACTCAGGAGAGAGCGAAAGCTATATAATAGAAACAACATTCCAAGCACGAAACCTATGAAACACAAATGTAGTTTGCTTTCTACTAAGTGAAGTCCTGAGCCTTAGTCTCTTCTTATATTTGAAAACCTCGAATTTTAGTTTTGCTGGTTTGCTTTTAATTAATTTGGTCATTTAGTTGTCTTTAGTTAATTTTCAATTTAATTTTTCATTCAATTAATTAATTTGGTTAAATTTTAGTTTTAATTAATTAGTTTAATTTCTTATTTCAGCTAAATTCAGCTTTGTTAGTAGTACGAATCTTAATTAATTCTGTTTCTTGTGTGTTTGACACTTGGAATATTTGCCAGATTATTATTATTGCGATTAGCTTTGTACAGTTGCAGGAATTGCCCAATCAATAGAAAAAGAATAAAATATGGTTGTGACGAAGTGGAGCCTGGCCTGGCGTTTTGGCGCTGCTTTAGTTAATGAGATATGAAATTATATGCATCTTTATGGTGATGAAAGAAGAGTTCAAGTCCATGATGCAAGTTTTAATTAATAAGTTTCCAATTCAAGACATCAATTTCTATATACATTTTTGACTATGCTTTGCTCTATAATTAAGGACGTCTAATTTTTAGAAGAAAAAACTGAATTTTCTTAGCCTTTAATGGATATGCATGTGCAAAATTTGGATTCTAAGTTAATTAAATATGACAAAGAGTAGTTCTTCTCTTTTGTTTTAATTCAAAGATAATATAATAATTAGATCCATATTTTGTAATTGAAGAAAATTTTCTCTCAGTTAGAATGACGACGTAAGTGCAAATACCTAAAAAGATTTCTCTTTGATGGTTTTTAAACTATAAGATAATTTAAGGGTTGTCAATCCCAATTAAATTTACAAGTAAAATTACATTGTTGATTTATAATATATTGTTTAAGTTTTAATATGAATCGAGCTAACATCATATAATTTATCTAAATACTAGTCATATTTGGCAAATGCATTTTGGTTTCAAGCATTTTTTTTTATCTAACGTATCTGTTACATTAATATAATGCAACATGAAAGAATTTGCAAGTCATATTTTAAATTCAAAAAATTTAACCATGTAAGTTACATTTTGCAAAATGAAAGCGGATCAAAAAGAAAAAAGAAAAACAAACAACCATATTTGATCTCATTAGAGCTAATTAAAACAATATCAACTGCAAAAAGTATTGAGAAAGCGTTATAAAAACCTAAATGTAACATAACTCATCCCTTTCTTATAAAACCACCACTTAATCACCATTCATATTCATTCCAAAACAACAAAAACAAACATAACACATATTTTGGAATCAAATAACATGGCATGCATCAACCACTCCATCATCTTGGTTATGTTTTTAATCAGTGGAATATTATTGACGACACTCAAAACCACTACTGCAATATACTCTCCAGTACCCACACCTTTGCAGGAACCTAAACCAGGATATTTTAAATTCCTGATTGCATGTACAAGAAATATTAGTCAAGATTGTGCAAAACAATGGTTCTCAACAGTATTTCTTAAAGGAAAAACATCTGATCAATGTTGCGCAAAGCTTGCATTGGAAGGCCAAACTTGCCACAATGAATTTGTGAACTTTATCGAACATGAACCACAATTTAAAAACCGTTTGTCAGAGTATTCGACAAAGAGTGAACAACTATATAAAAGGTGTGCTGCACTCGCTGACCCTCCAGTCATAGTTTAAGAAGAAAGTATGTTCCTTATTTTTTACAAAGTATCTGCTGAGTGCTAATAAAAGCTTTTACAAACAATGATTATAATAGAAAAAAAAATCCTTTGAATTGTTTTTTATTTACTAATTAATATGAAACAATATTGAATGGAGGAAAAAAAAAACCTTTATAATATTTCTACTCTTGTTTCTTTCTTGAGAGTAAGTACCCTTGTTTATTTATTTATTGCCTTTTATCATCATTATCATGATCACCACCACTACCACCACCACCACCATCATTATTTTCGATACTTTAGATTTTTTTTTTTGGTTACAATTTTATTAATTTTTTTTGTAGATTAGGAATTTTCATTTTGACTCCGTACTAACCAGTAAACCATGCTTCGGCTCTGAATGGCAGCCCCAAGCACATTTGAAACATTGGCCAAAGTTTATTTTGTCTTTCTCCGTGTAACAGGTATTTAGGATACCTATTACGATTCGGAATGCAATCCGTGTTAGATTCCATTGTCTGACTCAAAAGAACACACTATAGGTAACAGATCAACCCCTACGGTAAGGTCTAGGAAACGAAAATTCTATTCCAGTACTCTTAACAAACTTGATTAGCAAAACATGAAACCCAAGGTTTCCACTTGATCTCCAATAGCGAGAATGATGCAACAGTCAAATGAAAAAAGTTATGATAACAAGATCAGTGAACCGCTTCATGATGTCAATGTTGACTAGGACATTCACATTTGTGCTAAAGAATTTTTGACAGAATAAGAGTTTCGGAATGACAACCCACTTGCATGGTTGATGTCTAAAGCCAATTTTTGTAAGAATCAATTCGTCAATATTTGATTCCCTACACGAATTCAATTTTACCACTATTTAGAGATATGCTCTTCTTTTTATTTTATCTTTTTGGCTATTTCCATTCTCTAAGATAACTAAACCCGATACTTAATTCTAATTACGACAAGTGAATTAGTTCTGACCTACCCTTTCGGGCTATTTTGTTAAATTTTTTCTCTTTTTTTTATCGTGAAAATCAATACTCAAATTATTTATAACAGTGAAAGTCTCATATTCAAATCTCAATCAGAGGCACGTTTAACAGCTTGTTGTTGTCTCATTATACAACAGGTCAACCGATGAAGTTTAACTAACAATTCACTGCACTAGTTGTCAAGTAAAAGAAGAATAAAATATGGCTATGGTGGTGTGGAGCCTAGCCTGATGTTTTTACTTTGCTTTGATCAATGAGATATGAAATCATATATATTTTTATGGTGATAGATCCATATTTTGTAATTAAAGAAAATTTTCTCTCAGTTGGAAAGACAACACAAGTGCAAATACCTAAAAAGTGTTGATCCCTTGGGTGAAGCCTAGAGGGGGGTGAATAGGCTTTACCAATGAAATCCTCAAATAAAAATTTCTGCAAATGAATGTAAACAAGAGATTGAAAGAAATACAATACTGATTTTTACAAGGTTCACCAAATGACTACGTCCTTAATCTTCTCAACAATCCCTCTCTAGGAGATTCTTGAGAGTTCAACTATGGGGTGCATTTAGACGCACCAATCACCACTGTACAGTTTACAAGAAGATTCTGAAAACACCCTTGCGTCCGCCTTTTTTGCAGATGGCTTTGAATTTTGATGTGATTCTTTTTGCATTGATTAATAGAAAGAACATATAATCTACACACAAAATTTTTCATTCAAATTCGTCGTGTACTCTTCTAGGCAGCCGTTGCAATTCACTCCATGTGCACTGAAGGTTTTTGACAACTTGCACTCTCTTGGTATAAAATTCATAAGTTTTTCTCTAGAGCTCCAAAAATTGTACGACCAAGCTCATTTGAAACTAGACTTATAGTCCTGGAAAAATTATACATATTTTAGGCCCAAAATATGTCTCAAGTGAGTGAGTCTGGTACTTGGAATATTCCCAAACATATTTGCTCTTGTGCTACCTTTCTGAGATAGTAGCTTAATAAGGTCCAATGTGATCTTTCTCTTCCATGCACGTGTAACATGGCATCTGTATACCTCTTTGGACTTCTGAACCTGAATTGTATACTTGAAGAACGTACAAATGAAATTCACTTTTACTTATGTTATATTGGTTTATAACTCATTATCAAAACACTCATCATCAAAACATGAATTCACACTTAGTAACAATTTCTTAATGTATGCATGGGGTGCGAATTTTTCAACAATCTCCCCCTTTTTGATGATGACAAAACCTTTAAAATAGATGCTCCCCATTAATCTAAGCTTCCTCTAGAAATACTCTTTCTTGATGACTCTCTCTTAATTTTCACCCCTTTTTTGTCATCAATAAAAATGGTTGAAACAAAAAATGTGAATGCTAACTAGGTTAAGAGATTGAGACTCCCCCTTAATGTATACATGTATCACAAGTTCACATTTACAATTAGGCATATAAGTTATCATAACTTTGAAATGTAGGCCTTGTAAAGTTCAAATACAATCATTAAATTAGAGCAAAGAGTGGATTATGTGAACTTAAAAAATAATGCCTCAAATCCAAAAAGGTTTCACTAGAACAAAAATAGAGTGTATCATGTGCAATGTTCATAAAAAAAATGATTTTCAATGTATTTGCTTCATTAATTTGAAGAAATTTCATTGAAAGTTTAGCCACTTTGTTATGCCATAAAATGACAAGATATAATCACAAACATTCATGCAAGATTAAGCAAATGTAGACATTCAAGCACATGCTAATGCATGGGGTGTGACATGCCTAATTTTCTTCTTAGATAACAAAAATAATCTATCAAGAGGTCTTGGAACAAGAGTCCATACTTGACTTTATCTAAAATTGGGTCACTATATTACCAAAAATTCAATGTGGATCACTACATTCAAAAATAGTTTATGAATAGGTCAAAAATGTTACCGTAGTCAATTGCTTACATAGAAGTCTAACTCAGCAGTCAATTGCTTACGTGGAAGCTGACATGGCACACCTAGTCAAAAAAGTTGCTGTCATGGCACACAATCAGAAAAGTTGTTGACGTGGCGCACAGTCAGACGTAAATCGCAGACAGTCAGATGTAAGTTGCTGACAGTTAAGCGAAAATTGAGGATAGCCAGACAATTATTACCGCTGACAGTCAGGCGTAAATTACGAATCGTCAGGCATAAATGGAGATATGCATTATCTCAATTTCTCTTTATCATCCAGAGTCTCAAAATTTTCACTCATCTTTCCGTTCAACAAAATGAGACCACCATCAAGCCATTAGAACCTGGAAACTAGAGACTCTTCCAATTCCATATGAAGACCGGAGCTGGAGAAATTACAAATCTTGGAAAATGTTTTTCATGGCATTGAAGAAGCTCGTCCAACATCAAGCCAACTTGCTCAACTTGCCTCACTGTTGAGACAATATGGTCCAATTCAGCCAAGTAACATTAGAGTCTGGATCCAGAATCGAAGGCGCAGTGTGAGAAGAGGCATAGCACCTCCTGTTATTCATTCCACCAGCACAACAATTGTTTCTCAAGGAAATCCCAACCAGCATCACCAGCCACCAGGCATTTCTCATTTATCATTTGAAATCTTTGATGTGGGTCAGAGATCAAACTCCCATGAGTATTTTCACTTAGTAGGAAGCGTTACTCCATTGAGAAGCAGATCGGTCAACTCTTCTCATGAGGGAGAAAGAGAAACACTCAGTCTCTTTCTTGTTCATCTAGGCGATGTCAATTAGTAAGAAAATTATGGTACTATTGATATTGCCAACCTGCCAAACGATAAGGGCTTTATGGAACCAGAGCTACGCCTCAGGCCCCCCAGGAGCGACTGACAATGGTAAGATCTAAAGACATTTTCTGGCGTTGGAATATAGATTCCAACATACAAAGCTTTACTAGAATGTATGTATGTGTAGGGATGTTGGTTTGTCTTGTAGTGCATAGCACATGGCTGAGTCATGGTTGGTGTACTCTAATATGTATGAATAAGTGGTTGGTGTTATTTGTCTTGTAATTGTGTACTTATCAATTTTGGCAAGTCTGCTTGTACTGCTGAGATAAAGACGTGGGGCAAAATGTAAAACCTTGTGAAAGTATGTGAGATGTTGATCTTGGGCTCTTGCCCTAATCTAGAAAATGAAGTATGTATTTGTTTTATTCAAAGCATGTATCGCACAACTAATTCTAAAGTATTGGCAAACCTGTCACTAAATCAAGTTTAGATGATTATGGAATGATACTCATGCTAGAATTTCTAAACTTTCATATTTGTGCTAACATTAGCTTTGCAATGTCTGAAAAGTTTCCTTTTTAGCTCATAATCTTATTCAAATGGATTCTCTTTCAGGCAGCATCACCAAGACTCAATTTAAGCTTGTTTTCTTTCTCAATGGGACAGCTTTGATACTTCTTAAAGAATCAATCATAAGTCTTCATGTATAACTCCAAATCATATCTCGTTTCTTCCATTTGAAAGTAGACTAATAGAGCTTTTCATACAAGTATAGATTATGGTCTGATTCCACTCCAGCTAGCCATGGTGCCTTCTGGAAGTTGACTGATCCTGCTGGAAAGACAGACTATACATCCTTTAGTATTTTGGCAATATCTCCTTCTACAGAAATCCAATTTGCGTGATTCTGGTCAATTTAGAAATTAGAAATAATTATATTTGTATGCATATAAGACGCAACAGCTAATTTTTTCCCATTTGGTCGCAATCATCTCTTAAAGTGGACTGATCCTGTTTGCCTTGACAGATTGAGCACCTTCAGTTCATAGACTATAACTTCCTCCACAAATATCCAATTGAGATGACAGAAACTAGACAGAATTATCTTTCTGTCTGTATATAATTCAACAACTGATTCTTTCCCATTTGTTTGCAGGAACCTCTGAAATTGGACAGATTTTGTCTGCTTGATAGGTTGAGCACCCTTTAGTGATTTGGTCGTATCTTGCTGTACAGACCTCCAAACAATTTAATTGTAAAAGCGTTGGAAATTAGACATTCTGAGCTTTCTGACCGTATATAGCACATTATCTAGTTCATCTCCATGTGAGCAAACGAGCCTTTTAAAATTGACCATACTGGATAGTACTTGTACTGAATGGGACCAATATTAATAGTTGTCTTATGCTAGCATTGCTTCCGTTTCAATTGATGTTTATTTGATTAAATCATTTAACTGCACACTTAAATAAACATATTAGTAACGCTCAATGTTTAGCAATCATCAAAACCAAAAAATGAAACCTTAGGGTCTTAACAAGCACATGCATTACACAACTTATCTTTTTCCTACAAATCTCAATGCTTTAGTATGGGGATCATATACTTCACAAGTCATGGGTTTGAATAATACTTCAAAACCTTTATCACACAATTGGCTAATGCTAATTAAGTTGTGCTTTAAACCACTTACCAAAGTAACATCCTCAATAAAACTTGATACATTGTTACCTATAGTGCCAACTCCAATAATTTTGCCTTTTCCATTTTCTCTAAACATGACACATCCACTATCAAGGTACCAAATGACATCTTCTTTAAAATATGTTGCCTTCAAGCACTTTTCTACCTACAAAACAAGATGTACAATATTTTGGTACCCATATCTTTTTGGGTCCTTCAATGTTACAACAATCATTCTTCTTCATTGAATCTTTAACTATCCATACTTGTTTGAATTTATTAGACTTTCATTTGGTCTCATAGTGAAAAGTTTAAAATCTTTCATAAGCATGCCAAATTTAACTTTCTTAACTTTTAATGTGATTTCATTTGAGAGACACAATGTATTCCAAATTTCCTTAGCATTTTTACAATGTTTGATGGTGTTATATTCACTTCTAGCTATGGACGTTTTCAAATAATAATATGCTCTTTCATCTATTTGGTTTTTCTTATAGTCTTGTTCATACCATTTTTCTATTGGTTTTACTCTCAAGATTTTTACTCCCTTATCATCAACAACTTCTTCCTTAGGCACATATGGTCCCTCTTCTACACTTTGCCAAACTTTCATCCCCTTAAATTTAAGATAATTTTTCATATGATCTTTATAGTTTTGAAAATCACTACCATCAAAGAAAGGTCTCTTGTTTTAATTAGATGAGGATTCCATGGGGATCCCTCAAGGATGTTAAGCCTTACAAGTGAGGTTAAGTTTTGATACCAAATGTTGGTCCCTTGAGTAAAGCCTAGAGGGGGGTGAATAGGCTTTACCAATGAAATCCTCAAATAAAAATTTCTGCAAATGAATGTAAACAAGAGATTGAAAGAAATACAATACCGATTTTTACAAGGTTCACCAAATGGCTACGTCCTTGGTCTTCTCAACAATCCATCTCTTAGAGATTCTTGAGAGTTCAACTATGGGGTGCCTTTAGGCGCACCAATCACCACCGTACAGTTTACAAGAAGACTCCGCAAATACCCTTGCGTCCGCCTTCGAAACGCTTGTTGCACAAGTCCCACTTGCCAACACCACTTTCCCTTTTCTTTTAGGTTTTCCTTTTTGGAGTTCAACCCTAACTCTTTACAAGATGATCCTCACAAGTCCCACTTGAGAGCTCTCACCTATTATCACAATGTATTACAATACAAATGAAACTTATTAGTTTGAATGCTAGTTTTACAATAAAAGCACTTAGAGTAAAGAAAGCCTTTTTGCCTTGAGAGAGATTGTACAGTGGTTGAATATAACTTTCTTCACAATTAAAACATCTTCAAGTGATGTTTAAGTAGCTGCAAGATAGGTTAGCAACTTCTTAGAGCCGTTGCCATGGGTACTTTATTGCTTCCTCTTAACAGCTTTGCGTTGATTCTCTTGTCTGACACCTTTAGGTAGAATGGCTATAACTTGGTACAGATAGTTTGAAAAATTGTGATGCTTTGTTTGTTATTTAGTAGACTGTCAGAGTTCTCTACCCACCAAATTTGACTATTTTTAAATGAGTATAGCATAGTCAAATAAATGTTGGAATACAAACGTTAAAGTTCCGTTAGACAGTCTGCACACTTTTAGTAGAACTGTAATATCTTGTAGATGGATTTGAATTTTGATGTGATTCGTTTTGCATTGATTAATAGACAGAACATATAATATATACACAAAATTTTGCATTCAAATTCACCGTGTGCTCTTCTAAGCAGCCGTTGCAATTCACTCTATGTGCACTGAAGGTTTCTGACAACTTGCACCCTCTTGGTATAAAATTCATAAGTTTTTCTCTAGGGCTCCAAAAATTGTACGACCAAGTTCATTTGAAACTAGACTTATAGTCCTGCAAAAATATATATATATTAGACCCAAAATATGTCTCAAGTGAGTGAGTTTGGTATCTGGAATCTTCCTAAACAGATTTGCTCTTGTGCTGCCTTTCTTAGATAGTAGCTTAATAAGGCCCAATGTGATCTTTCTCTTCCATGCACGTGTAAGATGACATCTGTATACCTCTTTGGACTTCTTGAACCTGAATTGTATACTTGAAGAACGTACAAATGAAATTCACTTGTACTTATGTTATATTGGTTCATAGCTCATTATCAAAACACTCATCATCAAAACATGAATTCACACTTAATAACAATTTCTTAATGTATACATGAGGTGTGAATTTTCCAACAAAAAGATTTCTCTTTAATGGTTTTTAACTATATGATTATTTGAGGGTTTCTCAATCCCAATTAAATTTACTAGTAAAATTATATTGTTAATTTATAATATATCGTTTGGGTTTTAATATGAATCGAGCTAACATCATATAATTCAGCTAAATACTAGCCTTCCTTGGCAAATGCATTTTGGTTTCAAGTATCTTTTTTTTTTAATCTAACGTATCTGTTACATTAATATAATGCAACATGAAAGAATTTGCAAGTCATATTTTAAATTCAAAAAATTTAACAATGTAAGTTATATTTTGCAAAATGAAAGTGGATCAAAAAGAAAAAAGAAAAACAAACAACCATATTTGATCTCATTAGAGCCAATTAAAATAATATTAACTGCAAAAAGTATTGAGAAAACGTTATAAAAACCTAAATGTAACATAACTCATCCCTTTCTTATAAAAACCACCACTCAATCAGCATTCATATTCATTCCAAAACAACAAAAACAAACATAAGACATATTTTGGAATCAAATAACATGGCATGCATCAACCACTCCATCATCTTGGCTATGTTTTTAATCAGTGGTCTATTATTGACGACACTCAAAACCACTACTGCAATATACTCTCCAGCACCCACACCTTTGCAAGAACCTAGGCCAGGATATTTTAAATTCCTGATTGCATGTACAAAAAAGATTAGTCAAGATTGTGCAAAACAGTGGTTCTCAACAGTATTTCTTAAAGGAAAAACATCCGATCAATGTTGCGCAAAGCTTGCATTGGAAGGCCAAACTTGCCACAATGAATTTGTGAACTTTATCGAACATGAACCACAATTTAAAAACCGCTTGTCAGAGTATTCAACAAAGAGTGAACAACTATATAAAAGGTGTGCTGCACTCGCTGACCCTCCAATCATAGTTTAAGAAGAAAGCATGTTCTTTATTTTTTACAAAGCATCTGTTGAGTGCTAATAAAAGCTTTTACAAACAACAATTGTAATAGAAAAAGAATCCTTTGAATTGTTTTTCATTTACTAATTAATATGAAACAATATTGAATGGAGGAAAAAAAAACACCTTTATGATATTTCTACTCTTGTTTCTTTCTTGGGAGTAAGTACCCTTGTTTACTTATTTATTGCCTTATATCATCGTCATCATCATCATCGTGATCACCACCACCACCACCACCACCACCTTCATCATCATTTTCAATACTTTAGATTTTTTTTTTGTTACAATTTTATTAATTTTTTTTATGGATTAGGAATTTTCGTTTTGTCTCCGTACTAACCAGTGAATCATGTTTCGGCTTTGAATGGCAGCCCCAAGCACATTCGAAACATTGGCCAAAGTTTAGTTTGTCTTTCTCCGTGTAACAGGTATTTAAGATACCTATTGCGATTCAGAATGGCAATCTGTGTTAGATTCTATTGTCTGACTCAAAAAAGCACACTATAGGTAACAGATCAACCCCTATAGTAAGGTCTAGGAAACAAAACTTCTTTTCTAGTACTCTTAACAAACTTGATTAGCAAAACACGAAACCCAAGGTTTCCACTTGATCTCCAGCTGCAAGAATGATGCAACAGTCGAATGAAAAAAGTTATGATAACAAAATCAGCGAACCGCTTCATGATGTCAATGTTGACTAGGGCATTCACCTTTGTGCTAAAGAATTTTTTACAGAGTAAGAGTTTCAGAATGGCAACCCACTTGCATGTTTGATGTCTAAAGCCAATTTTTGTAAGAATCAATTCGTCAATATTTGATTCCCTACACGAATTCAATTTTACCACTATTTAGAGATATGCTCTTCATTTTATTTTATCTTTTTGGCTATTTCCATTCTCCAAGATAACTAAATCCGATACTTAATTCTAATTGTGACAAGTGAATTAGTTCTGACCTACCCTTTCTGACTATTTTGTTAACTTTTTTCTTTTTTTTTTATGATGAAAATCAATACTCGAATTATTTATAACACTGAAAGTCTCAGATTCAAATCTCAATCAGAGGCACGTTTAACAGCTTGTTGTTGTCTCATTATACAATAGGTCAACTGATGAAGTTTAACTAACAGTTCACTGCACTAGTTGTCAAGTAAAAGAAGAATAAAATATGGCTGTGGTGGTGTGGAGCCTAGCATGATGTTTTCGCTTTGCTTTTATCAATGAGATAAGAAATCATATGCATTTTTATGGTGATAGATCCATATTTGGTAAATAAAGAAAATTTTCTCTCAGTTGGAAAGACAACACAAGTGCAAATACATAAAAAGATTTCTCTTTAATGGTTTTTAACTGTATGATTATTTGAGGGTTTCTTAATCCCAATTAAATTTACAAGTAAAAATATATTGTTGATTTGTAATATATCTTTTGGGTTTTAATATGAATCGAGCTAACATCATATAATTCAACTAAATACTAGCCTTCCTTTGCAAATGCATTTTGGTTTCAAGTATATATTTTTTTTTTATCTAACGTATCTATTACATTAATATAATGTAACATGAAAGAATTTGCAAGTCATATTTTAAATTCATAAAATTTAACAATGTAAGTTACATTTTGCAAAACGAAAGCGGATAAAAAAGAAAAAAGAAAAACAAACAACCATATTTGATCTCATTAAAGTTAATTAAAACAATATCAACTACAAAAAGTACTCAAAATGCATTATAAAAAACTAAATATAACATAACTCATTCCTTTCCTATAAAAACATTATTCAATCACCATTCATATTCATTCCAAAATAACAAAAACAAACATAAGACATATTTTGGAATCAACTAACATGGCATGCATCAACCACTCAATCATCTTGGCTATGTTCTTAATCAGTGGGATATTATTGATGACACTCAAAACCACTACTGCAATGTACTCTCCAGCACCCACACCTTTGCAAGAACCTACACCAAGATATTTTAAATTCCTGATTGCATGTACAAGAAAGATTTGTCAAGATTGTGCAAAGCAGTGGTTCTCAACGGTATTTCTTAAAGGAAAAACTATTGATCAATGTTGCGTAGAGCTTGCATTGGAAGGCCAAACTTGCCACAATGAATTTGTGTACTTTATCCAACATGAACCACAATTTAAAAAGCGCTTGTCAGAGTATTCGACAAAGAGTGAACAACTATATAAAAGGTGTGTTGCACTCGCTGACCCTCCAGTCATATCTTAAGAAGAACGCATGTTCTTTTTTTTTTTACAAACTATCTATTGAGTGCTAATAAAAACTTTTACAAACAACCGTTGTAATAGAAAAAAAATCCTTTGAATTGTTTTTTATTTACTAATTAATATGAAATAATATCGAATGGAGGAAAAAAGACACCTTTATAATATTTCTACTCTTGTTTCCTTTTTGGAAGTAAGTACCCTTGTTTACTTATTTATTGCCTTTTATCATCATCATCATCATTTTTAATACTTTAGAATTTTTTATTGTTACAATTTTATTATTATTTTTTTTTTATGGATTAGGAATTTTCGTTTTGCATTCATACTACCTAGTGAATCATGTTTCGGTTCTGAATGGCAACCCCAAGCATATTCAAAACATCGGCTCAAGTTTATTTTGTCTTTCTCTATACAATAGGCATTTATGATTCCTATTGCAATTCGGAATGGCAATCTGTGTTAGATTCTATTGTCTGACTCAAAAGAACACACTACAGGTAACATATCAACCCCTATGATAAGGTCCAAGAAACAAAACTTCTATTTTAGTACTCTTAACAGACTTGAGTAGCAAAATACGAAACCCAAGGTTTCCACTTGATCTCCAGTCACAAGAATGATGCAATAGTCGAATGAAAAAGCTATGATAACAAAGTTAGCAAACTATTTCAAGATGTCAATGTTGACTAGGGCATTCACGTTTGTGCTAAAGAATTTTTGACAGAGTAAAAGCTTGGGAATGGCAACCTGCTTGAATGGTAGATGTTTGAAGCCAATTTTCGTAGATCTTTTACCACTATTCAGAGATATGCTCTTTCTTTTATTTTATCTTTTTGGCTATTTCCATTCCCCAAAGTAATTAAATCTTATACTTAATTCTAATTGCAAAACGCGAATTAGTTTTGACCTACCCATTTTGGCTATTTTGTTAACTTTTTTCTTTTTTTTTTTATGATGAAAATCAATACTAAAATTGTTTATAACACTGAAAGTCTCAGATTCCAATCTCAATCATAGGCGCATTTAAAAGCTTGCTATTGTCTCATTGTACAACTGATCACCCGATGAAGTTTAACTAACAGTTCACTGCACTAGTTGTTAAATAGAAGAAAAATAAAATATGGCTGTGGCGAAGTGAAGCCTGGCCTGACGTTTTGGCTTTGTTTTGATTAATAAGATATGAAATCATATGCATCTTTATGATGACGAAAGAAGAGTTCAAGTCTATGATGCAATTGCAAGCTTTAATTAATAAGTTTTTAATTCAAAACCTCAATTTTTATATACATCTTTGCTTATTTTTTGCTCTGTAATTGAGGACATCTTAATTTTTAGAAAAAAAAAAAATGAATTGCCTTAACCTTCAATTGATATGTAAGTGCAAAATTTGGATTCTAAATTAATTAACTATGACTAGCAGTAGTTCTTATCTTTTGTTTTAATTCGAAGACAATCTAGTAATTAGATCCATATTTTGTAACTAAAGAAAATTTTCTCTCAGTTGGAAAGACAACATAAGTGCAAATACTTAAAAAGATTTCTCTTTATTGGTTTTTAAACTATATGATTGTTTGAAGGTTTATCAATCCCAATTAAATTTAAAAGTAAAATTATATTGTTGATTTATAATAATATTGTTTGAGTTTTAATATGACTCAAGCTAACATCATATAATTCAACTAAATACTAGTCTTCTTTGGCAAATGCATTTTGGTTTCAGGTATATCTTTTTTTGATCTAAGGTATCTGCTACATTAATATAATGCAACATGAAAGAATTTGTAAATCATATTTTAAATTCAAAAAATTTAACAATATAAGTTACATATTGCAAAACGAAAGTGGATCAAAAAGAAAAAAGAAAAACAAACAACCATATTTGATCTCATTAAAGCTAATTAAAACAATATCAACAGCAAAAAGCATTGAGAAAGCGTTATAAAAAACAAAATGGAACATAACTCATCCCTTTCCTATAAAAACACCACTCAATCACCATTTATATTCATTCCAAAACAACAAAAACAAACATAAGACATATTCTGGAATCAAATAACATGGCATGCATCAACCACTCCATCATCTCGGCTATGTTTTTAATTAGTGGAATATTATTGATGACACTTAAAACCACTACTGCAGTATACTCTCCAGCACCCACACCTTTGCAAGAACCTAGACCAGGATATTTTAAATTCCTGATTGCATGTACAAAAAAGATTAGTCAGAATTGTGCAAAGCAGTGGTTCTCAACGGTATTTCTTAAAGGAAAAACGTCCGATCAATGTTGCGTAGAGCTTGCATTGGAAGGCCAAACTTGCCACAATGAATTTGTAAACTTTATCGAACATGAACCACAATTTAAAAAGCGCTTGTCAGAGTATTCAACAAAAAGTGAACAATTATATAAAAAGTGTGCTGCATTCGCTGACCCTCCAGTCATATTTTAAGATGAGTGCATGTTCTTTGTTTTTTACAAAGTATCTGTTGAGTGCTAATAAAAGCTTTTACAAACAACGATTGTAATAGAAAAAAAATTCCTCTGAATTGTTTTTGAGTTACTAATTAATATGAAATAATATTGAATGGAGGAAAAAAAAATAATTTTATAATATTTCTACTCTTATTTTTTTTTGGGCGTAAGTACCCTCTAATCATAATTTAAAAAGAATGAAGTTCTTTGCTCTCTACAAAGGATTTGTTGAGTGCTAATAAAAGCTTTTGTAAACAACGAATGTAGTAGAAAAAATCCTTTGAATTGTTTTTCATTTACTAATTAATATGAAATAGTATTGAATAGAGGGAGAAAAAAACTACTTTATAATATTTTTGTTCTTGTTTTTTTTTTTGGGATTAAGTACTTTTGTTTCATTATTGATTGCCTTTTATCATCGTCGTCGTCGTCGTCATCATCATCATTATCTTTTCGATACTTAAAAATATTTTTTTGGTTCACAATTTTATTAATTTTTTTAAGGATTGGGAATGTTTGTTTTGCCTCCATATTAACCAATGATTCTTATTTTGAAACTGGATGGAAAACCCAACCATAGTCGAAACAGCGACTCAAGTTTCTTTTGTTTTCTCCGTATAATAGGTAACTAGGATTCCCATTGTGATTCAGAATGGCAAACCCTGGCAGATTCTATTCTCTGACTCAAAAGAATGCACTATAAGTAACAAATCAACCCCGATGGTAAGGTCCAAGACACAAAACTTTTTCTCCAATACTCTTAACAATTTTGATTAGCAAGATATAAAACCCAAGGTTTCCACTTGATCTCCAGCCACAAAAATGACGCAACAGTCGAACGAAACAAGTTTTGAGAAGAAGGTCAGCGAACCGCTTCAAGATCTTAGTTGACGAGGGCATTCATGTTTGTTCTAAATAAATTTTTGAAGGAGAAAGACCTTGGGAATGGCAACCTAGCTTGAATGCTAGATGTCCAAGGGGAAAAAAAAAAAGGATCCCAAGTAACAAGTCTTCAATTTTTTATAATTATAGTGATTTTTTTATTAAAAAAATACATCTTATTTTTGTTGTTAGAAAAAAGTATTACTATAATTACAAAAAATTCTAAATGCATTGCAATTTGGAAAAAAAATTTGAGATGTACCCATGCCCTATGTCTAAAGCCAATTTCCATAAAAATCAATTCGTCCCCATTTGATACCTACACTAATTCAAATTTACCACTTTTTAGAGCTATGCTCTCTTTTTGTTTTATCCTTTTGACTATTTCCGTTCTCCAAATTAACTAAATCCGACACTTAATTCCAATTGGGACAAGTGAATTAGTTCTAACCTATCCTTTTTGGCTTGTTTGTTAACTTTTTCCTCTTTTTTATGATAAAAATTAGTACTAAAATAGACTGATAATTTTATATTTAAATCCTCTAGTCAAATATTAAAAAAAAATTTTAAAAAAGTAAACATTGATATCTTGAATCGAAAACTTATTAATTAAAGCTTGCATCATAAACGTGCACTCTTCATTCATCCTCATAAAAATGCATATAATTTTAGGGAAAAGTTTTGATATTCGGTCATTTTGGCCTGATCAAACATCTCAAAAATTATAAATTTTTAATTTTAAATAATAATATTTATATTTTTAATAACAAAATTTTATTATTTTATTATTTAAAATATACATCTTATTACTAAAAATTATACTATTATTATTATTAAAACAATTTTTTAGACAAAAATTTCTGCCTCCTCATGCTCATAATTTTATATCTCATTAATTAAAATCAAAACGTCAGCCAGGCTCCACACAACCATGGCCATATTTTTCTGTTGGGATATGTATATAAAAAGTCCTAAACCTTTAGATTTATTTTATTTAAGTTCTAAATTTTTTTGAAATTTTATTTCAGTCTTAAATTTTTTGATTTTGTTCCAAATCAGTCCTTCTGTTAGTCAAACCGTTAAAAATTACTGTTCACTAACAGAAATTTTTTTAAAAAGGTAAAATATACTATTTCAATTCACCAGTTAACAGAAATATTTTGTATAATCTTAAAAAAATAAAATAAAAAATAAAAAATCTAAAATGTCAACTTACATGTTATTATTTAAGAGTAAAATACAAGTATTTAATAACAAAAAAAATATTTAAATAGTGTATTTTATCTTTTTAAAAAAATTTCTTTTAGTGAACAGTAATTTTTAACGGTTTAACTAAAGAAATGACTGATTTAGAGTAAAATTAAAAAATTTAAAACTAAAATAAAAATTTAAAAAAATTTAAAAATTAAATAAAAAAAATCTAAAAATTTAAAACTTTTTTAATGCATACCCCTTTTTATGTTCCATCGTTTAACAGCTAGTGAAGTGAACTGCCAGTTGAACTATAGCGGCCGACCAACCTTACAATGAGACAATAACAAGCTGCTAAAAACGGCTCGTGAACCTTTTGTGAGGAGCCGTTTCCAAATTCCAAGTTTTTGGCTTTCAAAGCTTCGAATCTGAGAGTTCGGTTCTTTTGCATGCTGTCCTCTGTGATGATCTTCTAGTTTCTCTATAACTAAGAGTAGTCCACTGTGACTGTGATTGTGTGAATCTGTTTTTCTTGTGGGTTTCTGGTCCCCGGAAAATGGGTTTGCTTTTATTGTTCATATTATTGCCATTGTTGTGGAGCTCATTCTGTATTAATGGCGATTTCCCAACTACCCTTGAAGGACCCTTCACGCCATTCACTGTCCCTTTTGACAACAAAACGTTTCACGGAAATGCCATTGATCTGAATGATACTGATCGTCGAGTTCAGAGGATTGTGAGTGGTTTTGGGCCTGAACAAATTTCTGTCTCTCTGTCTTCAAACTACGACTCCGTTTGGATCTCTTGGATCACAGGTCTCTCTCCTTGCCATTCATTTTGAGGCGTTTCCTTTTCTTCTTTGTTTTGTTTTGTTCTGTTTTGTGTTCATTGTGATGCCAGGATAATGGTGTAGGGAACATGGAACAAGAAGTCAACTTTTTGTCATAATTCACTCTTTCTGTCTCTCCATCTCTGTGGTACATAAAGAAGAAAGCTAAATTAAGCTCATCCGCAGAACGGATTGGGTGCCTTTTCTTTTGGGAAAGCAAGATTTTTTAGTTGCATGTTGGTGGACTTTTGTGATTTTAGACGTTGAAGTTTTGCTTTGTGTGGGTCAACACAACCCCACGATCTTCCGATAGCCAAAAGGCGAAAATAGTGCTGCGTAAAATGAATTCAAAGCATGGTAGCACGAATTTGGCGGTTTTGGTCTTGGTCTTGGTCTTGGATAATTTTTGGACTATTGGCTAATTTTGTTTAATTGGGATTGCAGGGAATTTCCAGATTGGTGGTAATGTTACCCCATTAAGTCCTGACTTGGTTTCTGGTGTTGTTCGTTATGGAATCTTGGGAAGGCGAAAAAGACATAAGGCTAAGGGCTTTTCTCTTGTTTACAACCAACTTTACCCTTTTGAAGGCCTCCAAAACTATAGTTCTGGCATTATACACCATGTTCGCTTAACAGGTACCATTGACATATTGTTCAAAACTTTTCTTGTTATGCTCATGCGACGAATCTTAATAGTCTTTAATTAACATCAGAATGAAATGGTAACAACGGTCAAATTCTTGTTTAGAGTCAACTTATTGTTATGCTCGTGGAAATTCTGATTTAGAGTCAAATTCTTGTTCATATTTTTTCTGCAGGGTTGGAACCTGATGCCTTCTATCAATATCAATGTGGGGATCCATCTTTATCAGCAATGAGTGATGTCTTTTATTTTAAGACCATGCCAGTTTCTAGTCCCACTGACTACCCCAGCAGAATTGCAGTGGTGGGAGACCTAGGCCTCACATACAATACGAGTACAACATTCAGTCACTTGCTCAGCAATCATCCTGATCTTGTTGTTTTGGTTGGGGGCATAAGTTATGCTGACATGTATCTCACCAATGGAACTGGATCTGACTGTTACTCTTGCTCATTTCCGCTGACTCCCATTCATGAAACATATCAGCCTCGTTGGGATTATTGGGGAAGGTCAAAATCCAACCTTGTTATATTCTTAGTCCTGTCTATTATGCATAAATGAACAACATTAGAAATGTTAATTATAGAAATAGTTTAGAGCTATGATTGTGTTACTTCAGTCATATTAACAAGGGTATAGATCCATCTGAAGCTCAAAAAAATAAAATGAAACTAGTTACTAAAGCATTTGTATCCCCTATCAGTTTTATAATGAATAATTTACCTGGTTGTGGAATGATTTGTTATTAGATTTGAAATTCTACGGATCTGAGCTTTTTTCATAGACAAAGTGGATCGCAATCCTCGGTGTACTTTCCTCCTAGAAAGTGCTTCAGTTATAGTATATAAAGACAACTAGAGAATTTTTGTAAACCACTTACGCAATATTTTAAAATTTAGAGATGTTTCCCTGTCAGTTTTTTAACATTATTCAGATCATTGTCTATAGCAGTCACCAGCAGACCATGCCTTCTTGGACTTCCCCTTTTTAACTCACTAGGTTCAAAATGGCAACCATAGTACTTCATTTATTGAAAGCCATCCAAGACAGCATTAAATCACCAATAGAGAAAAGCGTGGCTATCTCTTCTTTTCTCTAATATATTGTTAGAATCTACCCCAATCAACAATGGTAGTTGTTTGGTTCATGGAATTTTATATAGCTCTTGGCAGGTTTATGCAGCCTTTGGTGGCCAATGTTCCAATGCTGCTGGTAGGAGGGAAGCATGAGATAGAGAAACAGGATGAAGATCAGAAATTTGTTGCTTACAGTTCTCGATTTGCATATCCATCTGAAGAAAGTGGATCACAATCCTCATTGTACTACTCTTTCAATGCTGGGGGGATACATTTTGTAATGCTAAGTGCTTACACTTCTTATCACAAGTCATGTAAAATATAGTCAACCATCTTTTCAAATTGTTTTATGCTTTGTCATTTGATCGATAATTTCAACGCATTCCCACTATGCCTTAATTTACTTGTATCTCAAATGACCATTTGCCTGCCTAATTATGACCTGCTTTTATTTCTTTTCTGCTGATTATGTTTTGTTTCCTTATAGCTTTCTGATTTTCTGATTCAGCTGATCAATACAAGTGGCTAGAAGGAGACCTGTATAATGTTGACAGGAATGTGACTCCTTGGTTGGTGGCTTCTTGGTATCCTTCTTGGTACAGCACCTTCAAAGCACAATACAGAGAAGGGGAATGCATGAGAGTGGAAATGGAGGACTTGCTATATGAGTACTGTGTTGATATAGTCTTCACTGGGCATGTAAGTCTACTTTTATATCTAATTCTAGCAGGCTTTGCGAAATATACTTTCTTTAGAGCCCTTGGCCCTCTCTTCAAAACAGCATCTCTGCAGCATTTAAAGTGAATATCTACTAGATCCATCATGACAGAACCTTTTCTCACTTATGCTATATTCTTATAATATTTCTTTCAAATAAACAAATTTTAATATCATAGTAGTTAACCCAGCTGCACAAAATGTTCTTTTATCTTTCTGGTTGCAAACAGTGAGAATATGGAAGGAAGGCAGTTTTGGACCAATGACGAAGTTGTTCATTCTAGTTTTACTTCTGTTGAGTTGCTAACATGCTATGCATGCTTATCGGTTATAACTATCAGAACCATTGAAATGAGGAACAATAACAACATATGTGAGAAAGAAGAGTCAAACATGAATTTCAATGTTTGACATGTATGATTGAGGAGAGAAGAAGCAATAATTTCTTTTGATCAACAATGCATAGGTTCATGCATATGAGAGGTCCAACCGAGTATATAACTACTCTCTGGATCCATGTGGCCCGGTTTACATCACAATTGGTGCGGGTGGAAGTCGAGAAGAGTTGGCAATCACCCATGCTGATGACCCAGGTGAGTGTCCAGAGCCATCCACAACACCAGATGAAGACATTGGTGGCTTCTGTGCTTTCAATTTTACTTCGGGCCCTGCAGCAGGCAAGTTTTGCTGGGACCATCAGCCTGAGTACAGTGCCTACAGAGAAAGCAGCTTTGGCCACGGGATATTGGAGGTCCGCTTCTTTGTCTCTGTACCTCTCAGACAAGCAGATCTATTTGCTCTTGATGACATTGTTTCAGATAAATTTGTTTTCTTTTGTTTTTTTTTGGGTACTGTTTGTGTTGCGAGACTAACCATGAACTTGCAATAAGCCAGAAATGTTTGAATAAAGTGAAAAGCTTTAGAAGCACAACAAACACATGGAAAATATCCGATCAAAAGAAAAGAAAAAGAGTAATATATTGCTCAATTCTTTGAGCTTAATGCTTTCAGTACAGGCTGCAAGTCACATAGATGGTGACATTGTAACAAAACCCGATAGAGGATTCTGAAAGGCCAGTTAAAATGTTCTAATGCCTTCACTTGCCTTCAGGAGGTGATCTAACGAAGTGCCATTTAATAATGTGTTTAGGAGCTGGACAATGGGTCCAGTAGTTCCGAAATATCTGAAATACTCGTTTCCAGATTTTGAGGCTTTCGCTTAAGATTGTACGTATGTTGTCTTAGCAATAAGGGGGAAGAAACTGACAGTTACTATATGGCCTGCAGGTGAAAAATGAGACTTATGCTTTGTGGAGTTGGCACCGCAACAAGGATGACTTCAGTATTGCCAGTGACATCATTTATATAGTAAGGGAACCTGACAAATGCCTGCATAATCACAGGTAGCATGTTAATCCGGGTTGTGGTTCAAACATTGTTCAAAATATGTTTCATACGGGATGATCATAAAGTTTGAAGCTTTGTTGAGGCAACATAGAATTAATTAAAACATCATCAGTTGCTGAGGACATTGGGCGCAAACCCACTTACTATTTTTACGCTTTTTTTTTTTTTTGGAACTTATTCTAGTTTCTATTTTTTTTTTAAAAAAAAAATTCATTCTCATTCACCTGACCACTCTTCTGTAAAGGCTTTTTTATATTCCAAAACCAAACGCCCTTTAAGGCGAAACAATTATCTGATTTGTTGAGAGGAGACAAAAAGAACACAATTTGTTTTTGGATTCTATTATGTTCTTTTTGATTCTAAAAAAAAAACACAATTTACTGCGCCAGACAGTGGAGTATAGCAAATCTACAAAATAAACAAGTTTGGACATAAATTTATTTACTTATTAACTGTACCTTTTTTTTTTTTTTTCTGATGATTTTGCTCCCATGACTCAAGCCATATTACACATTTGTACGCTATAAGCGGAATGGGGCAAATTATTAGACTGTACAAAATTATTCATCTCCTGTGAACTGGACGCTAACACAATGCAGCAACTGAATTCAATATCTCCTGCTTATAACATTTATGGGGTTAGTAAATGAATGACATGGCAATGGATGAGAAAACAATACATTCTTGACATCTTGTACATGGCTCTCGCGACATCTCAATTGGAGCCAAACGCCTCATTCCACCATTCAAGTTCATCCCACTTGCTTTCGCTTAAGCTTGGTCTAATGACAATTATTGGAAGGTGAGAAGTTCAAAACCCACCTCCTACTAATCCGCATGTCCTACATGTACTATAAAATCATCACCTTCCCTGCAGACCAAAAAAAAAAAAAAAATGTCACTACACCTCAGAGCCCTTTTAGGACAAGCGGACAACAAATGTTACAAAATTAATGAAAAGAAAGAACTATTAGTCCTTTTTTTTTTTTTTTTTTTTTGGTCAAAAACAACTATTAGTCTCTTTTGGGTTTCAAAAGATTAACTACCTATGGCCCCGTGGCCCATTACATACTTCTTGGGGAGGCGGCAGTTGGGAGAGTCGGTTCAGGCCCATTACCAAAAGTTCGAGCCCACTTGAACGATGAAGAAATTGCTGGTCGTGTCGTGCTGCAGTTGCTGAACCAAAAGTGGAATATCGTATCATATCAATCATTATCGTAATTATCGTTCTCAAACATGTCGTGCGCGAATCAACTTTCAAATTTTAAATATCTACTGTTCAATAACCCAATCGGAACAAATGCATTTTTAATGCATTCCTTATATTTGATACTTTTGTTAATTAAGAAATAATAGGGATTTAATAAGATTTTATATTATACGCCATCAATTTTATATCACCCTAATGATATTTTTTACAATGTATCTGCAAATTATAAAATATATATATTTTGTCTTGGTGTAATGATGTTATTTTCACTGTCATTATGGTTTGGTAAAAATACAGACACGGATGGAATAAATTCTGTTGATATATTTTTTTCATTATTAACTTGCGAACAAGCATCGACGTCAAAAAAGAAATGAATCAAAGAAAATTAATTAAATCAATTTGTTATATTTTATATATGCCACAATCTCACGGATTCTAACATTCATTATACAAATCAAAGGAATTTACTTTTTACCAAATTGCATTAAATATGACAGCAAAATTCATTTAATGCTTTTAAGTAGTGTGCTTAGGGTACTCATTAGCATTTTCCTACATATAGCAGTAACAGCAACAGCTCTAACTCAGCATTGTTAACATCAAAACACCTCAAATCTCGAAGGAAAAAAAAGGGCTATGGCCAGTATCTCCCGTTCATCTGCGGCCTTCCTTCTGATTGTTGTTGCCATAGCCTTCGTTATTGAAGTCTCATACGTAAGTCCTATAGATTATTGTCTCTCCTTAATGGAACATATATCTTAAATTATTTTTCTTCATAGCCACTTCTATGAATATTTGATTTTGTTTTATCATTTTATGTGAGTTGTGCGCACACACAAATAATAAATGTCTGGCATGGAATACATATCAATTTGTTAATTAAGCATTCTAAATAATAACAACAAATTTTGTTTCACAGGCTGGTGGAGAAGGATCACTTAAACCTGAACGTAAGTAAAAATCTCAATAAACTCATATATTTGTGCCGTAAGGGAGATGAGGAGTTTTGGGAGGTTCATGAGGATCAAATCTGCTCACTTTCCTTAACTCTCTCTATATATTTGCGAAATTTAGTTGTAGTGCAAAGTATCTCTTTTGTGGTGTCTTCCACTTTCTTCTCTTATTAACATCTAGCAATTAATTGTTGATTATTACTGTGTTCAAAAAAACTTACTAACTTTTATTTTTTTATGACTATATTTTTAAAAAAAAAATTATTGCTATTACTCTATTTAATTACTTACAACTTAATCAATAAAGTAGTTTCGACATGAAAAACTAACTAATTGAAAAGGGATGTTTGGCCGCAGAATGTCCGGCTGCATGCAATTATCGGTGCTCCGCAACCAGTCATAGGAAGCCGTGCCTATTCTTCTGTAACAAGTGCTGCAAAACATGTTTGTGCGTTCCCTCCGGCACTTATGGTCATAAGGAAGAGTGCCCCTGCTATAACAATTGGAAGACCAAGAAAGGCGGCCCCAAGTGCCCTTGAAATTTTTGATTAAGCTAGCCCATGCTTCCGATTCCTGAATCAATGTATCAATAGCTTGTCGAACTTGTTCTTTTTAATGGGAACATGTTCAAATCTTAATGGCTAGTTGTAAGATGGTCACAATCTTAACTGCTAGTTCTAATAATACTAATTTCATATGGATAAGTAAATGTTGCTGATCTCTTCTCGCCTTATCTCTCCAAAGCTTCTACCAAATTGCATTCTCGACATGAGACCTACTAAATGACAGTTAAAAGGGAGTTATCAATAATATCCTCGTACTTAAAGGAAATTTTGTGTGGTCTGAACTTTAATTTTCAACAGTTTCAAATGGATGGCATGCAACCAAAATAACTCAATCACCATCTACATTTAACTCTCATTCTTTTATGAATTAAGAGTTGTACTAGATGACTATATTTTATATAACACTAAATTAATTATGTAATTTGCCTCACCACATTTTAATAATTTATCTATTTTTTTAAAATTTACTTATCTAAATATACATATCACTTTAATATCATTTTAATTTCAACTAACAAATTTCACTAAGTATTTCATGTTAAAAAGAAAAGAAAAAAAGTAAAAATTTTTAATTTGACTTATATTTTTTAATAAATGTAACTTATATATAAAATCTTATATCATACAATAAATAAAATTGAATAAAAATAAAAATAAAAAAATAAATTTATATAATATAAAATTTTAAATGAGTTATAAAAAAAAATAAATTAGCATGCATTTAATTCTGCGACCAAACGGCACTGAAACTGAACCAATCATTGATTACCACGTCAGCTTTAAAGAGTTTTGTGCAAGTGTACGAGTGGGACCACAAAATATGCAATCCTCAATGCGGATTAAGGACATCCAGGCCACCAAACATGGCGTTTCGTGAAGCCGCCGACTCTTCTTGATATATTCTCCATACAAATACGCTAATTCTGACTTTCTGGTCTAGGTTTTTTCCCGTCTCAGTCTTTTCTTCACCACAAAATCTCAAGATCTCAACACCATCAACGATGACTCAT
Source organism: Carallia pectinifolia (assembly GCA_037832335.1). Lineage (NCBI taxonomy): Eukaryota > Viridiplantae > Streptophyta > Magnoliopsida > Malpighiales > Rhizophoraceae > Carallia > Carallia pectinifolia. The sequence continues at coordinate 7,529,106 of CM075449.1, forward strand.
ATCCTTTTATTCTGATTTTTAATAATTTGATTTCTGCTTCTTCTTTTTTTTATTAAAAAATTTTACAATTTGCTTGCTTGATTTTGAATTTTTATTTTGATTTTTTTTTCTTGAAAACTCCTCGTTGTCCTTGATTTCGACCGCCGCACGCGGCAATCAGAGAGATCGCGATCGCGAGAGAGCTCAGGCACGCACCGTGGGGAAAGGCAGCAAGGTCAAGGACGATGGCTTGACTCCCGAGCAGCGCCGCGAGAGGTAAACCGAATGCCACCTTTTTTCTTTTTAAAATCTCTCCTTATTTATTTCTCTTCCTTAATTAATGTTGTATCTGTAATTGTTCGAATGGTTTGCTTGCGCGCAGGGACGCGAAAGCGCTGCAAGAGAAAGCCGCGAAGAAGGCGGCGCAGGCGGCGTCCGGAGCGGAGTCCTCCGGGGGAGGTAAAGGAAATAATAAGAAATAAAAAATAAATTTCATGCGTATGTCGATTTGAGGATTGTTGTTTTCCTTCTTTCTTATTGAAGCCATTAGTTCGTTAATTTGTGATCTATTATAATGTGGGGAACAGTTTGGAGTGTAATGTGAGGATTGGTGTGCTGTGTTGTTGAGATACTGAGATAATGCCCCTTAATAATTGATATCTACTTTAATAATCCAGGATTTGCTTTTTTTCTTTTTTGGGTGATTAGTTCCTGAGATGCGGCGGGCGAGCAGGGAGACTGACTCCTGCCTCAAGCCTCTGTATTGACAATAGTTAATTAACTAAAAACTATACATTTGTCAAACTAACTTCTACATCACTATCCGAGGATTGCCCTAAATTTGAACTATGAACAATTCTCATCATGTGCTAGAGTTGTTGGCATGGTGTTACCAACTATTCCATTCTTTCCATTAGCAATAGACTACAGTGCATAATTAGCCTTGTAACCCTAAACTCAAAGTCTTCTTCTGAAGATTTCTTATAGCCCATTTAAGTTCTCCAGCCCATCAAAGGTTAAACTCTTACAATTCCACAACAATTCATGATTTTCTTCCACAAGCTCTGGGAATACAAGCATTGAAAATATAGATAATCTCTCGACTTTTGCTTTCATTACAAAGCAAACAATTCAGTACTATCAAGCCTCTCTTGATTAACCCATCTATTGTCCCCCATCTGTTAGGTTAGCTAACCAAAATGTATTAACTTATGGTTATATCAATCAACTCTGACCTTTTTAATTCGAATGCTCCCCGAAGCACTGTTAACTGTAATTTTCCATTAGCTGCAGGGGATAACACTTCTGTATAGTTAAGTTTGACAGGTTTCCTTGTCCTGAACTAGGGGTTTCATTTGGAAGAATTGGGTGGCACATTGTGGCTGATGTAGAAATGCTCCATAATGAGAGTATTATCGTGCTATATTTGTTAACATTTTCACTTTCTTGAGCCGTAAGTGGAATTATTATGTTCGAAGGTGTTTGCTCTAGGTATTAGCGGTATTAGCCCTGCTTACAGTATAGCTTGCATTAAATGGCCTCATCCGTCCTCTGATAAAAGCAAAACAGAGATATGATTCTTTATTACATGGGTGCAAAAACTAATGATTTAGTTTAGGTAATGAAATGACGATTTTTGGCTTTGGAAATTTTTTTTTTAATGTTTGCAGGGCTTCGGAGTTTTAGTTTTGGTTTGGTTTATATTTTGGAATCCGCCATGTGCTTTGGTTCATGATCTTTAACTTGCTTCACCAACTAGAACCTGGAGGTTGCAACAATAAATGCTTTTATGGCTTTTCTTGCATGTTTCGCAAAAGGACTTATAGTCAGCTTTTCCTCTTCTTTTGGAACCTCCTTAAATCATTATCTTACGGTTTCCATATCTAGGCACAGTTAAGGAGGCTGATATATGGTACATATTTTGCGATGTATGGTTTGCTTCTCAAGTAGTTTGGAATACGAAATTTTGCATCGGATTGTATGTCCAGGTTTTATGGTGAGAATTAAAGTAGTTTCGAAGCATCAATTCTTATATTTAGTATTTTGTCTGTAGGTGTAGCCACCAATGTAGCATGAGATTGGATAATCGAACATCTCATGTCAATGCACATGCACCTTCCCCACCCCCAACTCCCCCCCCCCCCAAACCAACCCACCGGTCGTGCATCGCTGTGTGTCTTGGATTGTTTTAAAACTTTAACTTTAACTTGTTCAGCCTCAGATGTGTTATGCGTGCAACAGTGTGAGGCGCAATATTAACATATACCTTTATTTTTTGGGTACATCGCAAAAGCAACCTGTACCTCTTTAGATACTAACATTTGTCAAGAGAGCAAATTTTCAATTTCCGGCAGTTACTTCATGTAGGCTTAGTATACGTTTATAATGAATCTTATAGAGTGGCGATGGACTGGGACACACGTAAATATCTTTTCGTGCAACTTTTTAATGTTGCTGTGTAGTTTTCATCAGCATAAAATTGTGAAAACATTAGGCATGGCTGTGTACTCACGTGCACATGTTGCCTTCTAGTAGACAACTTTGATTCTGGTCCTTTGTTTCCTTTGATCCGGAATGGTTTCATAGGATGGTTTGGTGAACTCAAGTGCCAGCCAGTGGCACCAGCGATGATGCGTAATTATTGCTTATCGATATTACCTCGCAGTGGATGATGCTCAAAAAAGCTAACGATTAAGATGACGAAGGCAGCACCGTTATCTCTTTTTGGTTAATTTTCAACATCATGAGCAGTTATCTATGTTTTCCGAAATCCTCAGCTTATTTATTTTGCTAGAACAATGTAAGGTTTTAACCCAATGTAGACCTGGCTTGTCACGGGAATGAATGCCGACATTGGACTTTGGTTAATTCGTGCTGTGCTGGCATATTTCTGGACGTGGCGATATTAGTAGCTGAACGTGAATTACTTGCATTGGATCCTACGGTGTCGTGATTGACGGCAAGAAATTGCTTGGTGTTCAGTTGTTGGTTGGTAAAACTAAAAACGCATGCTGGCTTGTAAATTAGCATGCGCGGTGTTGTGAGGTCATATTTTAAGGGCAATTACCCAAGCTTGACCTAAAAACAAATGTAGCTTGAACTAGGGTTGACTGTCTGAGCTAGTCAGTTATTTTGGTTCTTAAATCCCTCTGGTTTTAAATGGTGGTTGGGTTGACCTAAAAGCAAATGGTGGTTGGGTTGGTGCAGTACAATAATCGCCCAATTGGCTTTAAGGCTTCCCAGTAGACATTTTACATGACGTTGCAATGAAGTCCTTCAGAGCGTGACGTGATCCTTTTGAGAAGCCTAAATAAACATTGGGCTTTAAATGATCTCCAATGAAAAATAGAAGGTCCGTTAGTCTTACTATTATTGTTGCTATTTTTGAGAAGTATATTTATTCGTATTAAAAAGTACATAACTTATCGAGAAAAGAGGACTATAATAAAGAGGACGATAGTTTCTTTAGTACTTTCATACATGTCATGTTCCTTGGATTATTTACAATTTGAAGATCAATAGGGGTGGATTCTAACTTTTGGTTTTTATGCTTCCGTAATCTGTATAACTAAGTAAAGAATATTGCACTAGATTGCATGCTCGGTTTTCTATCTTTACGTTCCGAAGAAGAAAAAAATATGAAATGATAGAAGTCAGTTTTTTGAATCTCTCATAAAATGTGAAAACTCTAAATCATGGTTATCTAGAATAAAATGTTCTCCGTTTTGTTTCAGAAACATGTTTTGTACTTGTTTCCCATTTTTAGAAAATTTTTCTGGGAAATTTTCTGAAAAGTAAACATGCCCTAAAATTAACCTATTCTCAAAAGATTACCCTTTTTTTTTTTTTTTTTGAGGAGAGTTATAGCCCCTATACATATATAGATAGGAAGAGGTGAATTGGTAAGAGATAAGATTAAACCCTAATCTCTCATTTGAGCGTACTGCTTGATAATCAGTTGCAATACGTAATCCGATTTGCAAAATATTGCTTTCTTCTAACCAGCTCCAATGTTTCGAACCTTAACCAACAATGTGGCATGCATAGGAGAAGACTAAGAACTAATTTAGGCAGTGACTGATACATAACATTAGAGAGGTTAGGGTCGCGATTCGTGAAGTCAAGGATCTATTGGTTTGGTAGAGGGTGGTGCAATGTGTTAAAGTGGACCTTAGCTTTAATTTAACGTGCCATCCACGCCACTCATGAAGCACTTTGTAATTTAGTAATAGTAAACAATTTCCATCTCGTGCAATTATTCTCCACTTTCTGAGTCCCAAACCAAACCATCTGCTACAGTACACGGCATTCCCTTCTTTGGAAAGACCTCCCAAAAATTATATTTTTTTCTCCACTTATTCCTTTCCTCTTTTTCGGCCTTGTTTGGTCAATTCATTGACACGAAATGATGCTAATAAAAAAAGGGAAAAGAGCAAAGAAAATTACAAAGTCAATGATTTAACAATTCCTTTGATGGAGTTGTTGTGGTTGCTAATTAATTCCAATTTTATTTAGATTATAATAAACGATGACTTTTTGTCATTTCTTCAGACGCGATTAAGCTTAAGCTTAAACAAACATATCCTGCATGTGTCAATGGGAGAATGAATTTGCCCACATAAAAACAGTTTGAATGAGTCCATACAAAACAAAACCTTCCCCACTTCAATATACAAGAATTTGATACTCATGTTTTCGGGGCAAAGAAATGGTTCATTTTGTTATAAAGTGAGCTCTTTCTTGCGTTCTTTGTTAGGTTTCAACCTCATTTCTCCGATCATTATTAGCTAAGTTCAAAGATTAAAATGATTGATGGTCATCCATTCTTTAACAAATTAAATAAAGTAATGTCATGTAATTATAAAATACACAAGTAAATATATAATTTATCTGATAATATTTAATAATTTTTTTCTTTATTTTTCTTAATTCTAACATTTGATTATTTATATTATTTTCTCATTTTTTATCTACCTAACCAACACTCGTCGAGCATTTCAATGAATAAAAGAAGAACTTTAGTGGTCATGGAAGGCAGACCACAAATGTTTGGACACGTGGAGGAATCCCCTTGTTCTGCCGCCTCTCAAACACAAACGTTTCTTTCATTCACCCAACTATTGTCTTTGGATTCCAGTGATGACTTTGCTCCCCATCACTTTCATGAAAACAAACATTAATTTTGTCTATGGCAGATATTGTTAAACTAGTCAACTGATGATGATTATGGTAATGACATTGATAATCATGTTTTGTTGTATAACAAATCATAAAATGCACTATAAGGGCCTTAAAATTTTATGGAACTAACTTGTGTTTTGGTGGTGGAGGTCATGATGGTACTCATGAGCTGATGGGTAAGTACAACTTGGTTTTCTAAGGAGAGGATAACATTCTGTATTCTTTCTCCCTTTGTTGTTCGCTGGCCGCCTACGTATATTCAGCTTTATTTTTTGTATTCTTGTGTCAAAAAAATAAATTATAGAATTATATTCCCGAAAAGACATATATATACGTAGGCAGCCACGTTAAATTTTTAAGTTCAAAGGTTGTTTCTTTATGTACGGAATCGATAACCATTGTGTAATACACATGTGCTATAATCATATATTATGGTCATCCTCTGCACATAACTATGTAAAGGGCTAACATTTAGATTGACACAAAATGTAACGCCAATTAACAACCTTGGGCAATGCATCTTAGTAGTTTTCAGAAGATCTAAATAGATAATGATTTTGTTGTTGATGGTGGTGGTGATGATGATGATGGCGAAGGGAGTTGATGGATTGATAAATCTGGTGGACTTGTGGCCCTAGTTTGGAAGATAGATGCTCAATCTAGTTTATTATTCATGAACAAAAGGAAGAAAAGAAATAAGTGATGTAAAACAAAAGAAAAGAATCTTTTGCACAACACGGACTGCACTTTTGTACAGGTGTGTTTTCATCTTTTACACAATTTCGTAATAATTTTCTTGTCCAACACTGTAGGTCAAATGTTAGCATGGGCACCACTACGTAAACACACAATTTATAAAATGTAAAAAGTACAAAGTTAATTTAATGATTTATCTGTTTTTTTTTTTAAATTTAATTTATTTTTTACGATTTAACGATCTAAATTCTTACGTACTAAATTTACATCTATCATTATATTTCTACGTAACTTTTCCCACTGTATATATTGCCATGGGCTGCTAAAATGATTGGAAGGGGAAAGCCACAGTTGTAATCATGCGAAGAACTACCCAGAAAGGGAAAAGAAAAAAAAAATTGAGAACTGCACTAAAAGAAAAGGCATTTTAAAAGAAGGATAAAAAGCAAAAAGGAAGTTGCACAGACAAATGCCAGTAAGTAGTTGAACAAGAGAAATTAACATATTTTAAATTTTGATGGTCAGTGAAAGCTTTTAAAAGAGCAGATTTTAAATGGAAAATGTCATGAGACTCTTCAACAAAAAAGGCTTTAAGGTTAGTTGTGAAAGTTAAGGGGCCAACGTCTTAAAGACTGCTAGAAAATGACACAACACAGAATATTCACCAATTCACACAAGGGGAGATTGCATCTGTTAAATTGTGCAATGAACACTAACAAATAAATTTATTAATTGGCCTATTTTATGCCCTTTATGAGGTTATGACCATTTTATCTACCACTTTGTGTTGGCATTCAATCTTAGCCATTAGGCTTTAATTCTTGTCTCTCTGTAAAGTACTTATCTTCAAGGGTAAGAAATGAGAGTGGGGTTGGAAAAAATTACACTGACGAACCCATAATTTTAAATTGCAATCCATGACAATAGTTGCGGCTGCAAAATATTGTTAACTACATTTATCGCGCGATAATTTGCATATAATTAGTGATTAGAATCTTATTAGTGATAATATTATTTGTGAAATTTAGAACTTTGAATGGGTTTCATGATGATTAGGTACTTAATCAGAAACCATCCATGACCAATGGTCATGTCTGCCACATGCCTAGTCTTCTTTTTTAAGCCAAAAGGTATGGGGAGGCGTGTAAAGTTGCAATTTCAATTGTATTTTGCTTCTATGTTTTGAGGCCCAAAATTCAGGAAAGGAATAAAGAGATTTGGTGGGGGCAAAAGAAAGAGGCTTAAAGCAACACCGGAGAAACATGGCCTCAGATGTCTCTAGATACTGATCATCCTCAATTAACCAGACAGCTGATAGAAAATATAATAATTGTTTGTTCAGGGCCATGTGCCAGACCTATAAAATAAAAATGAGAAACAACTGCACTGTTGGAAGGACTTGGCCAGTGAATTATTTAATCAAAACTTTCAAAAGATAACGGTGAAAAGATGAGCCCTTTGGAATCTCTCTTCCATCTACTGGTATTATTACTCAAAATAAACTTTCCAAGTGGCATTGACTAGGAGAGATAGCTTGACATGAATGCAAACAAAAAACTTACACCAACTAAGTTGGACTTAACTTTTATCCTTTAATCCCACCTCCACCTTTGGCAATTGATGGGTTGTTTTAGATGACTAAAAACATTTTCCCCTTCATAGCATTTAAGTGCAAAAAAGACAGCCATGCTTTACTCATTAAGGATTAATCATTCAGGTTTGGACTAGTTCCTATTCAAAGCTGATGAGATGCTAATGATAGTATTGATATCTAGCCTTACTAGTTGCATCAATGTGTTTCCCATCTGATTACGTGTAATTAATACTAATAATGAATTAGACTGTCTACTTCAATCAGTTGATACTTGATAAATATAATTGAACTCTCAATGAGCAAATCCAGTTACTGTAAACTTAATCAATTGCTATTCTCATTTCCTTGATCTAGAGATATCCATAACAATATGGTGCTTACCTCTATGAAGAAAAGTAAAGGGAAAAGCATACAGCATGTGGGTCTTTTAGGAAATCACATGATCTTTGCTAAATTTTAACATCAACAAATGGCCACAATGGCATGGAAATGAAGGCTTGAGGTCTTGCAGTCACTTTCCTGGAAGAATTATTCATTAGTTCCATGAACCACAAGGGACAGGTAACTCAGCCATTATACCGAGCTGTCATAATTTCATTGATAATCAACAAGGCACCGAATGGAAGGCACGAATTGGAAGGTGGTTAGGTCATTCTTATTGAACACAAGCAGCGCTGACTTAGACAACTAACTTTAACATAAAGCAGCTTAAGGTTCCCCTAATTTTCTAATGACGCTTAGTTACTAGTCTGACTTCAAAGGTGTCATATATATATATATATCTGTTGGAGGATCAGAACAATATCTCTTTCTTTGTATGTCCTGTCCTGCCTCAATGTTTGCTTGTATGGAGGATCAGCTCCCTAAAATGGAAATCCACAGAGACTTGCCCTTGAATAGTTTACCTTACATTTCAACAGGATTAAGATATGAAGGCAATCCATTCATATGGGTTGCCCAATCTGAGAGCAACTGTCATCAAAATGGCATCGGGGGCATGAAATCTCCATCAGCATCTCCTGAAAGATTGGTTTCAAGTTCTGAATCAAGTTCTTTACTGGAGGAGCCTTCAAGTGCTAATAATTTGATTGACAGCAGTCCTGCATTTGTTAAAAAGGATGCTATCAAACAAAATCATCCAGGTTATTTTTTCTCAGGACTGAATTTCGTCAACCGCCAGGGAGCTTCAGAATCCATATCTGATGCGAACAAGAGTTCGACTCCTGTAAATTTCTTGGAATCATTTCCAAAACTAAATCAAGGTCAAGTATCTGGACCGCCTACTCCATCTTTGCTGTCAGCCACACCAAAGTTCCCAAATTTGACCTTGTTTCTGCAGGAATCTATCCTGTTTGATCCCTCCAAGCAAATTGTTGATTCGATTGGCAAGAACCAAAGATGTGATCAATCCATGCCACTGTTTCCAAGCACGTCCTATTCAATTCCTCAACTGGAGCAAATGCACTCCTCAATTGTTGGCAATGAATGGCTCAAAATCAATCAATCCTTGGCGGGGTATCCTGCCAAAGGTTTTAATGACTACTGGCTTAGCACTACCAAGACACAGCCCATGAAATACACAGGAAGAAGATTGCAGAACCAGCACCAGAAGTCTCGTTTCTCGTCGGCAACATCATCTCCAGGAAAGCTGTATAGAGGGGTTAGGCAAAGGCACTGGGGAAAATGGGTCGCAGAGATTCGGTTACCAAGAAACAGGACAAGGGTATGGTTGGGGACCTTTGACACAGCAGAAGAGGCTGCCATGGCATATGATACAGCTGCATACATGTTACGTGGCGATTGCGCGCAATTGAATTTCCCAGATCTTAAGCATCAACTTAAGGCCAATCCTATGAACGGAGCCACAGTGGCCCTTCTTGAAGCAAAGTTACGGGCAATATCAAAAGGCGTTTCCAGTAACAAGAAGCACGTTGATCCACCATCAACATCCCCCAAGAAGCATGAATGTGACAGTAACAAAAACCAGAAAGCATTGAGCCAAACCCCAACAACAAAAGATTCGCAATTCGGGTTGGAGGGCAAAGTTGCTCAAGAAGTAATTGAGAACAAGAAAGGTCAGGATGCTGTAGTGTCTGATATGGATGCTGTCCGGTTAAGCAGTGTTGCGAAAGGACCCACTAGATCACGGATCTAACCTGATTAATTTTGCGGAATAAATTTGGCAAAAATAATAACACGACACGACACAAGAATTTACGTGGTTCGGCCTAAAGCCTACGTCCACGGCAAAGACGATCAGAGAATATTCCACTATCAAAACCAAGAGATTTTACAAGCTGCACACAATATACCTTACTGCCCAAATCCCACATACAACCAATGTCACTCAAGTATTTCTCTCTAAATACTTTCTCTCTCTTGATTCTCTCCCACTCTTGGATACCTCTCTTCCAAAATCATGGACATATATATAGGCATTGGAGTCATCTACATACATTCAAAGTCATCCATGTGAAAAGGATCATTCAAAGTCCAATATGGCAACTTCAACTATGGTAGGCTAGTCAAAGTTTGATAACTTCAACTTTGTCATTGTTAGACCAATAACAAACACATGGTAATTAACTTGTCATAGCAAATTGTGATTTTGCTACCCATGTCATCTTCAAAGCCATCAAATTTGACTAATATTTAGGCATGTGTTTCTTGCTCCAATTGCAAGACATCAACTTCAACAAATCTCCACCTTGGCTTGAATTAGGACAAGGTTGTCATAATTCCCTAATCGTCTTTCTTCATATCTCAATTATTATGAACACCAATCAAATCCAAACAGTGTTTGAATTTGACTGTAGGAATAGGCTTCGTCATCATATCTGCAGGATTGTCCACTGTACTGATCTTTTCCACCATGACTTCTCCTTTTGATATAATTTCACGGACGAAATGATACCTGACATCAATGTGCTTAGTTCTCTCGTGATACATTAGATTTTTGGTCAAATGTATAGCACTTTGGCTGTCACAATACACAACAGTAGAACTCTGTTGTAAGCCCAGATCGCCAACGAGACCTCGCAACCATAATGCTTCTTTCACTGCTTCTGTAATTGCCATGTACTCAGCTTCAGTTGTAGACAAAGCAATTGTAGACTGTAAAATTGCCTTCCAGCTAATGGCACAATCAGAGAGAGTGAAAACATAACCTGTTAGGGATCTCCTTTTGTCCAAATCACCAGCATAGTCGGAATCAACGTATCCCACTATATTTCCACCGGTGTTGCTATTCCTTCTGTACATCAAACCAATGTCTGTGGTTCCTCTGAGATATCGTAAAATCCACTTCACAGCTTCCCAGTGAGCTTTACCAGGATTTCCCATAAATCTGGAAACGACGCTAACAGCATGTGAAATGTCTGGACGAGTACAGACCATAGCATACATAATGCTACCAACTGCACTGCTGTATGGAACTCGAACCATTTGCTCCATTTCCTCATTTGTTTGAGGTGACTGTGCTGCAGAGAGTTTGAAGTGACCTGCTAATGGAGTGCACACGGGTTTGCACTCTTGCATTCCGAAACGTTCCAGAACCTTTTCAATGTACTTTTTCTGTGACAAGTACAAGGTTCCAACGCCACGATCTCTGTGAATCTCCATTCCAAGTATCTTCTTGGCCGCGCCTAAGTCTTTCATTTCAAACTCACCACTCAATTGAATCTTCAACTGATTAATTTTTGACATATTCTTTGCAGCTATCAACATGTCATCAACATAGAGCAATAAATAAATAAACGAATCATCTGGCAGCCTTTTGTGATATACACAACTATCATAATTACTTCTAGAGTAACCATTGTTGATCATAAAACTGTCAAACCTCTTGTACCACTGCCTGGGCGACTGCTTGAGACCATAAAGTGACTTTTTCAGCAGGCACACATGATCCTCCTTTGTTGGATCTTCAAAACCTTCTGGCTGACGCATGTAAATCTTCTCATCAAGATTTCCATGCAAGAATGCTGTTTTTACATCGAGTTGCTCCAACTCCAGATCAAATAAGGCAACTATTGCAAGTAACATTCGAATAGAACTATGCTTTACAACAGGAGAAAAAACTTCATGAAAGTCAATACCTTCTCGCTGTGTAAAGCCTTTTGCAACGAGACGTGCCTTATACCGCGCATCCTCAGCTCCTGGGATTCCTTCCTTCCGTTTATAGATCCATTTGCACCCAACGATCTTCTGACCCTTCGGTGGCATCACCAGCTCCCAAGTTTGATTCTTATGAAGAGACTCAATTTCCTCTGTCATGGCAGTGACCCATCTAGAGGATTCTGGACTAGATACAGCCTCCTTATAAGAATTGGGTTCAGAATCATCCATCTCCTCAGCTACAGATAATGCAAATGCAGCTGATCCTGATCTGTATCGTACAGGTGGTCGTATTTCTCTTTTACCTCTGCGTTTCGCAATACTGTAAGAGTCCTCCTCTGGTTCTGTAGCTTTTGACATTTGCTGCGTAGATTCTGCAGGTTCTGAGTGAACCTCTTGCTCTTCGTTCTCATCTACCGATTGAGCTATGCTGTCTTCCTGCACCAATTTTGAAGCCTTCACCTCTGGCTCCACCTGCTCGCTGACTTCCTCGTCATCATCAACCATGATAGACCCCTTCTTTTCCGGGAGCATTGCAGACTCATCAAATGTCACATCTCTGCTGATAATAAATTTAGATGAATTTGGGTCAACACACCACAGTCTGTATCCTTTGACCCCTTCTGCATAGCCTAGGAATATGCACTTCTTCGCTCTGGGTCCAAGCTTGTCTTCCTTCACATGAGCATAAGCTGGACAACCAAACACTTTAAGATTAGAGTAATCAGCAGGAGAACCGGACCATACCTCCTCGGGAGTCTTCAACTCGATAGCTGTTGACGGTGACCGGTTAACTAAGTAGCAAGCCATATTGACAGCTTCAGCCCAAAAGACTTTTGGTAGCTTTGCCTGCGAGAGCATACATCGAGCTCTCTCCAAGAGTGTTCTATTCATTCGTTCTGCAACTCCATTTTGCTGTGGAGTATGTCTGACTGTGCGATGTCGGACGATACCTTCATTCCTACAGAACTTTTCAAATTCACCAGAACAATATTCAAGACCATTATCGGTCCTCAGACGTTTGATCTTCTTACCAGTCTGCTTCTCGATCAAAGTCTTCCATTCTTTGAATTTGTTGAACACTTCACTTTTCTGTTTAAGAAAATACACCCACACTTTCCGTGAAAAATCATCAATGAAAGTTAACAGATATCGTTTACCGCCTTTGGATGGGACAGAGGCAGGTCCCCACAAGTCAGAGTGAATGTAGTCCACCGTTTGTTTGGTTTTGTGGACAGCAGTACTAAACTTGACTCTGCTTTGTTTTCCGAAGACGCAGTGTTCGCAGAACTCTAACTTGCTTATCTTCTGACCTCCAAGCAAACCTCGTTTGCTTAATTCAGTCATGCCTCGCTCGCTCATGTGGCCAAGACGCATGTGCCACAATTGAGTTGTTCTGGAACTTGAATCTGTTATTGAAACATTAACACCACCAATAACTGTATTACCTTGAAGATAATAGAGGCCATTTGACAGCTTTCCCTTCATCACGATTAGTGCCCCTTTGCAAACTCTAAGTACTCCACCTTCAGCTGAGTACCTATAGCCATTAGAATCAAGAATACTCAAAGATATAAGATTCTTTTTAAGCTCTGGAACATGACGAACTTCCAATGTTCTGAAAATGCCATCGTGCATCTTGATTCGAACAGTACCAACTCCAACAATAGATAGTGCCTTGTTGTTCCCCAATAAGACTGTTCCTGCATTAATTGATTTGTACGTTAAGAACCAGTGCTTATTAGGACTCATGTGGAATGTACAACCTGAATCAAGGATCCATTCGTCAATTGAGCTGCTAGTTGAAACTGTTAGAACAGTCTCTCCATCGGAGCTTTCAACTTCACTGGCTATGTTTGCGGTGTTGGGAAAATCATCAACTTTCTGTTTCCCCTTGTCTTTGCGCTTGGGACAATTTCGCCTGATATGTCCCCTTTCGTGACAATGATAGCACGTTACTTTATCGTGTCTAGATTTGGATCTAGACTTGCCTCTGCTACTGGACCCCTTCTGTGTTGATCTACCTCTAACAATCAAGCCGTCTGCTTGATTCTCTACGACCTCTTCCGTCATCCGCTTCTTGAGCTCCCTTGAGTTTAATGATGCCTTCACATCATCCAGGGAAAGACTCTCCCTCGCGTATAACATTGTATCAACGAAATTGTCATAAGATGGAGGTAATTTGCACAACAACATAATAGCTTGGTCTTCATCTTCAACTTTAACATCAATATTTTTCAAATCTAAGATTACCTTGTTGAATTCGGCCAGGTAATCTTGAATGGGTGTTCCTTCCTTCATCCAGAGAGCGTAAAGACGGTGTTTTAGATACACCCGGTTGGTCAGGGACTTGGTCATGTAACGGGACTCCAATTTGGACCACAAACCATCTGGAGTGGTTTGATCTGCAACTTCACGTAGAACCTCATCTGATAAGCACAATAAAATTGTACTATGTGCCTTTTCCATGAGCTCCTCCTTTTTCTCCTTTGTCAACGATTCTGGCAGTTCCTGCTCGCCTTTGAGCGCCTTAGCTAGTCCTTGTTGGACTAATAACGCTCGTACCTTGATACGCCACATGTTGAAATCATTCTTACCATCGAATCTCTCCACATCATATTTCGTTGATGATCTTTCTGCCATCTCGAAATACTTGCAACCAATCAGTTGGGCTCTGATACCAGTTTGTTGCGAAAGGACCCACTAGATCACGGATCTAACCTGATTAATTTTGCGGAATAAATTTGGCAAAAATAATAACACGACACGACACAAGAATTTACGTGGTTCGGCCTAAAGCCTACGTCCACGGCAAAGACGATCAGAGAATATTCCACTATCAAAACCAAGAGATTTTACAAGCTGCACACAATATACCTTACTGCCCAAATCCCACATACAACCAATGTCACTCAAGTATTTCTCTCTAAATACTTTCTCTCTCTTGATTCTCTCCCACTCTTGGATACCTCTCTTCCAAAATCATGGACATATATATAGGCATTGGAGTCATCTACATACATTCAAAGTCATCCATGTGAAAAGGATCATTCAAAGTCCAATATGGCAACTTCAACTATGGTAGGCTAGTCAAAGTTTGATAACTTCAACTTTGTCATTGTTAGACCAATAACAAACACATGGTAATTAACTTGTCATAGCAAATTGTGATTTTGCTACCCATGTCATCTTCAAAGCCATCAAATTTGACTAATATTTAGGCATGTGTTTCTTGCTCCAATTGCAAGACATCAACTTCAACAAGCAGAATGCCATCCTTGGACATGGACACAATCTGGGATGCTCTTTTAGTCTCGGACTCATGACAACTTTTCCTTCTACTTTCACATCTTCAGATCAAGCATAAGATTTCCAGGTTTAATGGACCTTGTCATGTTTCATGTTCTTACTCTGAATAGCACACACTTGTCTTTTTAATTTTTTAGTGCAATATTTTTGAGCGTCTGTGCAGTCCTTTCCTGTTGGCAATTACTCAAAAATTGAAAACTTTCAAGTTCAATTCAGGTCTTTTAATCCCTCTTTTTAACAGTTTAAATTTTTTGTTCAATTATGACATCGGCTGGTCATAATTGTGATAGACTTTGGTGGAAAAGCTTTTGGATTTGGAATCTTAAATTTCCAGTTTCAAATCAACACAAATTAAAAGGCACGCAACATCTTTCCATATTGCCTCTTCCAATGTCAAAAGGCCCCGCAGAAAAGATTGAAAATAAATTTAGTCAGCTATATTCATCTTTTTTTCTGATCAGGCATGTGCATGTTGGCAAGAGTTTATTTGACCATATTTGATAACCCATTGAGCAAAAATACAAAAACATTTGGAGGAGAATGGCTCCACATGACAACTTAATTTAGTTGAGCAAATTCAGAATTCTATGTCAGACTGAAATTGATGTCAGCCACTAGGCCTCCACCTTCATATGATTGGAGGAAAAATGGGGTTTTTCTAGCATTTGGAAAGAGTGGATTAACAAGATGAGCAAACCAATATCCCCATATGATATTCTAGTCCTTAATTTTTCAAAGCCCCCAAATTCATTGCCTGCCTTTTCCTATGTGTTAGACTTCACTTTGGTCTTCTCCATCCAATGTTAGAGAACATGTGTGTGCTCAGTCATCATTAAATATATTTTCGTTTTGAAATTTTGATCTGTAGTGCTTTACCCTTTCCGCTAACATTCCAATTTTCATTCCATTTATCTTGTTCGTTCTTGGCTCACTCTTTTCTGCCAAAGCACATCGTTCTTTATTCATAATTAACCGGAAAAAAATCAAACATTAAAAATGGTAGACAAGACGAGTAGCCATCCTTTACAATTCACGTTCTAAAAAACTGATATGGGCCTTCCACGCTCCCAAGCCCAACCGCAATCCCCCGCTAAGACAGTAAGACCAACCGGGGAATATATATTATAATATACTGTCTAAATTCAAACCAACTGGCCCACATCTACCAAATTGCTAGAGGAAAAGGTTTTGATGTGCACGCCCTCGGGCCATTTACGTACAAATCTAGCCCGTTGGGCTGGATTTGAGCATCCCCTTGAGCCCCTTTTCATTTTTAAATGTGGGTGAAAGCTGAAAAGAAGTTCTTGCCAAATCCAACCGCAACTTGATTCAGCTTTTTTTTTTTTTTTTTCGTCTCTTTATGTTTCAGCAAAAAGGAAAAGAAAAAAACACATGAACTCTTTTTTGTATTGCCTGGATTTAACAAGTTGCAAGAAATTAATTGAGATTATTGCAATTTAGTCATTTTCTTAAACACAATTTTTTTTTTTTAATATAGCATTGTGGCAAGTAGTAGTTACACATGTAGGAGCTGCAGAAATTGCCACAATCTATGCCGCAATAAATTATTGTTATTCTATTTTTCAAAAAAAAAAATTATAGGGAGGAGGGAAGGGATTTCGGTTCAGCTGATTTCAGGCCTAACACCAGGAAGCAAACAAAGAAGAAGAAATCAGATTCGTTTTCATAATCAAGTCAATAACATATGCTAACAAGCCTATAGCAAATTTGTCAAGTCAATATCTTGGACTTCTATCCACTGTACTTAATGGAAACATGCCACAGAATGCTAAGAAAAGATAATTAGTCTAATTGCTGAAATCAGCACATAGCATACTTAGTAGTCCATTGCCTTGCCATCTGATTGTAGAATTTCCGGTCATTGCGGTAGAGTTGGCAGATGGGATTGTGGGGGTCTTCTGCATTTGGATCTGGAAGAAGTGAGCAAATGCCCAGTAGCATTTTCTCAATTCCCAAGGCTGGAGTCCACATATTTCCCAGAATGTCAACATGGATAGTGCCGTCCTTATTGACATTTGGATGATACACCTGCATATCATAATTTGCAAAGAAGAAACAATTTAATTATTTCCAATGGACCCAAAAAAAAAAAAGAAACAAATTACCCTCAGCTGTTCTAAAACTTAGTATTTTGAGTCTCATTTGGCAATGCAAATGTTATCTGCTTTGAAAGAGGTTCAATAAAATGAGTGTTTCCACATTCACATGAACCATAAAAAAGCAGGATGGCTAAAATGGGTCGCAAAATGTCCATGAAGCGCATTGGTTAAAGTATATCTATGGAAGATGCTCCAAACTTGTCAAATATTAAGACTAGTTGCATGATACTTTCATTAATAACATTGAGATTTGAAAGATGGTAGGGGGAGAGAGATTCATAGCCCCCTTTAATTTCCAATTTTTTTATGCCAAGCAGAAAATTCAAAGTAAATGATAATGCATGAATGATTATATATGTGCAGAATTACAAATCAGCATGGTATACCTTGGTTTGGAACTTGATCTTGGGAGGTTTAAAAGGGTAATCAGCTGGAATTTCAATGGACAGAAAGAATACACCCCCTTCAAAAGGTGTATCAGAAGGCCCCATGATTGTGCCTTGCAATTTGAAGATGTCATCTCCAACCAGTCCATAACTGCAGTGAGTTGGAGGGTTGTCGTTGGCTTTTCTCAGCTCATTCAGAATCCTAGACTTTGCCACACTCTGCACGACCTTGCCTTTGGAGACCAATGGTACAGATTTGAGCTTCACCTCAAGAGCATCCGTTGGCTTGGGCTTTTTAGGCCTTAAAGCGGAAGCTAATTTCTTTGAAGGACGCCAAGACACAAGATAAGAGCAAATTGCCATGTGAGAAAGTTTTAGAGAAAGTGGAAATCTATACAAGGCTATGAACTGGGGATCTTGGCACAATGAATTATGTAAAATGCCCTGATCTTTAAGATGAGATGAAACTTTGTTCAGTGCTACAAGAGGCCAATTTGACAAAGTATAAGAAACAACCATGGATATAAAGGTAGGCATCACATTCATACCATGTATGTAGTATAGTGCATTGGCCTTGAAAGTGAAAGATTTAACATCACTTATTCACTATTAGCTGTATTGATTATCAGGATTATCCAAATATACACGTTAGGGCATAGTGATAAAGTTTCTTATTGCCCTTTCTTTTTTCTTATTGCCCTTTCTTATCCTCTCTTTTCAGAGAATGCCTAGGAAGAATGGAATTTTTTGTTTTTACCCAAAAATAGTGCTTCAGTCTAATAGGCTTAATTGCTCATGGACATCCACACACATAGAGGACGGAGAGAGAGAGTCTAAGAAAATTTGACGCACTTTGCTCTCAAATTAAGGCAAACATTTACAAATTTTTAAACAATGTAGGATTCATGGTATTTTCTAATTTAATTCACTTTTTATGGGAATCAAATTAATTAAATGTTAAGTACAAGTGAAAATTAAAAATTTATAAGAGGTTCAATTGAAATGAAAAAATAAAATAAATTTGTATAATATAAAATTATATATATATCATATTTACACAAGGTGTGAATAAATATAAGAAACACTATTGTTCATACATAAATTTGTAACTGATTTTGTTCAAAGAAAAGATATATGTACTGATTTAGAAATTCCGTAGACATCACTTCTTGCGGACCGCAAGTTTATAAAAGTGGACATTTCCATTTTTACCAACAAATTTGACTACTGAATTATTACTGTATGTTTATTGTATATCCACCTTGTTGTTGCCATGTAGTCCGCGTCTAAAGTTTATCTAATTAAATCATGTTGCATTGAATGCATTATTCATGGGATACACTAGTACAGACAATGACAAAATTTATTTATGTATTTATTTTTAACAAAAAAAATATAAGTCGAGGTGGGAGTATTTATTGATGTTTTTATTTAATCTCTTCCGTAAAAAAATTTACCACTTTCATTCAATCTTTTTAATAAAAAGAACATATTACCAAAATACTATTGGACTTAAATAGGCCTTTCAAACCCTTTTTTTTTTTTTTTGAGAAGAACACCCTCAATTTTAATGTTAACAAGTCTTGAACTAAGCGACGTGCAAGATACAGATGATATGAAAGGCATTATCGCTGAGACTTGAATTTGGACCAATGCGATGAGAAATATATCGAATTATCAACTAGACTAACACTTTAAATAATATTTACAAAATTTATTAGTGCTACATAATTACAAATATTTCTAAAAAAGTGTATTTACAAGATTTATTTCTATGTAATATTTTTCTTTACACATTGACAAAATGATTTTCACTTTCACACGAAGTGGCGGGGGTCTAAAGTCAATTTGTCATTTCACATGGTGTGGAGCCTCTTTAAACAAACTACCAAATACATGGGTATTTTTATGAGAGCAGGGCAGCTATATTAAGTAAGTGGTACAAGCATTTCTTGATGAATGATGAGCACCAACAAAAATTAAAGGTTCCTTTCGACTAGACCCAAAAATGGATTACGCGTAGCAATTGAAAATCCAACTCTCGAAAAAAAACCATGAACTTTCCTTCCAATGCTTCCATTCTTAAAGATGTCTTAATAGCTGCAACAAACATTTCCATTTTAGAGGTGCTATTTAAATGAATTGTTTTGTTAGGTCCTTTGATCATGTAGGAAGTTCACACTGGCAGGTCAGCTATCCTTTGCATTTGCAAGTTCGTGTACTGCTCCATAAAACAGGAAAGTACCACTTTAATTTTAGAGTAATATTAAATATTTTAAAAATCATCTTATAAAATATTTTAAAATGTATAATTATAAAAAAAAATCGTTAACATTTTTCTTTTTTTGATTTGATGGTATTAAAAAAATTAATAATTCTTTTCATAATTATGCATTTTAAAATATTTCATAATAAGATTTTTAGAATATTTAGCATTACTTTTAACTTTATATTGATAAATGACAAAGAGCAATAAAAAATTAGCTAAGCGGTAAATTAATTATTTTTTTCCAGAAAAAAAAAAGAGTCAATGGGTAGTCCACTAATAAGAACAATAAGGCCATCAAGAAACCAACTCAAAACATTTATAATTATTTTTTTTTCATTAAAAAATTTATTGAATACTAAATTATACAGTAAAAAAAAATTCCCTATTTTTATAAATTCCATATCCTCTATCTGAGATCCGTGAGATACTCCTCTGCAGAACAATTTAAACAACAAAGATTTGACGAAAGATCCAGAAAAGCAGAAAAGATCCAGTAAATATTTGAATAAAGAAAACAATTGACGAAAAATTAGAATGGATGAAAAAAATAAAATTAAATGGGAAACCGAAGACCTGAACAATCTTGCAAAAAGTCTGAGCCTTTTGTTAGTGTGTAAGGAATTGATCGTTCTTTACCTTCGCAAAAACATTATGGGCTCTCTTTTTCTTGCTTTAAATCAGAAGACGAGAAACCCTAAAAAAGAACCAAAAAAAAGAAAAAAAAAACAGAATACAATATACGAAAATTTTGTGATTCTACGAATTAGTGTCTTAAATAAAAAAGAAAAATTCAAAACAACATGAAATTAAACGGGGAAAGACCTATGAAAAGGAAAGAAATCTTGGGGAGAAAAAGAAAGCAAATCTACAGCTGATATTTATTTCAAGGAAAAAGGAATTTATTTCAAGGAAAATAGCAAAGCATACAAAGCCAGAAGAAACGAAATTTATTTCAAGGAAAAAAGAAAGGAAATAGTTGTGGAAAACAACAACGGTTATTAAATAGTTGTGGAAATTTACAGCAGATATTTCATTCTTTGAATTTCAAGTCGTTGCCTGCCATGTGTGAATTCCCCGTCCCTGTCCGGTGCAGATTGATTAGCTTTATCTATTTATAATTACTTATTGTTTGCTGCACTTATTATTTTTATTATTATTTTCCAGAATTACTTTCTTAGGCGTGATTTTTACACTAACTTGGTAATCAAAACTTGGATGTTTTTTTGTGCAGCTATGCCGATGTCATATTTATTTAATTTGTACAATAATTAAATATGTGGGCCTGCCCAAAAATCCCAAATACGTGTTGGAGAAGGATTTTTTTCATTCAGCAAGCATGTCCATGCCAATAACAAAGCAAAAGAGGGAATTAAATTATTATTTTTTTATTATTAAAAGTGACAGTTTAGTGGTGTTTTAATATATTTCTCTTAATATTAATTTGGGTTTGAATTTTCATGCTCATATTCTTCTCTGACATGTAAAATTGAGTGGCCAAATAATATGGTAAAAGATTGAACGCGACATTAAGTTTTAGATTCGTTAATATTATCTAATTTCGGGAAGATTCATTTTATACCAAGTAATTTTTTAATAGTAGATCCTCTATTTGTGAGGGGTTGAATAAGAGCCGTAAGATGAAAAAAGTCAATCTCTAATATAAAGATTTGATAATTGTTATATTTGTAAAGTGAGTTTTTGTTGTTAAAAAAAAAAGAATTAAATTATTTATTTCAATGGGAAAAAGAAATTAAATTGTTTTGGAAGAGAAGAGGGGAAGGCAGCCTATGTGTATAGAGAGAGCCATGGGGATGAGATCGACGGTTGTAATGAAATCATGTAATTGTTGTGGGAATCTACTTAAATTTCTTGTCGTTGCCTGCTTTGCGTGGATTGCCTGTCCGGTGCGGATTGCTTAGCTTTTATTTATTTATAATTATTGTTTGCCGTATTTATTATTTTTATTATTTTGTAGAATTAGTTTCTTGGCTTGATTTTTACGCTAACCTGCTAATCATAACTTGGATTCTTACGCACAGAACTGTGCTGATGTCATATTTATTTAATTTATATAATTAAATATGTGGGCGAGCCCAAAACTCCAATTACGTGTTGTACAGGAATTTTCTCATTATACTTGATTTCGACAAGATTGTTAGAATCGAACTAGTTATCGAAATAGAAATATTAGTGGGTTAAAATTCAACCGGTTCAACAGATCGAATCGGTATTTGAACCGGTATTTATTAATATATATATATATATATAAATAATTTAAAAAAATAATACTTATATATGATCATTAGATATTAATTTTTTTATTTTTAAAGATTAAATTAAAAATTTTGATAAATTTAAGACTAAATTAAAAGTTTTAATTATATTTAAAACTCAAATTATAATTTAAAAAAATATTGGGATTAAATTATAATTTATAAAATTTTTATACCTGTTTGAACTAGTTGAACGGGATCCGGTTTTTCACCGGTTTTTACCGGTTTTGACCGGTTTAAACCGGTCCGAGTTAAGGGACAATAGTGACCATGAACCGACCCGAACCTTTAGCCGGTCACCGATTAAACTGATCGGACCGGCCGGTCCGAACCGGTTTTAACAACATTGGGTTTCAGAGCATTTTGTAAAAAAAAAATTTTGGGTTGAGATATTCTCACAACATAGCCAAATTTATTATTTTTTTAATTTAAAATTAAATAAATTTTATTTTAAAATTTAAAATATAAATTTTACTTAATATACACTAAAAAATTTAATAAAATATTCAAATCGGTCCGTGTACCAATTTTTGAAAAAAAAAAATGGATTTTGTTACAAACATTCATTTTACTTTCTTTTTACAATTATTCTTACGTAGCATGTGTTAATTAATTATAAAAAAATTAAAAATTAAATATATTAAAAAATTTATAATTAAAAAGTGTTAATTTATTAATTTTTTATTAATAATTGTAAAATAAAAAATAAAAAGCGACTATCAAACTCTAAAAAATACATAGCAACTGACTAGTATTCGGCTTTGCCTTAATTGATTGACAATTCTTGCTCTATCGCATAAAAAAATATACTGATTAAAGAAATTAATTTATTGGCATTAAACCAAAAAGAAAGTGACCAATTAGTTGGCAGTTGTTGCTTATTAATATTATATCAGAGAGAAAATGAAAAGTTTAAATTTCATTTCATTCAAATTTTTTTTCTTAATTGTAATATAAACTTTAACTCTTCTTTTAACATTAAAAAAAAAATTGTAATAGGTGCAAGGGCAAATACAACAGAAGATCACCAAAAGTTGGCAAAACCCAAAAAAGAACAAAAAAATAATCAAAAGGGAAAAAAAAAAAAACACCAACAATGATGCTAACTTTTAGGTTTTTAACATAGAAATAATTTAACTGCACTTTAAATTGAATCAATCCAAAGCCAAAGGTTTGTGCAAGCCAAAACTTCTCCCCATAATAAAAATGTTAAGACACCCAAAATTTTAACCATCGGATAACTAACACGATCTTCGCAGCATGGCAAAACCTGGTAAACTAGAAAAAAGTTCCGAGAGATTAAATAAAGGAAAAATACTAATACTATAAGCACTTAAGCAAAGCTACAATGAATGTCAAGGCTAAAATCCAATTTTGTGGTCGACAATTTCAGGATTCTTCACCAGCTACATTGCCAACCTGCTGAAACCTTGTCTCTCCAATGTTGTCATCCCCTTTAGAGAGCTCGAAAACAGCAGGCTCGGCAGTCTCCGTGGCTACCTTACCAGAATCAGAACTTAATCCCACTACCGAATCTGCTGCTGGGTTTGCATCCTTCTCTGCAATTATTTTATCATCTTCAGAATCACTTTCACCAGGAACACTCTCATCGTCAGGTGAATGAGGAGAGTCCCCACCAGTTTCATCAGTCTTCATGTCAGTTTCCATCATGTTTACTTCTTCTTCAGGCAGCCGTTGCTGTAGTGGAACTGCATTGCTGATTACTCGTCCTGATCTCAATCTCTGACGGTAATCCTCCATCTCTTTTCTGTATCTTTCTTTGTCCTTAACTGCTTTTTCCTGATAAACCTGAGAAACAGAAATGAATGAGCGAACAAACGAGGTCCCTATGAGAAGCAAACCTTGGAAGCGAGTTTTGGCTTTCATCAAATATTTGAGACAATGATTCCTTACTGATTTTTCGGATTCCTTTAGCTTGTTCCAGAGTTCACCAATCATACTGCTAATTGCCCTGTCCTTCCCTGGGTGGAGCGGCTTAAGTCTGGCATGCTGCTCAGCAAAGAAGAAATTATACCCACTCCGGTTTGGCTTTGGATGAGCAGGATCCCTCCTTTTTATTTCACTTTTCTTCCTGCGGCGCCGACGCTGTGTGCCCAACGGAGAACAGGCATTGCCACTCACATTGTTGGCAGAAACAGCAGAATGCTGTGGCAATTGGCAGGATTGTTTATGTGGGGCCTCGTATAGAACTCCTCTGAGCTTCTCTGAACCGATTGTGACAGTAACAAGATACCCAGTCTCACACTTCCCATCAATGACTCCTATTACTGGGGAACTAGCTGGCGATGCTGCAAGAGTTACAAAGATAAAGAAAGCTTACATAAGTGTAACACTTTTCCTGAGCCGCAAAATTTAGATTGAAATATTCCAATTAGGTCACATGAATCATCTTGCAAATTTGCACATAACATGTTGGCAAACAAAAGTCACAGAGGCTGCCACAGGATTTCGCCAGGCAATGTCTGGAAAAACGACAGTTTGCACAAACCACCGCGACTAGGCAGGACTCACAAAGTGAAGGAACAGTATATCATTATATTGGCTCCACTTTTCTGAAAAGTAGTTAAGAAACAGGCAACATAGTGGTTTTTTTCCAACTGATTTACATCCCATTTTCGTCAATCTCGACAGAAGAATGTATGTGGTTCTAAGGGAAAGGAATAAATCACAAGCTTCCAGGACAATAACAAAGCACCAGTTAAAGAAAGAAGATAGACCTCCGCCCAGCTCAATAGAATTTGTCTGTTGTTTCTGGGCTGTAGCTGCTTGATATTCTGGAGATGTCTGTACATGTACCTGAGCCGGAACGTGCGCAATCAATGGGCTCGGCAAAGAAGCTACAGAAATGTTGTCTTGTGTTAAATAAGAACATCTATGAGCCTTTGTTCAACGAAGATCCAAAGTGCAATGTACATACCAGTTGGTACAGGGGTCCCTCCCTGGGCTTTAAGATAGTAGAGTTGTTCATAGCGGTATAGCAAGGAACCATAGTACTTGCGCAGCACAAAAGATGCATTTGTGGCGGTAGAGGGGAAGTTGAAAATTGCAGTTACTTCTTTCCATCTTTTCTCCCTAACAATCTGCAAGATCCGTTGCACAAATTAATGCGACTGGGTGGAGTCAACAACATCTTTGGTAATACATAACAGCTTTAAGATTATCAAAAGATTGCAACGGCTGTTTGCTGCAAGTTGGAATTTAAGCAACTGCATCTTAGTGAATAAACCCTTGGGTGCACATTTAACAACAGGCACATGGAGGCATTAGAAATCAATAGTCAAAAGCAGGCATTTATATGAAGATACAGTTCATACTTCATAGACAATTAGGTCCCAAGCATAAATCAAGAGAAGCAGCGTGCATAAACATTTCTATGATTTACTCCTTTTCATGAATGATAATACAACATAAAGATACAAAAACTTAACAGGAGGAGAAATTGTCACTTTTAAATTGTAGCTGAAATAACCCTGCTCAAGAGACAGAACTACAGACATCCTGGGAACCTGTCACTGGCAATCCTTAATCTCTGATAAGTTGTCCTAATTTTTAAACTAAAATTGGCCGTTGTCTAATTAAATCAATTCTTAAGTTGTTCTCCTCTTCTCTGTGGCCTGCCAGATGGGAGACAGCTTAATAGTTAATATTTTTAGACCTAGTTAAGTGGCCTGTAAATTGTTTGAATTTAAATAAAATCTTCACTATATGTCTGTATTTTTTTTTGTTAATACATGACTGTACTTTAAATAGCACAAAAGTGTAATGCAGTCTATTCGTCGATATATAACATTTTATTTATCTTTTAAAATTCAATCAATCTGACGGCCTATATTACTTTGATTTTAAATTGTTCCAACTAAAAAATCCCACAAAACATTTCCTTTTAAACAAAAGTTGCCACAAGTTTATGGGAGTTCCTTTCGAGGAAAAACAGCTAATTGCATTTCACCTCTTATTATTATATATAAGTTGCATGTGCCTTAATGAATTTATTTTAATTGTATAGCCACCTAGGTCATGTTTATTGTTTAAGACATGCTGCTATTAACTTAATTTATTTATATTGAAACGAAGATGGAACAGATGAGCTTATAAAGGCATGCAACAAAGACAGATTAACCGACACTTAGTCATTCATATAGAGACCATGCATAAATTTGAGGTCAATTCCATAACTGTACATCAGTTATGTGCAAATAAAAATATATGGTCTCTACTCTATAAGTGACTTTTAACTGTAGAATATACTAATTCTTATATATATAAATATTCATTAATCAAATAATTACATGTGCAAAAACCCTGAAACTCATGTCATCCATTCGTATAGAGCTAAAATGGATCAGAGGTACAATGAAATGAAAGAAAAAAGTTAACCAAAAGTACATTAAACATCCATTATGTAGAGAGAAAAGTTTCATGGTACCTTCTCAATTCCACCACGAGAAGTTACCTCCACAAAAAGGCGATGCAAGTCCAACTCCTTTCCACCGATAACTGGAATCCTACCATTACAATGCTTAATGAGTTAGAAAAGCAGAATGGGACTCCTGATTTAGACAATGCAAACCATGTTTGAGGCGTAGTGCTCAAATAATCTACCTTTAAGATCCTGTAACAGGGTAATACCCAAGTTCTTTACCAAAAATTTTGTCTGATTTATACTGTCATTAAACCATTTTTGATACAATTGTCTACCTATTTTAAACACACAAACAGGATAGTATCTGAAAAAAAAAAAAAAAAAAAAAAAAAAGATGCTCAATCTTAATAGAGGGAAAACGTATACACTGAATTTGAACCAACTACCGAAGCCAGCTCACAGATCAAGGGAACCTGTGACCACCAGCTTGAAATGGAGTCTTATCGTTACACTAAGACTAACCATTCTCACAGCAAGAATAGAATGCTTTTAAGAAAACTAGTCCTGAAAAATCCGTGACTTTCTTTAAGGAAATATTAAGAGTATAATTAGCTGATGTTTTCTTCGCTTTAATAAAAAACGTACTATTATTATATATCTAGTTTAGGGCTGTTTATAAACCGCTCAACCCGCCATAAACCGTCCAATTCGCACCGTCCCTACCCGCATCCGCCAAAACCGCCAAGAAAAAAACTAATTACGGTTTTTATTTTTTCAAAACCGCCAAGAGCGGATTGGTAGCGGTTTTAAAATTTTAAAAATCGCGGTTAACTGATCCAATCCGCCCTTATATATATATATATATATATATAAAATGTAATTTAACTTGATTATATTTTTATTGTGTCAGAGATCTATTTGTTTTCATTATACATGTTATCTCGTTTTTATTGTTTTTTGCAATAATAAATTTAAAATTTTGTGTGCAATTAGGTATTTAAAAATATTGTGATTTTGATCTAACAAATTTTTTTTTTTTTTGACATTGATCTAACGAATTTGTAGCTATTAGATTACTGAAATAAATTGCCTATATTTCTAATTATATTTTCTTATTCTTTGTATCGGGTTTATAGTGATGTCTAATTTTTCTCTACTAGGTAGCTAACTTTAACGAGAAGATTTAAAAAAAAAAAAGTAAAGAAGTCATACAATCTTAGACTTTAATTGTAGTAATAATAATGAAATTTTTCAATGGTAGAGAAAAGTTAGGAAAATATTAGTTGTTTATTTATTTCTTACGCATAAATTATTTCTTGTTACCGTAACTTTGAAATTTGATAAATGTCTAACTAATTCATCTAATTTTTTGATTAAATATTTAATTAATGCATTCAAATTTCACCTTAAATAAAAAAAAATTAAAAGTTAAGTTGCATAATCAACAAAACCGCCCAAACTAATCCGTCATTTAGTGGATTAGTTTGGACGGTTGGTGGATTGGTTACGGTTTAAAATTTTCAAACCGCCACCATAACGATTTGGTTACAATTTTTTCTTATAAACCACCCAATCCGACCCACGAACACCCCTAATCTATTTCTTAACAAAAAAAACCCTGCCCATTTACGATGCCAAAGTCACTGGCAAAGTCCTGCTGTTGGCTCCGAACTGCAGGAGGTTCAGCACAGCAAAGCATTAAGTGTGTAATGCCATAAATAACCCCAAGTGCAATTATTGCCTACCTGATCAGCTATGCGCGTATTCATGTGGCACAATCCCACTACCATTTCTAGCATTATTCGAAGTGAAGTGTACGTGATGTGCATAACAATTAATCATAAATCAATTATTTACATTCTTTCAATGGAGCTAGCCAACACTGATTATCCGAAAACAAAGAATGCTTTTTTTTTTTTTTTGGCTATCAGAAAAATCAAAGACAAAGAAAGAAAGTTGAAGAATGCAAAGTCTAAATTTTTACTCAGACTAATCCAAATTTGGAAGTTCTTAATAATTTTACTCAAAACTTTAAGTCTTTAACTATCTCTACTGTGATAAAGAGAACATGCAACCTGCTTTAACATTGACTTATAAATGCAGTTTAAATCAAAGGGACATGCATAAAATCTACACATGAAAATGTATAAAGAAGATTACATGAACTTGGTCCCCATCGATGCATGAAGCTTCTCCAAAGTAGCCATAAAGATCTTAGGATTGGCTGCAACATCCTGATAGCTTGCCAGAGGTGCTGGGCATTGAAGATGGTTCATCATTGGTTCTTTCAAAGGGACTGGGCTCTGCTTGGCACGAGATGTTGATGCCATTGCCAACTCCTTTGATTAATACCAAAACTGCACTACATCAAGCCTGCACTGTTTAATCCTTTCTCTGCGATAAAAACAATGGATGAAAGTCAAGAAAATAAACTAGAAAACAAAAAATGAGAAAGAGAAGCGGGAAAAAGAAATCAGAGAAGACTCGCAAACGAACAAACAACTTCTTTTCTTTTCATGCACATTACAGCAGGTTAGAAGAGAAAAAAGCCAAAGATACAGAGATAATAATGACAAAATAACAAGCAAAAAGCAGAACAGAAATTGTTGAAACAGGCCAAAAAGGCAGCCATTAAAAACACACCACATTACAATGGAGAATAGAATTAAAATACCATTGGGTGTAAAATGAGAAAAGAAAAAATAAAAATGACTAATAAAATCAAAAACTTTGGTATTGCTGCTCAACAACCTCAGTTGATGTTAATAATAACAACTCCCTTTAAGAATGGAGATATCTAAAGTCGAAGAAGAGACGAAAGGGGGCAGATTATAGCTGTCATAGCTATTGATCCCCATTAAAGTACCATGGATGTAACAGCAAAAAGAACCCATCAAAGCTTAGTTTCAGACTTCTTATTCCAATGGAGAGGACAAAAACAAGGCGACACCCTTTTAGGCTCTTGTAATAAACACCCAGATGACGAAAGTCTCTCTTTGTCCCTCTCCCTCCCTCTACAGCAGCTCAGGTCACAGGCCTATCTAACCCCTACACCAGCATCTATTTGCTTGCCTCACATTCTCAAGATTTGCCTTTTTTTTTTTTTTTTTGACAAACATTAATATAAATACAAAATAATAAAATTACGTGAAAACGCATGAATATTAAAATTACATGTATTAAATCACTAGCATTATTATAGTACCTTAACTTTTTATAATCATTATAATACTTTTATAATAAAAAATGATGAAATGTATTTTTTTATTATAAAAAATATCACAATTATTATAAATAATTAAAAAATAATTACGTTTAGATAAAATTTTAAACACAAATTTTTCAACACTCTAATTTTTTAGTTGAACCACTATCCTATTATTTCTTCATTATCTTATCTGACATGCTCTAGAGTTTAAAAAAAAAACAAAAAAAAAAAAACAAGAAGATACAATTTCATTGTCAAGATACGAAGGATGGTGCCAGTGTGGGGCTCCTCGAGGGAGGTGGGAGCAGTTGTCCATCAATCTTGTTAAAAGAATTAGAAAAGCCAAAACCTTTACACAAAATGACCCCCATCTTGAGATTTCTCAATCAGAAAATTGTGCTTCTTTCTCTTTCCATTGGGGACAAGACAGAAATATTTTTGGTCTACGAAACAGAAGTAAAATAGAGTTTAAGAAATGATTGGCAACAGTAGAAACAAGGAATCACAGACTGACTGTTCATTATTTTTATTGTTACTTTTCTCTTCTGATGTCAATAAACAGTGTATTTCTTATATTATGTTTGTTGTGTTATGGAATATAAATACATGCATACATCTTTGTATGTTTTGTGGAGTGTATAGAATCAGAAGCGCAGATGCAGAACTGAAAGAAAGAGAGTTTAGAAAAATAAGAAATAAAAAAACATGTACAATAAACTGAAAATGAACTTTTTTTTAATAACCACAACTGAAAATGAACATAAAAAAGAGGACTTACCTACAATTGGAGAATGAGAAGGAATGGAGCATGCCAAATGAAAAAACCATGAGGAGGCAGTTTATTGCTAAACCCTTATTTGATAAACAGATATGGAGAAATTAATAAAAGGAATTATCATTTTCCTTATATATCTTTTATCTGTTTGTCTGATAATATGTGGATTGTGATAAGAATGGTGAAGTAGAAAACTAACCAAATACACTAACAAAGAGAAATCAAAAGTACACGTTTACCCTCCCTAACAGAATCTGAATCATGAAGGGTAGTTTGGACCATTTAGGTGGTGTTTAGTGGTTTTTAATGCGGTTTATTAAGGTGGTTGTGTGAGAACCCCAAAACAAAATGGCCCCAAAAAATAGAAGATGCAGTTAATAATGATATACACAAGAAAAATAAAACAAACATGCGATAATAGCAATAAATGGTATTATATTAATCAAAAAGCAATAAATGATATTATAGTTTTTGATTAATTTTTAATAAGGTTGTTAATATAAAAGATGCTTTAATGGTGGTGGGATGGGGCGAATGTATTGGCCAAACTAATGAAAAACGTGTCCTATTGACTTCCCGCTTGAAACGGCACATCTTCTCTTTAAATTTTAAAAGAAATTAATATAAATAGATATTATTAAAGAATAAATGTCAGTATTTCGATAGTTTGTATATCGAATTTTATACCAAGTAAAACTGAGGTTGCTATTTGAAATCAGAACTGATATTTTTGATACAGTTGTTATTTTTACATTTTAAAAGTATCAATTACAGTTTAAAAAATAACAGTCGCAGTTTTGTCTGGGGCAAAACTTCAAAGACATGTAACTGCACTCATTATTAAATTGAGGGGATAATAACCGAAAGAAAAAAAAAAAAAAGAAAGGATAAGAAGTTTTTTTTTTTTTTCCTTGGCCAAAAGGCATTAATATTCGTCCTCCAAAGTTTTATTGGGAAGGTTTTTTTTATTTTTATTTTGAATTCCCCATGTGTTTGCCTTTCCCGAGAAGGCTCAATCTTATTGAGATGGTTCAATCGCAAAGATTTTGAGAATTATGATGCTAATGATACCACCTAAGTCTCAAAATTGACGACATCTTTTTGTCCTGTTATGATATATATGATTTATGTGGTTTTTCTTTATTTTAAGTCAAAATTTCATAGACATCATTTAACATATTTGAATCATAAGTTATAACTTAATAATATTGTAATTGTCTCTAAAATTAAAATTCTTCAATTCGAAATATGCAAAAGGGTGAAATTAGAGTCATAGTAGAAGAAATTTTTTTTAGTGACAGATCACATGACAAGTCCAATGACAAATTCAAGACCAAATTTATTGAAAATGAGAATATTTGTTTAGAGAAGCTATAAATCTCTATCATCCACCGTATAAATAAATATGTATATTTTTTGACCTTGAAAAGAAACAAGTATGCCTCTATGGGAATTTTTTTTGGCAATTTCCCCAACGCTCCACCTTGGCGGCCAAACTTGGCACCCGTGTAGCCAATGAAGTTTTTTTTTTTTTTTTTCTTTTTGTCTATTAGAGGGCTTATGATTATAAATTCTTTTTTTTTTTTAATCCTTATAGCCAATAATTTTTTTTTTTTGGTATATTATAGCCAATAAATTCTGGTGTCACATGCTGCCGTTTACATTTTAGAAGGATGGGGGTCCAGCATGAGATGGCCCAAAATTATTTATAAGAAGATCCAGTAGGCCCAGGACTTGTAGTTCGCCTGAGGCTCGTGAGGATTAGATTTCCCAAATGTCCCAAATAAGATGTTTTTTTTTATCAGATATCCCAAATAAGATGTTGTTGAGTTGTCCTTTAAAAGACACTTCAGTAGTTATAGATCAAATTTTTATTTTAAATATTTTAAGTTTAAATTTTGAGATAAGAGGAGAGAGATTTATGAGAGAAAATAATTACTCTCATTGTATAACTTATAATCTAACGAACTTCTTAATAAACTAAAAAGATGTTAGAATGGTGTTTATTGGGCCAATATAGTATTCACGAGGCCTTGTGCACATAGCTGCAAAAGCTGAGCGAAGAAGAGAGAATATTTACTCTAATATTTATAAATCTTATTTAAAAAAGTTGTAATATAAAGTGCTGTAAATAAAATATTGTAATTAAAAGTATTATTATTTAGAATTACAAATTGTTTGATAATGATGATGAAATACTATGAAAAAATTTTAATAAAATTCTGAATGTTTAGTAAAAATACTGTTAAAATAACTGTAAATATATAAAATGACTATAAAAAATATTATTAATATTTTATTTTACTCTTAAAAATCTAAATACATATTTTTTGTTTCAATTTATATATTTAATATTAGACAGACAATTTGTAATACTCATTTTCATAAAATTTTAACTATATAAAATATGTTTTACAAAATATGTATTGTCCATGGAAACGAGGGGCTCTACAGTGTGTCACTTGGCAATTGTGGGGAATCTAACAAAAAGAGCCTTGTAATAATCATTGTTGTTGGTGTTATTAGTTATTAGTATCGGTATGTCTCTTGAAGGGTTGGGACATCCACGATCAATTACGAAAGAGAAATGAAACTTATAAAATGACAAGGAGTGAAATTTGCTCAAAGGGTTAAGGTTATTTTTGTCCATCAAAATAAAAGTACTTATGGTGCACTTTTTCTTTTTTTTTTTTTTTTTTTTAACTGTGCCGAAAAGCACCAAATTGGTGTTTTTTCAGGATCAAAGGTTTTGAAGTGAATTGAGTTTTTTAAAACAGTTGTAAAAAATTTAACCAAACAGTTTTACAAGTGAGTTTACTCTTAAAATGACTTTTTCTCAACTTAACGCAAGTATAAATGTACCACTGAACATGACTATAATTGAGATTCTAATCAAAATGTGAAGATGTAGAATTTATAAAAAATAAAAATTTATCTCATTGTATAATTTATAGTAAAATAAATCTCTTAATAAATCAAATGGTTAAAAAAAGAGAGAACAGGTCCAAAATTCATGGCTAACTTTTCCGTAACCAAGGGTGAAAAAAACACAGAGAGAAATCGCCTTTAGTTTATTGAGAGCAAAGTTAATAGAAGTGGCCAAGTGGGGAAACTCTTTCATATTTCTTGGTTACAAGTTTGCGCAATATTACATCCATATTTAGTACTTAATTCCAACAAAGTAAACCTTGTGGACAGAGAACTGTCTATGGTAGAAGTGCACTTCTCAAAGTTGTATAAGCACGAATAGAACTTCTCGAAGTGGCAACTGCGAGGCTGATAGGATCTTAACACTGGTTCCTATAACAAAGTTAAAGAAATCACCATTACCTCCTATGCCTTCTCTGGCATATGATCCTGATAGCAGTATTGAAGAAGAAAAGACTGGTTCAGCAATTCTCGGGTTTCAGTCTCACAGAAAATATTCAGAGAAGCAAGTAATAGTATAACTCTGGTCTGCAAATCCATCCAAAGAGAGACTACAATGGGATTTCTTCAATAACAGCTTGGTGGTCTGCATATTGCCGTGACCGGATCGATTTTCAGCACAGCACTGAACCAAGAAAAGTGGAACCCTATTTAGGTGCTTCTGCGTACTCCCAAAGAAACACTTCGCCAATGTCTCTTCTTCAGTGACACCTGCGAAAAGATCTTACATCTTTATGTTGTCTCAAAAGGCATCAGCGATAGCTTTAAGAAGAAACGAAACTGACATGAATTGGCTGCAATGAATCAACGAAACAAGCTTTACATGCGCTAGTGTCAAAATAATGCACTAACAGTTCCCAGAAAACCATGAAAAACTAACAGGGGGAAAGAAGTCATAAGTGACGACAGTGATTGGCCTAGTTTGGCAACCACACACATACTCGTGACACAAGCTTACCTTTGTTGCATGAAAATTGCTCTTATCAGATTTACCACTCGCTATTTTTAATTTGTACACCAAAGAACAGAAAGAAAAGCACCTCAGCCAGAAATGGCAAATGCAGGAAAATAGAGGTGTAGGGAGGGGAATTCGAATATTTTTAACTTAATCTTAAGCCTATGGATCAAGAAAATAAAATGTGGATAGCTTGCAGAGCTAGTCAAGTTGATCACAATAATAATTATACTATTACCTTACAAGAAGGCGGGGGCAACAAGGCCTCATGACCAGCCATTACAGGTTCTCTTACTTTCTGAATTTCTCTAAGCTGGCCCACAACATCTTGAAGCTGATTTTTTTCTTTCTCCCTAAGCCCCATAGAGATGTTGAGTTTCTCTCTGCCACCTTGCACAATCCTTAGCCTCTCTCTGAGCCACCCTACTTCATTGTCAATTTTGAATCTTTCATAGTCAACTGCAGACATGGAATTTCTCCGGAAATCAGAGAGCGAGGGTATTCTTCGTGAGGAAATAAGCTGTGGCGATCCATTCATTATGTCAGAACAGCTTCTGCTGATGTCTGCATTCACCCCGCTCATAATTGAACTGTCACGTATCCTTGGAATGTCTAAGACTGCAGTTGGCTTTTCATTTACACTTTCATTGACCTCAAAACACGCATTAACTTTCTGATTAACAACATGAACATCATTTACAAAAGAGTCAACATTGGATATTTCACTAAAAGAATCTTTTTCTTGCTCTTCTGAATTGTCATAGATATACGGAAAAATAATTTTAGTTTGATTGTTACTCTCTGTCTTTGATGCCAATTCTTGGCCTGCACTGAAGCCCTGTTCTTCCTCAACAGGGGCAATGGCTTCCTTGCGCATATCAGATCCCAGGGAAGCTGATACCGAGTTCAATTCTGAACATGCATCCAGTTGGTGCGACTCCTTTTCCTGATCAAACAGACTCTCATGTAGTGACGTTGATATTAGGCCCTTCTCTTGAAACTCCACGTCAATTCCTTCATTTTTGATTGAAAATTGTTGGTTAACTTTGTCATTGATTGGATAGCTAGGAATGGACCCTTGTTTCACAGGGTCATCTTTCTCTAAACATGATATTGGTAATTCTTTTCCAAAAGCTAGACTAAGATTTTTCAATTCAGCAGTTGTAATATTAAATTCTGACTCCTCACTCACTATATTCATTTGCCTGTAAGCTTCCACTTCTTTTTCCAAAAAATGTTTTTCCCTCTCTCTCCTCAGTAGGATCTCTTTGAGAATATTCATCTCTTCATAATCATAAGCAGATTTTTCTTCTATCATCCTCTGGTACTGCCTATACTCCATTTCTATTGTAGCCTTCTCCTGTTGCAGATGCAGTATCATGGCCATGGCCTCATTTGCAGCTGTAGAAGCGGCATTTCTCTCCTTTTCAAGTTCAAGGTGCAAAGCAGCGTGAGCAGCATACTCTTGTTCTAGTGCCTTTTCCAAGAGTCTGATTGTACTCTTTTCATCTCCATCATTGTCAAGCTTCTCTAACACATTGCATCTCATATTGCCAGTAGGTACTGCATCCTTTCCTGTGGATAAATTCTCATTGGCAGGTTCATCTGATTCAGAAAAATGAGAGACTGTTCAAAAAGTAATTTCTGTTGAAGATTTCTTGCCATCTAAATTGCAAGGACATCCACTTTAGAAGCGGAATCATAGAGCACAACAAGTGATATCAATCTCAGAATGGCACATGCAAGTATATGAGCAACCACTTATCATTTTCCAAGCAATTGATCTGGGAAGCATGCAAGTCTTATGTATTGTGAATCACTCAACACAATCAAACCTCATCCTCAAACTCTATCACCCAAAACCATATAGTTAAGAGAATGCAAGTCTTATGTGTTGTGAATCACTCAAGACAGTCAAAGCTCATCCTAAACACTATCACCTAAAACCATATAGTTTAAAGAAGTTACGAACCTCCTTCACTAGCATATAAGAGAGAATGCTAGGACAATTTTAGAAAGTTGAGATTGATAACTTACAATTTCTCAACATGATTATCCTAATTTTAAAGTACACACAATGCCTCTTGTATCGAGAGGGAAGTGACAATCAGTCTATATATGTAATTAAATCCTATTGTAGCCACGAGAGTAAGATGGCTGGTGTTCCTCATGGGAATAGGCAAGTGCTTGGTCTCAGATTGGGTGTTCATAAGATTGGATGGTCCATACTGGCATTTGGGTATGCGCAAGGTTAAACTGACCTATACAGGCATTGCTTGGAGTGTCAACCACAATCCCTAGCCAATCATTTTATTAAGTGCAGAATGCAGATGTTGCTGTCAACTTCCCAAAATGTGGCACTAGCTTACAGAGATTTCCAAGGATGTCAAGGAGTAAAATCATCAGTTCTCATTCAATTTCCATTGGTGCATAGTTTTGTTGAATTTCAAGATGCACAAAATAATCCAGGATGCAAAAGGCTCAAGAGATAGCGAATTTAACAAACTAAAAAATTTAGAATATTGTCTACACAAGATTTCATGTAAGTTTCACGGAGTATTTTGTAGTATTTGCAGAGTCACGTTATCATGCTTATTTTTCCAAGTTGGCAGCTGTAATAAATTTACATTATTCTAGATAGAAAGTGCATTACGGTATTTCAAATGTGCTTAGTTCAACCAACTTGAGACTTTTCTTCTCATTCTACATCACAAAAATATGTTAAGAAATAACTTCTTAAACCTCTTCACTTTGTCAGCAATTCTAAAAAAAGAAGAACATTCAGAATAACAATTTTCAAGGTTTAGACATGAACAAAAGTTGAAATGTGAGAAACGTGCTGCATCACATTAGAACAAGAATATTTTAGCACAAAATGTGAAAAAGGCTAAGTTGCAATTCCGATTTACCTTCAAAATGCAGAGCATCACCGCCAGACCCTGCATGTATGATGTCGTCTACATCGCTCCCGTTCACTGTTTTATTAACACTGACAGGAGACTGAGGAACAGCTTGCACATCTGATAGCAAAAGGTCATATGACGAAATGCTCATGTTTGAAGTACATTTTCTCCAATGCCTAAGATCATACCTAGGCTTCTGCTTCGCCAAACCCTCCTCGACGACAGACCTCATTTCTCTCACATTTGTTGCATCCATTTCACTCATATCCTGAAAAGGGCTGGACAAACCTTCACCCTGACAAACACTTTTAACCGTCAGATTCCCATCCAACTGCGAATTCAGGTTTTTGTCCCACGTCGAATCAAAGGGGAATCTGCTCTTAACAGAAGACTGTACAGAAGCCATCTTCCCAGATGGGCAATGCACTAGCACTCTTCGCCAGCATTTATTATTATTGGGGTCGCCAAAAAGTCCATTGCAAGGGCATGGCAGAAACAGCCCAAACAAACCCAGAAATTTGGAGGCTAAATAAGCAATAGTTGCTGCACAGAGGAGCAGACTGGTGATGGCAAGGTCAAGATACGCACCCACTAGCCCACTGAACGTCCATAACTCTGTCTCTTCACACGGCATTTTGCTTAAAAAAACGCAGGATTTTCGTGGAA
Organism: Carallia pectinifolia; assembly: GCA_037832335.1. NCBI lineage: Eukaryota > Viridiplantae > Streptophyta > Magnoliopsida > Malpighiales > Rhizophoraceae > Carallia > Carallia pectinifolia. The sequence goes on from CM075449.1 coordinate 7,566,848, forward strand.
ATTTATCACTCAACGATGAACTAGAAAATTCGAGAAACAAATTTTTCAAAACCTAAGTAACTGCCAATTGTTCGTGAAAAACCAAACCCAGATGGAAAAGCCAACTCCAAAAAGACTTGAGAGACGTATTGGGGTTCTCATTTACAGTTTCTCAACAACCAAACAGGATACAAGAAAAAGAGAGAAGGAAATTCTCACCGCGTTGCCACTGAGTCGACTGAGCCACCCATTGCAAAACTGAAAGCTTCGGTTTTTAGCGGTTATGGTTTTGGTACAGGAGCTTTATTTGAAATTGGGAACTTTAACGTTCCGTCAGACACGACGCCGTTGCTTCTCATTTATTTTGCGAGTTTGATTTGGATAACTGTCGGCGTTACTCGCGTAAATTAATTAATTATTACGTATTTTCGTCGGTCCTGGATGGGGAAACGCCAACTGCAGGAGAGTCTAATCATAATTCTCAAAATGGAAATGTTTCAATGTTTTCGTATCATTTTGTGCTATTATGATTATTTATTAATTAAAAATTATGATAAAATTATATCCATAAAATAAAGGAGCAGATATAATTGAATGTGTTGGTTTAAGCAGTTAAGTACCTTAAATTTTGTGTAAAAATGATATATAACAAGACAAGTTTTTGTGTACGAGTCCTTACACGATCAAATTCTTTTAAACCAACAGCAACCTTAATACTACGAGCAAAGAGTGGTCTTACATGCAAAACCTGTTAGTATCCAAACCTGGGAGCAAAAGAAAAAACAGAGGGGCGGAAGTACTTCTGACATTCAAAAATTGTTGCAATTCGCTTGAGATTTTCTTTATTTTTCTAAATCTGTCCTCTTCTATGAAGAAAGATGGCGCAAAATGTCTAATACGGATTCTCCAAGAATTTCTTTTCTTGTTTTGTTTTCCTTGTAATCCCTGATTTTCATGGGTTCTGCAGTTATAGACCTGCCAGCTTTTTACCACGGCAAGCTAAAACGGAACATATCCTTAAAAAGGATAGGCAATCATGAGTCGTTATACAAATAAATGTGAGACCTGAATCTTAGCGTAAATTCATGTTGAAAGCAAAGAACTCTTTCTCTTAACAGTAAAAAAGTGGATATGCTTTAACTTTATAGACCAAACGCATCGGTCCCAAAATGTAATAAAAACATAATGCTAACCAACACAAACCCCTTGCAGAAACATTGGAGGAGCATCTAATGAGCCTCAATCTTAGGAACAAAGGCCAAAGATAAGCAGATATTAGTTGCAACAAATATGTACCTGGGGTCAACTGATATGCATTTTAGCTATAATGTACCAAACAAATTAATCAAAGATATTCCTCCAAGAATTAGAAGTTATCCCCAGTGGCATACAAACTTTGATCTCATTGTTGCTGACGTCAGTCATCACAACGTTGATGCTTCCCAAGCTGTCGTGATTCAAACTTGGCACAAGCCCGCAAGTCGAACATAGAAACTAGCAAACAGGAAGAAAGCAGAATAACATGAGGCGAATTCCAAATTTTCCTAACAACTGACCATGCAGTACAAAGAAACTACAAGAAGTAAGGAAAGATTTATTAAGACGAAGAATTATCAAGGTATGCGGACCAAAGCAACAAACAAAAAAAACAAAAAAAAAAGAAATAAAGAGCCACTTCATCAAACCATGGAACAGGAATTTTAAAACATCACCCACAAGTCAGCCTTAATGGTTCGGCTATTGGGATCTGGAGAGGTAAGATTCCTATAAAAACACCAAGAATCACCTTGTCAGAGTCTTGGCCTTTATGCATGTAGCCCACATAGTGATATCATTAATAAAATCTTCGTGTATGCAAATGAGAATCTTAAGCATTTCCAAGTTTCAATTATCAAAGAACTAAGTTCACAGCTCAATGTAGATGAAAACCACCTTACCAAGTAAAATAACGTCGAGGGTTACTTGATTTGTGCTCTTCTTGCAATATAACATGGTCGAATTTTGACCCCTTAAAAAAAAAAACATGGTTGAATAAACCAGATAACGCCTTAAGGCTGCTATCAATGAGCAAATATACTGAAGCAAAAATCAAGAATGGAAAGTTCACATGAGAACCCTGAACAAGCACGGCATGTGAAAGCAAGTTTAACATCCAATCCTTGCTGATAAATAATGCAGAGGATTAGAAACAAGACAAGCCAACATACATTCAGGTTAGTTTCTCATTCAGCCCAAAAAGAGAGAGAGGCCAGCAATGGAGCCTTCAACACGCAGCTTTCATGAAAAAGAAGATGATAAATTTTCTCATATTGCAGACTGTTGGATGCAATTACCAAACTCAGAGTGCATGTTCACTGAATTTTCAGATCACTGGGAAATAATAACTTCAGTAATTTAGCCCCAGAGCTAACCATGTACACGGCATGTCCTTACTGCTTATAAATAATTGTTAGTTTAAGTTTATAACTGCTAGCAGAAACAGCAGGCAATAAGTTGAAGAAAGCCTATGTTAAAAGCAAATATCAACACCCACCATTGTATTCAAAACCGTGTAAAGCAATCTCCATGCAGATTTGAAAATGGGGAACTCACCCCTTTAAGGCAAGACAGTTGTTTAAGCTGCTGAGGCTGAGAGTCCTAAGCTGGGCAACTCATTAAACATTTCAGCTAAAACCTATATTGCCCCACAAGTTAGTTGTGGAAAATACATATCCCCAGAATAACTCGAAATAGTTTCAAAGAGTTTAGAATTAAAGAGATAAAATGTGCTATCATTGTCAATAAAATACCATCAAAATATGCCAAGAAACAACATAAGGCTGCCAACCCAGAATTCTGCGACGGAGGCCAAACTAAATAGAGGGAAAATTGTAAAATGGAACAAATTCACCAAAAACATATGTGTGTATGAAGAGAGAGAGCCACAGTTCAATGGGTATGCAACGTAGGAAACCCCTCTCCTTGAAACAGTAACGGACTTGGGTTGTAATTGAAGAAAGGATCACAAGGCAGTAACTTGGTGCTTTGGCAGAAAGCCTACAAGCCCAGACAATCTTGCTACCAGTCATTTGCTTCATGTACACTGAGCAACAATCCCTCCCTTCAAGAGAAATCATGCCATGCTGAGCACCAAACTCACAAGCAAATCGAAAAGCCTAAAGGGACCATGCTCGTATCACTAAGCACAAAAAACTTCTGAGAGGGACAATTTGCAGCAACAAAATTACCAGAACCATCACAAAAAATGTTGGGACAAAAATTCACGTATTACTTTCCACAATGAAAGACTTCCGAAAGGGATATTCTTACAAACAGGATTGCCAGAGCCCACGAGAAAAATGTCTGGACAAACATTTCATGTGTTACTTTACATAATGAAAAACTTCCAAAGGGACAATTATTAGAAACAAGACTGCAAGAGCCCATTTCATGTCTTACTATCCACAATGAAAAAACTTTCGAAAGGGACAATTCTTAGGGACAGAATTGCAAGAGCCAACATGAACAATGTCTGGACAAAGCTTTCATGTCTTACTTTTCATAACACATTATGACAGCAAAGGTTAATCCAAGAAACAACGAACATTGGTTCAATCAGTAGCCTTGTACTAAATATTCCCAGCTGTACATATGTTCTTATGTTTCTTGAAACACTCAGACAAGGATCCAGCAAAAAGGCAACAAAAAACCTAAGGTTTCTGGCCTTTTTCTTAGACGTCAAATACATAAAAAGCTGGTTTAAAATAGACTAGAAAAGCTACAAAAATACAACAGTAGACTGGAAATGCTAAAAAAATACAACATTTAAAGAAAAGACTGAAAACAGGAAAAATAACAAACACCCAACAAAAAATCAGGAAAAAAAAAAATGAAGAAGGATCAAAAAATATCGTTTGGAAAACGGAGAAAGGAACCAGGAACAATTCACAAAAATTGAAAATAAATACATAAAACCCACCCTTTTGGGTCTTTTTAAATATCTGAGATCCCAAACGCATTGTGAATGAAACTGCAACGCCACCAAAACCCACTGTCAAAAAAATCAAAATTTTTAAACGCTAAAAAACCCCATATCTTCAATCTTTTTCCTTAATGAGATGATCAAGAAGAACAAGAAGGAAGAAAAATCAAGAAACAAAGAAAGCATAGACTCCAGCAAGCAGCTTTGCCAAATCAAGAAACACAGAGCTTTTTTTCAACTGTCAAGAAGCCTAACGACGTTAGCAAATGGCCAAAAACAGAGTTGAATAATAATCAACGGCTATTTTAAGCTTGAGAATGGACGCATGCACCGTTGAGGATTGCTTCCCGTTTCTTTGGCCGTTGATTTTTATTATTATTTTTAGCCAGACTTAATGTCCAACCAATGGGAATTTACTCAATTTAGCGTAAATTATAATTCAATATTTTTAATTATTTTTTTTATATTATGTCGGTTAATGTATATTTACCAACAAGTTAATGAAGGCATCAATTTCTTGCACTCTATTTTTTAACGGAAAAAAAGTAGTATTCCATGGTTTAAAAGATTAAACTTAATGTCATAGCTTTTTTTTTAATTTAAATAAAAAAAAACTTAATCTCATATATTTTTTTTTTCTTTTCTAAAATTAAGAAAATGATATAACTATACAAAAACAAAATTTTATTGATTCATTTGAACACAATAAGATTTTATATTTTATGTAAAATATTTCATATTATACAAATAATATTTTATATAATATAAGAATTTTTGTACGAATATCTATTATATTTTTTTTTAATACAATGTTAGTAGTTAGTCAGTTAGGTATTAACAGAAATGAGGGAAGTAGGTCGGATAAATACCGCGAAAGTGCGCAATACCCAAAGACAACAAGTGCTCTGTTACCCACTAACTGGACCAAGGGAAGCAGGCAGAGGTAAAACTCCTGCCTATCCCAAGGAGGCATGCTAAGCATGCCGCCATTGACCAATCAGGTAAAGTCTGGTTAGCTACCAATATCTATTATATCACAGTAAATAAGTTTATGAAATTTGTGTAAAAAGGAAATTCACGCGAGAAATGTCCAGTGAAAAAATGTTAGATCACAATGGTTCTTACAACTCGGCCAAGCAATTGGGCCATGAATGTTAGAGCACACCGCAGGCTAGACCAAGCTGCAGGACGTCGTAATTGGTTTTCAAAACATTGGGCCTGGCTCAAATGATTCGAGCCCAAGATTTAATGCACTTGCACTGACAATCACCACAAAGGGTCCCGTCTAAACTGTGAGCATTAGTCTGGCCATGTTAGACATTTTTTTAAGAGAAAGAAAAAAAAAATTTAAATTTTTTTACTTATTTTTTTTAATTTATTTTCTATCAATTCAAACAACTACTTTTTATTTTTTCTCTTATAAATTACTATTCATTTTCATTTTCAAATTTTCTAATCATTACTTTTTATCAATCATAATATCATCATTACTGTACTATTTTTTATTTATTTTCTTTTTCATTCACTTTTTATTTAATTTTTCACTATCTAATCACAACCTAAATGTTTACTGACTTTATTAATTAATTAATTAATGATATAATTAGAAATTCGATTTTCACTACACTATTCTCTCTTTTTCTCTCTGTACATACTTAATTGTCTATTAAGAAAAAAAAAAGTCTCATTTTTATAACACAAACTGTTGAAACACTTTGTTAAAAAAATTTTAATATTGTGTTAGACGCATTAATAACTATGTTTACCTTCATAACTCTTTGACCTCTCCTATGGCAAATAAATAAATAAACAAATAACGACCAAAGTGACTGGGAACGATTGAGTAATGACCATTCTACATATAAGATTCAATCTGAAACAGCTGTTTTCCTCTAAATAGACTTATTCTTTTTTTTTTTTTTCCTGAGCAAATAGACTTATTCTATTTTTACTGCCGCGATTAGGAGAAGTTTAGTGCCATTAGCATCATTAGCGATGTAATATCTCAAAAAAATCCAAATAGATTACCTCATACTCGTGTGCAGCGAACACAAATTCTACAAACATTTCCTCAATGTTTCGTGATTCCCCCCCCCGCCCCCCTTCTCATTGCTGAACGTTGAAATCGATGCCATTGTTCTTGAGGAAATTTCCGTGCCACGGAGGACAGAATTTCTGAATTCAATCGGCGATGGGTTTGAAATATATGTATATAATTTTAAATCATTTAAACTTATTTTTTTTATTTTGGCTGGACCTCATTTTAAATTTTATTTTTATTCACATTTGAAATTTAATTAACTTGATTTGTTATTTAAGTGAGTCAAACTTAAAAAATTGATTTTTTTTTTCTATAGTTGTATTCCATACTCCCCGTTGATGTCGGATGCTTCTCAATTTTAAAACATTGAAGATCACAACATTGAACCAATAATGTTTTAAGCTTCCAGAAATGAGGTGGAGTTTTTATTTATTATTATTATTATTTTTTATATATGTAGTATAACATATGCGTGCACATCAATCAGTAACGATCGGTTCTTGTTGTTATTGCAAAATTCAACAAATGCAGGCCTATGCAAATTTGAATATTGATCGCTCATTGTCTAAAAAACTTGGCACATTCTTAGAGAAAACTCTCCAATTTGCCTCGAGTGATTGCCAATCGCCGGCAGCTATTGCTGTCATCAACGCAGCAAAAGCACATTATTATCCTGTTTTTGACAAACTCAACATTTTATGAGACTCTTCTGAACAATATTTTATTCCACCTCAATTCAAGAGGCCTTAAAGTTTTGATTTGGCCCCTCTTCTCCAGCTTGAAGTTTGATGAACACATCCATCTTTTTTCTTTTTTCTTTTTAATAATTACAAAAGAGGTTGAAAAATCACAAAAGAAGAGCATAATCAGTAAATTAAATTACAAAATTAAGAGATTTTAACACAAATATCTCAACGAGTCGTAGCACGCACGGAACATAAGCAAATCTTTTTCCACCTATTTTCTTGGATAAGCTAGATCCGATCATTAATGTCTTCTGTGTTTGGGAGATAGAACGTGACACAAAAGGTTGCCACCCCCGGATCTGTGGCTATCCGTGATCGAGTCGGTGACCGCAGTGGACCTAACATCGGAAAGGTGAGCCGGGATGCCTCGGATGGCATGACGGTTCCAAGCAATAAAATGCATTAATTAACACAACAGTTGGTCCATGTCCATCACAGTTCAAAAAACCTCGAATGAAACCTGGTTTAATAGTTTTATAAAATGTTTGGTTAAGCTCCTATGATCCAAAGTTTTCAATTCCATAAGAGAGCTCTCTATGGGCCCACCCCCACCAAGGTGGTTCAGGGAATTTCTTAAACTGAGGCAGGCACAACTAATCACTAATGTATGTCAATAATCAAGAAAATAAAAAAGTATGATTTAGTGGAGAATATGAAAGCTTCCTACCCCAGAGGTGCCTGTGTTTCAATCTTTGTTGTCCAAATTCTATCAACCAAACCAACCATATAAAACAAAACCAACCATATAAAACAAACCCAGATGGTTGCACGAGTTAGTAATATTGTTGTGGCCCTTCAATCCAAAAATCATCCACAAAATTTCAACTCCCGTTGAAATTTTGCATTCCCACAAGTGGGTTTTAAAACTTTTTATTTGCAAGAGCAAGAGGTAGAGATAAGCATGAAAAAGACCCCCCAAAAAAACTGATAGGGCAAAGCCCTGGACATGGGTGGAGAAAAGGCAGGTAGGCAATCAATCTCAACCAACTACAACAACAAAATCTGCTGCACAATGGCATTTAATAACCTATCTTCATCTTAGAAACCTATAATCCCCAGCTTAAATTTCCGCTACATAATGCCAAGTCAATCAGGAGGGCCCTCTAGCATTTTCTCAATCAGCGAGCTGTACCAGAAATTGACTTCCGACAAGGGACAACACCTATCCACACTGATCGCGCCTGTGATCTCCACCGGTTCCATATATGTTTTTTCGGGGCTAATTACTTTTTCTCGTAAAAATAATTAAATTTTAAATATATTTAATATTATTTATAAATTTTAATTTAAAAATATTTTAAAAATTGTTTTGTCGTATTCGTATATGGCACTTTTTTACTTTTCTTCTCCATGGGTGTGACAAATTTAATTTGTTAGAAATCTTGAAATATTGAATAAAAAAAAAGAAATCGTGAGATATTTACAAAAAAGAATTCTAAATGTTGATGTGAATTTGATCTTATATACCTTTTTTTTTTTAATGAAGAAAAAAAATTTCAAAAAAAAATTATCGTGAATATGTTGATTATCAGATTTGTGAGTTAGGACTAACTTTTATACCGTTTTATATCTCATTCAACCTAACTCAAATGAAGAAATCCACGACCTGAGTATTGTTAGACTCGAGTGAGCATTCCATAAACTAAGTATTAACAAGTTTAAAATTAAGGTCGCATAGTGACAACAAAAGCTAAACAAATCGGAGGTCAAAATCTTATAAGAGTTGCATGTAGGACTCAAATTCCAAACTACTATTTTGAGTAGCCTTATATACCATATTATATGTCTTTAAATGGACTTTGACATTAATTTCACCGGCAAACTATACTTTTGATGATTTTTTTTTCTTTTTGCCTCTTTGGGTTTATTTATTGTGCTATGATATTCTCAAAGCTAATATCGGCATAATAAATTTGTGTCTTTGATGTATAGGTATGAATCTTCCTTCGTTGTTTTTGTCAAAGAAACAACTGTGATTTCTTTCCCTGATTATATACTTATCATAATTTTCTCATAGTACAATAATATATTTCACTAGATGATTATGTTATTAGTATAAGTTGGATTTTGCTAATAATAATTATTTTTGTCTTCTTTTTTACAGTTGTTTATATGTGTTACGTGTTGATTAGTTATAAAAAAATTAAAAATCAAATATATTATAAATTTGTTATTAATGAGTATTAATACGTTGATTTTTAATTAATAATTATAAAAGAGAATGTGAAAAATGACTTTTTGTAACAAATCTCACTATAAATATTTGTCAGTTTATTTATTTTATTTTTTTATAAATTTAGTCAATCAATGACTCATATCACTTTATTATTATTTTAAAACTTTTTAAGTGAAGTTACTAAATTATTTTTTTTACATTGTAATTTTTTTGGAGAGAGTTTTTTCATATTGTAATTATTTGTGCACGATCTTGTAAATCAATTTTCTTTTAAGTATCATTTTACAGTTAGACAATACCATTTTCACATGTACAAGTTCTCTCTTTTCCGTATTGCCTTTTTCAGCTTTGCTTCCTTATAAACTAATGAGGCTGAGAAACATGTCCAGACATGTTTGATTGTGATTTAAAATTTGCGGTGCTTTTATTCTATCCTCCAGTTAAAAAGCACATTTATTTGCACAGCAATTGCCAAGTGGAACATCCAAATAAAAATGTCAATTTCAGTCTTTATTCGTCCCCTGTCAGCATCTTTTTTTTTTTTTAATGACAGCAGAATTTTTTTCTCATGGATCATATTCTGGCTAGCATACCGATTACAGACGCATAAAAATTATCCGCTCATCAAATCTCACAATATTATATTGTGCTTTAAAAATGTTTTAGACAATCTAATTAAATTTTTTAGTCATATATTCGAGAAATAATGAATTTATTTGCATTGATTGACCATTCGGTCTCCTTTATTAAAAAAAAAAAAAAAAATTCTCACGATACGAGAGATGGTTTCATTGAATTAAGGTGTGGTCCCTCAACTGTACTTCGCACATAATAAATTGCATGCAGACGACATAGGTAATCTTTTTTACTGATTTCTCAAAGCCATTTCCCCATTCGAATTTCTTGTTGCTCATTTCTTGGCGCTAGGATTCACCATTAGGTCTATAAAGTTGTAAACTTCCTCTTTGAATGAAGTTCTTTAAGTAAATGGTGTGTAGTGATGTCTCTAACGTCCAACTTAACCTCTTAATTTCATTTCAACTGCATAAAGTGTAGCCCAACTACCCCATTTTCATCAACTTGAAAACCAAAGAGCTTCTTTCGCTTATAATAAAATTCGAAATTTCACTTGACCAAAAAAAAAAATGAAAATTTCATAACAACTCATATATAATATAAATTATTATTTTTTATTTAGTAAGAGACTTATTAGCCTGTGAACAATATAATAGAGATAATTCTCTCTATTTTTATAAAATTTACACTCTTTTCTTAAATTTAAAACTCAAGACATTTAAGATAAAAAAAAAATTTAACTGTTAGAATATTTTTTAAAAAACTAAATTATGACTTCATGTTCCTATATTGACATGGGAATTCAGTTATTTGACTTATTTCAAAACAACTCACGTATGCAATCTTCACTCGAATTTAGGGGATTTAATTATATGAATTGGGAAACAACAACATATTCATTCCTGGCACGAAGGACAAGGCTGATTTTTTTCCTATCTTAAATGTTACTTGTATGTATGTGTAGCCAATTACCTCTAATTTATAAGATGATTTAGAAATCCCATGAACTTGAGCTGACCTGAAGCTTGGAGCCTCCAGACTTACACGTAAGTGAGTGGCTTGAAACTTTAACTTTTATTATATAACTTACAGTTATATATTAATATTTTTTGATAAGTCAAAACTCAAAACAAAAACTTAAAACTCTAAAAATTGTAATTAGATTGAGAGAAATCAGGAATGATTTTAGGATGGAAAAATAAAGTGTTGATTACTTGGATAGAGAGAGAAAGAAGAATGGAAAATTTTGAAATCATCTATGTACCTCACCTAAAACCAATCTTCCAAAATAGGGAGAAAGGTGCCGCCTTTTGTTTCTTTTTTAAGGTTCAACTACCTTTGTACCCTTATTTTTTTTATAAAGTTGAGGGTAAATTAGTATCATAATACATATTATTTTTAATTTTTTTATTTTTTACTTATATGTAATTACATAATTAACACCTTTTCTTCTTCATATTACCCTTTCTCAAACACTGAAAAAATGAAAATTAAATTTTTTTTTATTTTCAGTTTTTCTTTTTTTCATTTTTCTCTCTATGATTTTCAACTACTCTATATTTTTTCTTCCAATCAAAGTCTATTGCTGGTTTCACTCTGGATTTAATAATAAAGAAAAAAAGTGTAAAGCTGGATGCCATTTATTAGCCGAAAAAAAGACAGGTTGGGCGGCTTAAAGGTATTTTTGACCTTAGCTGAAGAACATTATATTCCATCAAAGTCGAACATCGTTCAAGCCTACGCGCTTGAATAAGCTGTTTTTGAACGACCAGGACAAACATTACTTAACATAAGAATTCGATACGTTACAATCTGTTAGATGTATTTACAAATACGAATTTTATATCTGATAATTTTATATTTTTTCATCAAAAAGCATGCGTCCATGCATAATTTTCAAGTGGATACTTAGATCTATGATTATTCATAATAGTTGACCATTTTAATAAATATTTTAGATTTAATATCATAGTACTATTTATACAACTCCTTGAATGCACGTTGTCTCGACTTGTTTGCATTTAAAAAAAGTAAATATATAAATTTCGTTCATTATCTTTAATTTTTTAAAAAATTTTGTCCACAACGTTTTTATATTTTAAAATTTACCGTCAACGTTTCTGTCGTCAATCATTTTCGCTCTCTTCCGTTAGTTTGCCGTTAAATTTAATATTTGACAGTCTAATTATCGTCACGCCGTCTAATTTAAATGACATATTAGTATTAAGTGATAATATGACATCTAATAATTTTTAAAAAATTTTTTTTTCAAATATTGTTACTTTTAAAAAATCAATAGAAAATGTCATTTATGATTTTATAAAGTTAAAAGTAAAAATAAAAATAAAGAGTCTATTATCTGTATATACTAAAATAAATAAATAACTAAACAAGATCAACTAGAAAAAATGAGTTATGACGTATCATCACTTTATACTTATTTAAATTAAACGACGTGACAATAATTAGACTGTTAAATGTTTAATTTAACGGCTAACTAACATAAAAAGACAAAAATGATTAACGGCAGAAATGTAGAAAGTAAAATTTAAAATATAAAAAAATCATAAGTGAAATTTTTGAAAAAAATAAAAGTAATGTGCGAAATTTATATATTTACCTTAAAAAAAAAAAAAAAAAAGTCAAATAACATCACTCATAGAACAACGGTACCAAACAAACTATATATATATATATACATATAACAAAAGATGTAGACCAAATTAGTCTATTACGTAATGGTACTTCTGAGAAAAATCTTTTACTGTGTCCAATATACAATCATCTGTCAGTCCAAAAAGAACCACAAGAAGAATAGAAGAATCTGTGACAAAAGGCCCCCTCTCATGGTAGAACATCCTATTAAGACAAAAAAAAAAAACATAAACGATAAAAGATTACGCTTTTTACTCTTTACACAAAAATGATTTTAGAGCTACTTATTTCGGGGGTCTTATACTTAAAAAATAGCTTTAGCAAGAATTTTATTACAAAATTTAATCTTAAATAATGATAAAATAATTACAAAATTTTCACAAAAACATGTAACAATGTATTTGTTAATTTCAATCATATAATAATATATATCATTTTATTATTATTTAAATATTACTACTTAATATTTTCATTCTTATAAATATAAAACAAACATGGAATACGGCGTGGCCAGTGTGAAAAAAGCATTTGGAATCATTCAAATAATCTAGAACAGAATCTTCTTTCTGATAAAAGGAAAGAAATCAAGAAAAATGTTTAGTATCCTTGTTTGTTTTGGACACAGCTGATGTCATACAATTTCAACAATTCAACCTAACCGTGTTGAAAAGCAAACCCCGCCTTTCTCTGCTTCTGGCCAAAAAGGCATCAAGCTTTCACATAATAAAACGCCTCGAAAAGCTCCAAGAAGCCATTTTTATTCACACCCTTCATAATTCAATGCCCACCTAGGCGTTCCCGAACATCTGCCATCATGAAGCTGAATCGTCTTTGCATAATCCTGCCGGCGGACTTGGAAGAAATCAAGTCGTATGATGGTCATCATCACCCCAAATTGCCACCTGAAGAAGAAGCAGCCAAGAAAAGCCAGAACCGCGGCTGTGGGAGCCAAGTTCTTGACTTTCTCGGCGATTCGTTGCGCCGGTTGCATGCGCCGAAATGGGTTGGTTGTTTTCGGCATGATAGACAGAGCAAACGAAAATTTGGATCCTTTCATGACCTGGAAGGAGTCCAGATATCTGAGAAAGTTGGTGCGGACAATCCCAGAATTTTCAGTTACGCTGAGCTTTATATAGGCTCTAATGGTTTTAGTGAAGATGGAGTGCTTGGAAGTGGAGGTTTTGGGAAGGTTTATAGGGCGGTTTTGCCTAGTGATGGTACCGAGGTTGCTGTGAAGTGCCTGGCTGAGAAAGGGGAGCAATTTGAGAAGACTTTTGCGGCAGAGTTGGCAGCCGTCGCTCACCTACGGCACCGGAATCTCGTCCGGCTGAGAGGCTGGTGCGTTCATGAAGACCAGTTGCTCTTGGTTTATGACTACATGCCCAACCGCAGCCTTGACCGTGTGCTTTTCAGAAGGCCTGAAAACCTTGCAGCTGAAGCTCTCTCTTGGGAGAGGAGAAGGAAAATAGTTGGCGGCTTGGCTGCTGCGCTTCATTATCTTCATGAGCAATTGGAGACTCAGATCATTCATCGGGATGTGAAGACCAGCAATGTTATGCTCGACTCCAATTACAATGCCAGGCTTGGCGATTTCGGCCTGGCGCGGTGGTTGGAACACGAGCTCCAGTACCAGTACAGGGTCCCTTCAATAAGAAATCACCAGTTTCGCTTGGCTGACTCCACCAGAATTGGTGGCACTATTGGTTACCTGCCGCCTGAGAGCTTCCAGAAACGAAGTGTTGCCACTGCAAAATCTGACGTTTTCGGCTTTGGGATTGTGGTGTTAGAGGTGGCATCAGGAAGGCGGGCAGTGGACCTCACGTATCCTGACGATCAGATCATCTTGCTTGATTGGGTGAGGAAGCTATCAGATGAGGGAAAGCTTTTACAAGCAGCGGATAGCAGGCTTCCTGATGGGTCCTACGCCCTTTCTGACATGGAGCTGCTGATTCATCTTGGCCTTCTGTGCACACTCCACAACCCACAATCCCGGCCTAACATGAAATGGGTTGTAGAAGCACTTTCCGGCGGTATTTTAGGCAAATTACCACCAGTTCCATCATTCCGGTCTCATCCCCGATACATAAATTTATCCTCCTCATCCGATTCAAGCACCAACAACACAAGCACCACGAGGACCACCACCACCATAATAAGCTCCACCTCAACAGTTTCATTGACTTCATCAGCCTACGCCACAGCCATTGAAGAAACTATATATGCAACTGCAGAGTTTGGGAATAATGAATATAGTTCTTCTAACAACAGAAGTCGTCGACAAACGACTTCGTTCGTGGTTGAAACTCCCAGGGAAATATCCTACAAGGAAATCATTTCTGCAACAAACAACTTCTCCGACTCGCGGAGGGTAGCAGAGGTGGACTTTGGAACTGCATACCATGGAATCCTTGATGACGGCCAGCAGGTCATTGTGAAGAGGCTTGGCATGACTAAATGCCCTGCGTTGCGAATCCGATTTTCAACTGAACTCCAAAACTTAGCCAGGCTCCGCCACCGCAACCTAATACAGCTCCGTGGATGGTGCACTGAGCAAGGCGAGATGCTTGTAGTCTATGATTACTCAGCAAGTCGCCAACTGAGCCACCTCCTTTTTCATCACGATAATAGAATTGGCCATTCTATTCTGCGATGGCGCCACAGATACAACATCATCAAATCACTTGCTTCAGCCGTTCTTTATCTTCACGAGGAATGGGATGAGCAAGTCATCCACAGAAATATTACCTCTTCTTCTGTCATTCTCGACCCAGACATGAACCCGAGGCTCGGAAACTTTGCCCTCGCTGAATTCCTGGCAAGAAATGATCACGCCCATCAAGCAGCTGCTAAGGCAAACAATTCAGTCCGCGGGATTTTTGGCTACATGTCTCCAGAGTACATCCAATCTGGTGAAGCAACGCCAATGGCTGATATATACTGCTTTGGTGTTGTTGTGCTTGAGGTGATCAGTGGGCAGATGGCAGTCGACTTCCGGCGCCCTGAGGTACTACTGGTTAACAGAGTTAATGAATTCGAGGCACAGAAGAGACCACTGGAGGATTTGGTTGACATAAGGTTGAACCGCGAATATGATCATCAGGAACTGATGAGACTTATCAAATTGGGAATTGCCTGTACGCGATCCAACCCAGCACTAAGACCAAGCATGAGGCAGATTGTAAGCATTGTTGATGGCAATGATCGCTGGCTCATGGAAAGAGAACGGAACAAGGAAAGTAGAGAAGAATGGAGACAACAAAATGCTTCTTCTTTATCTCTGGTCAAGAATATCCAAGCCCTTGGAATTCAATAAGTTATTAAAGTATAATTGAATAGACATAAAAGGGTTACAGAGCTTGTATGGTAATTGAGAGTTCATTACTTTTGTCTCTTCTTTTGTAATTTTTGTATCATTCAATCTAGGCTCTTTGTCTGGCAATAGACAATCAAGTTTTCAAATACCTTTCAAGAAGATTTAGTGTGAAAGTGTTAGATTCATGAACTATTGCACATTTACTCTTGTTACACAGAGTCCCAGATTGGCAGGAGATGCTAGCCAAGCCCATATCCAATAACGAAAGAAACAATACAAGGCCATAATCAACCCATAGGATGACTGAAATTATTTATCAGTTAAAAGGAAAGTAAGAAAACAATATACATGAACATATATAGTCTTATTTCAGATATTTACAGAATGTTTGGATCTGACCTTCTGCCTGATTATTACCAACGTAATTTTTTCTGTTGTCCTGTGCTCGGTTTAACTCTCTGTTATAGGGATTTCTTCATCATCATCAATCCCAACCCAGTTGATGAAAGCAAACAGGAACTCCCTGAAGGTGACTCTCCCATTCCTATCCCAGTCCATTTCTTCTGCATTTAAAAATGGAAACAACTGATGTGGTCATAATCACAACTTCAAATAACTAATGCTACAAGTCAGCAGGATAAATATGTAAAGTTGATCATACTGAATCGCGACTTAGTAATGTGTGCAGGCGATTTCTCCCACGGATAAGCATCATTCAATGCTTTGATCATGTCCTTCTTTCTGAGCTTCCCTTTACCTTTCTTGTCAAGAAATAAAAATGCTTCAACCATGTGATCAAAAGTTGCCTCAAGCTCGGGTAAACCCATCTTTGAAGTCTGTAACATTTTTCCAGGACATCAAATGTGGTAAATAAACAATGTGATCAGTTGACATCCTCATTTCTAATCAACTGAAAGGAAAAAGATGAATTTTATCTTAGATACATTGTGAGGAGAAGAGGAAGGCTCCACCAAGAGGTAGATGAGGCACAATAGAACAACGAACTCATTGAATTCTATTACTTTACTCCCATCAACGTCACAATAATGGAATAGATCCTTAATCTCCTCTTCTTTGAGGCTTAGTTGCAATTTGTGCAAACAATTTTTGAGCTCCTCATAATCAATGATACCATTTGCATCTTCATCTATGGGGAAAAGAGAGAAAAATAAAGCTTTTAGCAAGTTAGCATGTTGGGAAGATCCACTCAAATTCAAGGTTAAGGAAAATCCACATTGTTCAACTTACCATACTGTTCAAATACCACTCTGATGTTCTTCAAGCCCTCTTTGAGCTGAGAAAACCTCATTATTATGCTGTTAATTGATTTGAATCTCGAACGATCCAATGAACTCCTCTTAACCTCGATCATCTTCTTTTCAAACCTTCCGTCCAACCTCTTGTACTTGTCTGGTGAACCACTATGGCAAAAATTGCCACCTATTTTTGTGAACAGGGACTTTAGCGCAGGGCAAGGATGAGATTTGCCTTGGGGGAAACATAAACCCAGAAGGGAGTAAATAAAGTGAATCAACTTTATACATTTTCATTCAATCACCACTAACAGCTAACAAATTCTTGGAATCCCCTTTTTACGTTTTCTTGAAATCACTATAAATAACCTTATAAATATACAGGAAGTTGGCAACCCAAACACAAAAGTAGACAAGAAAAATTAACCCAAAGTGCAAACAAAAAGATGATGCATTTATAGAGTATCTCTAGCAAACGATTGAAAAATCAAAGGAGAGAACAGAATCGAGCATATGAAAGGAAGGTAGGATCACTGGAGCCGAGCTGCCAAGTTGGAACACTATCATTAATCCAAACGTACGTACTAGGTGAAAATAACAAAACTTGAGTGGAAAAGGTTGAATCTTTAGGGTAAACTTGATACCCAGAAGTTCTCTGGCATTGCTCTTGTGCTCAAATTCTTCTTTTTATCTTTTTTTTCCCCTTCCTTGTGGAGTGAAAGTTCATTGCTTGAATAGAAAACAATAAGCAGAATGACAAGAAGCATCAAAATTTAGAAATCAAAATGAGGAGACATAAAGCTTACCTGCTGAATCCTTCATGGGTAATGGTTGGGAAGAGAGAGAGACAGAAGCAGATGGTTGTTGATCCAAAAAGAATAAAAGAGAGCATAAGGGTTTTTTTTTTTGGTGCAGAAAGAAAGCATAAGGGTTTGCTAACAACAAAGTGAGGAAAGAACCAATTGATTACCAACAATAAAAGCAAAAGATAAAGGAAGGAAAGAATAAATGAAAGTGGAGATGCCATTATGGCTTTTGACAACAAGCAGAACTGGAAACTTCTGAGCATCTCTCTGTCCCTCGCCTCTGTTCTATGGGAGACATTTTAACGGTAGAAGGCATTGACGTTGCTAGGAGGATTGGACGTCTTTTTGGGACAAGGGATAGTCTAATTCTCTCGCGTTGAAGACTCGTGGCCAATCTCATTCATCTAAAGACAAGGTCCTTTGGGTCATCACTGACGATAGGACCCAAAAAGTTCCCTTTGGATGATTATGGGTGGACCTTGGAGAGGCGATGCATCCAAAGATTGATGATCAATAAATTGTTTTATGGGATTTTTGTTATTGCAAATATAGCTTTAAATCTGTAGTTTTTGTGTTCAAAAAGTGAAAATATACGAAAGAACAAAGCAGGTTTGTTCAGGCATCTTAAACCATCAAATATAAAAGCAAGTCAATCAGAAGATTGCTGCATTGCAAGAACTTGCAAAATCACAAACTACGGCTTCAGCTCTATTTGTGTGGATGCACCAATGTCTCTCACCCACGCGCATGCACAAGAATGAACATTTAGCACGTTTTCTTTCCCAGTGCACGCTTATGCTTTATATTCTTCAATGTTACATCAAAAAAAAAACTCTGAAAGCAAACCACATGTTGCTCAAACATTCGGTAGAAAAGGAGAAGCTTCAAGTGGTAAGACAAGTATACTCCAAACTCAAATAATCTAGTAATATACAGACCACAAATGATGCAGTTAATCATGTGCTTGAAAAGAAAAATAACCCCAATAAGAAACAAAGAAGTTTCTCTTTCTAGAATGGAATGTGTCCTGTGTTCATGTGATATTAGTCATCATCCAATCTACTTCTTGCCGAATGTTACCCTCCAAGGCCAAGGACTCTCCACTACTAAAGATGGGTCTTGGTCTTTTCTTCATCGCAACTGCCTGTGAACCTGGGCCAATTGGGGAAAGTGGGCTCCCAATTGACGTCAAGCAACTTTCAATGGAGCCGTCGCCAATGCGAGCAGGCACATTGGAAGCATTTTTGCTCTCTATGGCCGCAGCAAGTTCAGATAAAGAGGGCATTTTAATTGCGTCAAGCGGAAGGCATTCATTGGAAACCCTGATTGCTAAATCAGAAAGCTCTTCCCTGGCCGCTTCAAGCCCAGCTGAGGTAACAGCCTGGTCATTTAGAGCTTTACAAGCTTTTTCAAGTATTGATTGCAGGTATTTCCCCTGTGCTTCGATGCGAATTTGAAGACGACGTTGGACCTAATTACCGTGAAATCCTTTAGAAGACTGTAAAGATTATTCCTACTTTTGCAAGCCACTTCAATATGCCCAACAATATAGTAAACTACATTAGGAAAGCCACAATCTGACGTTTAAATATGGTTCTGTATTTGTTTTGGCTTGCAATTAAAAAAAAGGGGGGGCACTGGCACTGCTTTAAAGAGGGTAGAGAGAGTTTCCTTCCAAGTATTATTCTCCCTAGGTTTTTGTATGCCACACCGGAATAATGATAAAGCAAAAGATCTCTAACCTCCAGCTGCTCATGCAGTCGTCGTTGGACTTCCATCTGAACCCGCAATGCTTCAGTAACCTGGTAACCACTGTTCAATAGATGAAAGAAGGATACGCATGAGGACACAGAAAGATGAAGTGCAAGGGTCAGCATAAAAAAGAGAGGGATAGCATACTCATTTATCCTTGACGATGTCGATGCAGGCGAACCAGTGTCCTGACTTTCTGCAACAGAAACTGCAATCCAAGCTACACATCATTACTCAAAAAAGAATTTCCTACTACTATTTGTCAGCAGACATAGTTGCTATCCTGGCAATCTACTATGGCTAACGATTATTTTCTCTGGTTCCCAACTCCACGAACTTGCCCATGGTGCCAATCTCTTAACCATTTTTGGATTATGTGTCAGAGTGAGCAATAAAGGGTGTCAAAACCACGACGAATAATCGAATTATATACATTTTATGTAAATAAAAGTTTGATTGATGGGAAAGTAAAGTACATGCAATACATGCCAGGAAAGACAAATTATTTCAAAAATCATATTAAGCCCAAGGAGAAAAGCTTATATCTATGAGTCTGGGATTGACAGATATATGATTGTGTGAATTGCCAGATGCATAAAATATCTAAACTGGTCAACGTCAGTACCATCCTTAGAGTTATCAGTTGATTCCTTGCAGGACTGCTTTCCCAACCTGTATTTCTGCACATAAATCCCACACGGGGAGGAGCAACTACGAGCATCATTCTAAATATTCTGAATAACAAATGTTTAGGAGGCAAAGCAGGATCAACAAACCTGAAGGTGAGACTTCAAGTGATAAAGGGTAAGTCCTTTGACTCCCATCGTCCTCATAATAGTCTTAGGTGTTGCTTCTGCTATGCACATTGATAAAACTTAGAAACATTAACGAGTAATTCAACTAGAGTTGTCATAAAGTCATGCACATGTCAAGGATAGCTATTCGTAATTGGATCCTTGAAAGTGAGATGCCAGTATCATATGATTGGTATATATGCAAATCCGCAGGGACCCAAATTGGGAAACAAACATCACATGAGCTATGAAAGCGTATAATTGCTGGCCCAAAACCAGGAACCAAAGACCACTGCTAGTGTAGTTTCTCCAGTATGGCATCCACAAAACTTAAATTCTTGACAGAAACACCTACCACTATCATTTTTAAAAACTGGATTCCATCTTTAGAGGACAAACATCCAGCGGTGGAGAGAAGTTTCCTTAAGGACATTTTCATATTTGCCTTAATATTTGAGATCATTTCATTGCACAGGTCCATTTGCATTACAACCACATAAAGTTAGAGTGAAAGTCATGGGGCGTATCATATACGATTTAAGCAGGATTAACAGCATAACATAAACATCAAGGTCGACCTTTGATCAACAATAAGGACAAAAAAACATATGGTTTATTTTTATTCAATATATTAAAAGTAAGATGTATTCAGCCGGTACACATGCATTAAGAAAAAGACGCAGCAAAACTCTATCAAACATAGAGAAAGGAATCCATAGTTGCAGGTCAAAACAGTAAAACTGAAATCATCAGCACTAATAAGTTTCATATATTCAAAAAAAGAAACTTCAAGTCGGGAAAACAATAACATAGAGAGCCCATATGATTACTTTCCGAAGAACAAGGTTCAAGATGAAAGATATCATGCATACTTTGCCACTGATGTTTCACTCATAAATTATCGGCAAGACTACTTTGAATGAAAGGCATGTTATAATTTAATCGTAGACATACTCTATTTCCAATGGCTTTCCCTCAAATACAATAGGATAAAAGATTCTATGTATCATTAAACTTGACACTTCAATTGCACCAGAAACAATGAACAAATTTGAAGAGAAGGCTCCTTGCCATTAATAGGTGCCATATAATGTCCAAAAAGGAACATACACTGACTAAAATTAGCAGAAAATTGAAAAACAAAACCAGTTAATAAAAAAAAAAAAAAAAGCGAAATTGATTTCATTCATCAATTATAACTGTCAAGAAACCATTCAACCAAAAGCTTTAATCTTCAGAATGAGACCCACTACATATTAAACTCTAACAAAAATAAATATATCAGCAAGGAAAATAATAATAATAATAATAATAATAAATAAATAAATAAATAAATTAGCATGTTTTGGGCCAAAAATTGAAGAAAACAGTACTACTGATAAAGGAAACAAAACATCCTTATTCATTCAAATCCACTATCCATATGAGAACGTGAAAAAATTAAAAAAACAAAAGGAAAAAGTAAAACAGAAACGGAGTGAAGGGAATGGCCAAAGCTCTGAAGACCTCAAATCAAAAGACAAAACCATAAATTGAAAAGAAAAATAACCCAAAAAAAAAAAAAAAAGAAAGAAGCAAGATTTCAACAAATTACACAAACCCATACAAACACATTCCACAAAGAGATTCAAGGCCCGAAAAGACACACATTCTAGAGAGAGAAACTAGTGAGAGAAACCACCAAAGCCAAGCAACCCAAATAAAGGAATGGACATACAATTATTCATATAAATTTATATATGTAGTTTTTTAAGTGGTGGGGTCTTTGTAAAACGACGCACTCTCAGGTCCGCCGAGCTGGGCGACGGCGTCGACGAATCTCTCGTGGAGCTCGGTGGTCCACCGGAGTCGAGGCTTTGGATCCGTAGTGAGAACCAGGCAAGCATCTCCGGGCAGGTTGGTGCCGTCGAGCGACCCTTGAAACTCAACGTGCCCCCCTACACTCCCATCAAGCGGCAGCGAATGTATCCCCGGGTACATTTTCCTACCACACCTCGATTTTTTTCCCAAGAAAGTGACCGGAAAAAAAAAACCGAAAAAGGGAAATGGAAAACCGCCGGAAAACCCAATTCGGGTTCCTGGGTCAGAGCTCCGGAGCCCCGATGATGGCCTGAACAAGCTTATAATAATCAATAGATATCCACTTCACAGAGTTCACGAGAGAGAGAGAGCGAGAGAGAGAGAGAGAGAGAGAGAGAGAGAGAGAGAGAGATTTTTCAAGTCATGCAGAGGTTAGGACAGGACAGCGATGTCTTATACTCTGTGTTCTGTTTTGTCTTGCTTTTTCTTTCTTTTATGTTCTTAACAAATTATAATTTTATTTTTCTCTCTAATTATTTTATTTGCATCAATTAATGACTAATTATTAATTTCTTCTCTCGTAGGCAAATGGAAGAGAACATTGTACTAACTAATTAATGACTAAATAATACTGCATATGCGTTCTAAATTTATCAATTACCTTTAAAGGAGTCTTGCTCGATCAAAATATTATTGTTTATGTGAAAATTACGTCTTATAAAATAATTGAATGAAAATATTAATAAATAATTTTTGACAGTGACATCTTTATACGGTAACAATATATTTTTTTTTTTATGCTTAAAAACAAAGGAAGGGAACAATGTAATGGGTCTCGTTGGCATGGGGGCGGTGTTGCCTGTTTCTTTATGCAAGTCCTTTTGTTTGGTTTTGTTTTAATATTTGTTTTTCAAATAATTAATAGACTTTTTCGGTGTTGACAACAACAACGAGAGTTCACTTTTGGTAAGCTATGATTATTTTTTCACCTTTATTTATATATATATAAATATAATGACAGGTTTCATTTGCAGATGGCCAGAGTGACTTTCACTTATAATATATTTTTTTTTTTACTGGATGATAAAAAAGATGAAACTGTTTTCTTGTTTTTTTATCATTAATAATGGGATGGAAGATTGGTGTAAAACTCAAGCTTGCATTAAATATAAAAGAGAGTAAGATTTGGTGCATGTAAATATGCTTAAAATCTATCGAATAAACCATTTTCCATTATCGGGGAAAGTTCATTTTAGCTTTTAGAACAAGTTAAGTCGTTGACTTCTAAATTCATTAGCTTATAATTATAATGTTCATTTTTTAATTAAATGCTAACCAATTTTAGAATGAATTTGCATCTTCGTTTTTTTTTCCCTGTTGCGAAATTTTGAAACAAGTCTCGATTTTTACTTATAATGTTTGATTTTCAAATCATGCCCTGTAATGTCTCTATGTACAAATTCCCCTCCTTATTTACTCCGAAAATTGTGGAAATTCCTCGAGAAAATTAGTAAGGCTTGCCTAACAATTGTTTTGACTTTTCAAAGAAAAATTATAATATGAGATCCTCACATGATATCAAGCCAGAGGCATTTGAATTAGGTAGTATGTTATTACTTTACTTATATAATATAAACGGACGATGCTCAGTTGTATGAGACTTTTTAGGTAAACATTCTCTAGAAAAATGACCACTGACTAAACAAGTGACCCTTAAAAAAATCCATAATGGGTATTCATAATGATTTTCTCTAGTTCAACTTACTAACCAACGCAACATAATTTTTTTTAAAAAAAATAAAAAATAAGAGTGATATTTTACAAATTCATTAAACTAAATTGTATCATTTTATTGTGCACAGTGAATAATGACTATTATTTTGACATGTTGGTAGAATATACTACCAAAATTAGTAAAAGTCACCAAACCACTTCCACATTTTTATAGATTATGATATACATTTAATTTCACTAAACTCCTTGACATGAATCTAAACCCAAGTAGTTAATGTGTGAATGATATCTTAACTAGTAG
Source organism: Carallia pectinifolia (assembly GCA_037832335.1). NCBI lineage: Eukaryota > Viridiplantae > Streptophyta > Magnoliopsida > Malpighiales > Rhizophoraceae > Carallia > Carallia pectinifolia. The sequence continues at coordinate 7,590,735 of CM075449.1, forward strand.
ATTATAATAATTGGTGGTCACCACGTAATTTTGTAAGTGCCGTTAGATAAACTTAAAATTTTCCTACGAAGTTTGCTATTTATTTTTGCTTGTTAGTGACTCTGTTATTTTTTACTATTTTTTATTTTTTTAGTTATATTATTGCCTTGATGGCACTCCATTGACCATGTTTAAGGACAGAAATTCGAGGGCCGGTAACAACGGCAACGATGGATGAACAAGAAAAAGTCGAAAGAATATTTCAATGTTCGAAGCAGATAAAATTTAACGCTTGTGTTTGGAGTGGAGGGAAGGGTGGGGAAAGGAAGAGAAAAGAAAAGAAAATAGAGAGAAAATAACATTGTTTGGAGTGATAGAGAAAGTGGAGAGAAAGAAAGTGTGGTGAAAGAAAAGTGAATAGTAATTTATGAGAGAAAAAGTTAAGAGAAAATAAAGTTGTTTGTAGTGGTAGAAAAATTGAAAGAAAGAAAATATGGTGAAAGAAAAAATGAATAGTAATTTGTGAGAGAAAAAGTAAAGAGAAAATAAAGTTGTTTGGAGTTGTGTAGAAAGTGAGAAGAAAGAAATATAAAAAAGAAAAGTATATGGTAATGATTATGTTTTTCTTTCTCTCCCTCCTTTTCCTTCGCACAACAAACAGAGTATAGTCGCTTACAAGTATCAATCTCCACGTGTAATTATTTATAGCATAATCTGATAGGAAAAAAAGTTACCAATATGATTGTACGTGGCTACCTTCAATCGAAAATTTGGCAATATAAACCTTTGTGTTATTTTAAACAAAAAATTAACCGTAGTGTTGGCTGTCTGTAAATCATTGTTCGTCCTTGTCATCTCATTGAGCAGCCATCCTTTCACCCATATACTATAGATCAAGTTCACTTAGAACCCCTTTTTTTTTTTTTTTTTTCGGAAATCACTACTTGGGAAGACGTTGTTGGTTTGGGAGAGCGTCAGGAGAAAAGAGGCCAGCCCGATCGAGCGGCGTGATCATGGTCAGGGGGACCAGTTTTAGACCCCACAGCCAAGGCATTAGTGGTAGTAGTTACCAATCACAGTTAAGTCAATCCAATCCAAGATTCCACAAATCTCGATTATATGTGACTAATGTTGTTGGTTTGAATAGTGAGAAGTTTAGTTTTTTTTAAGTAAGATTTTGAGTTTAAATTTTGTGTATAGAAAAAATGAATACTGAAATAAATTTGTCCTTTATTATGGATCTACTCGGCTCAACTTCAAATTAATCAGAGTGCAATGCGCTTCTAAATACTGAGAGATTTTAGATAAAAAAATCTCAATTATTTGTAAATATAATGTATATTTTACTACTATAATTTAGTAGTCAAAAAATTCGTTAATACTTTAAAAATTATTAGTTCTATTCTTCGTTAAAATATTTGGCGAGATTAATGTAGAGATTCAATTGATTGTGCAAACCGAGCAACATATATATTTTTTTTAACAAAATTATTGTGTACCACCCTATTTTATGTCAAAGAGAATGTATATTCTATGACAAGGAACTCTCACACATAAATGTGTCCAGGTTATGGTGACTGCACTCGCTTTGCTTCTTGTTTGTTTTCATGACAAGTCACTCCTATCACTTTGTATATTTGCTTTTAGGGCTTAATTATATAAATTTACTTAACTTGACGTATTTTAAATGTAAACTTTCAATTATTATCACCAATAGATGAAATCTATAATTTTAGAAGTATGTATCAAAAATCTATAATCAATTATTATAATAATATGATGTATGTATCCGTACTTTTGAGATGCATTCAATTTATTGAATTTATAAGGTATATAGATCAAAAATTTCCGTTCTTTTTATTTTGCAGCCAAACTTCTGACTCTACGTACGCAACTTGTAATCAGCGTTACCAGGGCAAGGCAGCACAACTTTTCACATTCATTGCTGAAATATCTTTGCCTGAAAAAAGTTAAAACTGAGGCTGTAACCTGCAACTGACAAAGTGCAGTGATGAGTTAAATCAATACTACTATATAAAGGCTGAACCAAACAAAAGAACAAGATTCTTTTGCCTCACTGGTTCACAGCAAGGCTATTGTTTTTCTTGTTCCTTTGGCTACGCCTGGATCCTGAGATGGACAATGCAGGCATGTCGTTTTCAGATGCATGGATGATGTATTTACTGCCATATTTCTATTGTTGAGGCCTTCAGGGATCCATCATTGCCTGCAGGCGGGGAAAAGGGGCTCCCCTTTATGGTGAAAATATTTGACAGCCAATTAAATAGTTAGAGAATTTGTTTTTATCTTATATATATTTTAAATTTAAATTTTTATTAAAATATTTAATAAAATTAAAATTTAATCCAATTTTACAAAATTTTATGAGTGATTAGTGACTCTTATTCGATAGGTTCTGTATAACGACTAGTTCCCTAAATAGTATAATTAATATAATTTTTTTTAATGAGAGTGTCTTCTTTTTTACTTTTTGCACAGGAAAAAGAAACTTGACTCATATGGTCATAGTGGTCCATGTTATTTACACGCACAAATCACTCTATCCACGCAGATAGGGTCAATAAAGACAAGAAACGATGCTTTTAGCTTACGTGTAAGAAGTCATTTGTTTCGTGTAAATAATATCACCCATAGTTATGCAGTATTTGTTCCTATTGGCACATGACCTTACCATTTTTTTATTAGAAAGTTACTGTAAAAGGGCTAGAGAATAATAAATAAGACCCATTAGACACACATAAGTGAGATGCGAAGGATGTGTAGTTAATTTAATAATATTTAATAGTTCATATATTTTTTATTTTTAAATTTAATATATTTTTTTAGAATCTAATAGTTTAAATCTCTGCATGCTCACCGCACTCTTCTCTGAGTGTGGCCAAATAGTATTTTCGATGATAAATTGATAACTTACTGAATTTCATATTTTCTTTTTAAAATTAATACGGAGATTTCAAAAATACAAAGATAAATTCTTAATTATTGGACACCTTCCGAAAGACTTTCCCAGAGGGAAATGAAATTGGACTATTACACAGGCAATAGTTGGTTTGTGTCTCTATGGGGTAATTATAAGAGTTTTAACACTTAATCATTGGTTAATATCTCTGATATCTGGGCTTAGAGTGGGTAGCACGGAGTGCTTCATTAGTGTTGTCTGTGAAAAAATATTGAGCAGGGACTTGTACATTTTATCACTGCAACCAGTTCTGGTCCCCTCCACTCCACGCAAAAATTGAATTGTCAATTCTGTGATTATACATGGCTCCCAAGAGTAGGACATTTGTGAAGGCGGTTACTCTTTCGTTCTTTGTCAAAGCAAAAATTTAAAAATAAAAGAATGAGTTGGGACTTTTATTTATGGTCAAAAACTGAAGTTATCCCAAATTAAGAAATGCCCTGGACCACTTTTAAGCTATTGTCCGGTTAGCTATGGGCCATGCAACCCTCTATCGACCTCACCGTCCATAAAACAGTAGACTTTTTGTAGACTTATATTTTAAAGATTTTAAATTCTAATTTTAAAAAAAATTTGAAGTTTATAAAAATAAAGATAATTATCTCTACAGTATAGTTCGCTATTGACAGACATGTGTCATGTGAGGCAAATAATCATTTTCAACTAACCATTAACCGATCAATAATTGGTTTCATTTTATATTAGACGATGGTCGTTGTAATTTGACTTTCATATTGAACACGATTATACCCTTTTGTCTCAAAAGTGAAAAAAAAGAAAAGAAAAAGAAAAACTGTTGCGTCGGTTACGTACCCAATTCAATGCATATGTAACGTAGACAAACCAAATTGTGATGCTCTAAATAAGATACAATTTTTAAGAAGCTATCACCTACAAAAAGGCACGTCCAGGTATAATATGGCAAATAGTTAGAGTAAGAATGAACTACAAGCGACATGAATTTTTTGCACAAATTCGATTGAGAAAATCAGGGCACAAATTTTGGGTTATCAATGTGCACGCTACGCCGATGATTCATAATAAGTTATTGCAAAAAGTTACTTTTTTTATAGATCAACAGCAAGAATCAAACCCTTATGCTGTGTTTGGGAGGGGGGAAAGTGGGGAGAGGGAGAGGAAAGTGAGAGAATTAAGGTAAATTGTTGTGTTTGGAAAATGTTTGAAAAGTGGGGGAGAGGAAAGTTTCTAATTCGTCTAATCCTCCCTACCCCACCAAAACCAATCCTCCCAAAAATGGGAGGAAAGTTGTTAGTTCTCATACTAAATTTATTAAATGACTCAATTATCCTTACATAATTTAAAAATTACAATTTTACCTAAACAAAATATCTTAATAGAATTTATTATGAAGGATAAAATTATTATTTCAACATATTTTATATTCTTCTCCCTCATTTTCCACCATTTCCCAAACAAAAGAATTTATAATTTTCCTCCCTCTCATCACCTCTTTCCAAACACAAGAGAGGATAGAAAATATTTTTTTCCTCTAATAATCCTATCCTCTACTTTCCTCTCCCTCACTTTCCTCTCCCTCAAGAATTTTATCCAAACACAATGTTAGACTTAGTTTTATATCCCACAGTCTTCAAGATCGCTCTATTTTTAAACTTTGTATTCTGATGTTGAGAAATGTGTAAGATTTTTGAAAATGAAAAGAAATACTTAAACTATGTATTTCTCAACCTGACCTCTTATTAAATGAAAAAATTAATAAAAATTCATACCCACATCACACGACCCATTTTGAGAACTTGAATAAATAAGCATATGTAATAAATAGATGGAATTTCTATTTTAATTCTTTTTTTTAAGTGAGTGTAACTTACTTATAATTTTATATTATATAATTGGTGAAGTTTACTTAAATAAAAAAATTAAAAATAATATTTAAATGATATTAGATTATAAGTTAGTTTCAATCATTAAAAAAAAATAAAATTAATAAGTACTTATGTATACGTATAAAAAAGGTGGTCTGCATGCCAAGAAAAAAATGGGAAAATAATAGGCTTCGATAAATCAAAATAAAAAGAAGAAATAATCAATCATTAGAGTGGTAATTTCATTCCAGCGACTTCAAACCAGACATCTTTCCGGCCCAAATTCTAAAGATGGAGAGGTCCACTATTTGGCCCATTAATTCGAAAGGTGAACGTGTTGCACCCTTTGTTTTATTTGTGTTTTGGGCTCCATTAAGTAGAAATGTAGTACGAAACATACAAGGATGTCCAATTTATTTAACAACTAATATATTAGTACACTTAACAAAAAAAAAAAATATTAATGTATATGATAAAAGATTGTTATTTTTTAATTAAAAATTTTAGATTTGAAATTTGAAAATACAATTACGTTAAATATTTATTAAAAAAATTTTATTGTCATTCAAGATTTTTTTTAAATTAGTTCAAATTAATCAACTTAATAAATAAGATATTGGATAATTTTTTTAAAAAAAATTATTATTTTAATTTAATAAAATTTTCCTTCCTTCATCATTTCTTTTTTTTTTTTTAATTTTTATTTTTCAATAGAGAAAACAAAAGAGGGTTGGATTGGGATTTGGGGGTTTAAGAAATATAGTGTAGATAATAGACAAAACCCTTCTGCAAACAGAGACATTTGCCCAAGAATCTTGAAAGACAGAACAGAAGAACAACGCCCTTTCCACCATGTTTTCTCGCTCTTTCCCTTCCAAGAAACTCTCTTTTGTTTTTGACAGACGCAGAGGTACGCTGTCTTTCTCCCTCCATTACATGTTAAGTCGTGTTTGTTCTGAAATGATATCAAAGTTTCGTTCTTTTTAATTCTCATGTTTCTTTGCAGTGATTCCTCATGAACCCGTATGTCTTCCCTTTCGAGCCCTCTTCTCAACTCACATTGTTGGGGACAGGCCAATGCTTGTGGGTATTTTTATATTCCATTCAATCATTTTCTTGCTCTGCCTCTCCGATTCTGGTATTCAATTCTTTCATGGGTTTGTTTTCCTTATGTTTTTTCTCAACTGGGCAGGTCAGGGATTTCATTCATTCTGCGTTGTACGATCCCAAACACGGCTACTTCTCTCAACGATCGAGGTCGGTCGGAGTTCTTGAGAAAAGCATTAGGTTCAATCAGCTTGAAGGTGCTTAAGAATTTTGATTATTCTTTTTCTGTTTCGATTCGTTTCTTTCATCTGCTTGTTTCTTGTCAGTTGCCTGAAAAATTTTTGGTACTTCTCTAATCTGATTTGAATAACGTTTGAATAAATGATTTGTTTTTGCTAAATGGGTCTGGTTCTTGATGCGTTAGTAATGTCTTAATTGAATAAACAATTAATGGGGGGAATTAGCTGAAATCTGTGCTATTTAGTGGAATGGTATTAAGTGTCGGGAAGACTTCATTTGGAATGTGGAATTTTAAAGATTTGGTGTTGTGATATATTGACTGCCATCGTTGTTGAGAGATTTCCAGACAAAGAATGTTTGCAGGCTTAGCTTTGATTCAAGGACTCCACTTGTGTTCATGCGTTTACCTGCTTGACAGAGATTCAACAGTTCTTCTGTTGTAGTTTGATTTCATGTGATTGCCTTTGGTTTTTGCTTAGGAAGAAAGGCGTACATAGACCATTTGGACAAAATCTATAAGCAGAGTGACATATCATGGTTTACACCAGTTGAACTTTTTAAGGTAATCCCTTTCAAACAAAGTGTGCTTTCAAAACTGAGATTACATATCCTTCCTAGCTCGTCCAAGCCAAGATTCAAAATATCCCTGCCTTCTTGTATCCACCAAAAACAGCATATAGAAGAGAAGAGAAGAGAAGAGAAGAGATTTTATTCTGTTTAAGAGCACAAAAATTCCTTCTACTTCATTCATGCTGTGAAATTTTGCCTTTTTTGTAGCCTTGGTATGCCCATGGGATCGCTGAAGCCATCATGCGTACAGCAAATCTTTCAGTTCCTCTGAAAGTATGTGCCATCTGTCCCTTTGTAGTCATGCATCTTGTGAATTGTTTGAAATGCATCTCTGATTTTAGATATGTGCTTCATTCTTGTCCTGTACTGAAGCCCACATCATATTGGTGATCCAAGGGATGGATTATTTGGTATTGAAAATTTCATGCATAGCAATCATACTGATATATGCTGAAGTGATCAGTCTGTAGATGGAATGCTTGGTTTGTTTTTTTTTTCATTATCTTTATAAAAAGTTAATGGCTTTGAAGGAATGTATTATGAGTATAACTGCACAAGCATCACCTTTTCAAATTCCACACTCAGGTTTCATCGAGCTTGTTTGATCAACCTCAATTCCTTGTATCCAGGTTAGAACAAATTGAATATTTAACATCTCTCAGTTTGTGAGAGTTTTGCAGCTCCCATCTAAGGTTTTGAGGAACTGATCCAATTATAGGCCCGAGTTTCACATGTACGCATAATGTCTAGAGTTTGACATGGTAAACAGATTGAGTCTGAAAATTGATCTGTTGTTCTATAATGTGCACTCAGATATATGAAATTGGTGGTGGATCAGGAACTTGTGCGAAGGGCATTATGGATTACATAATGTTGAATGCACCTGCAAGAGTATACACCAGTATGACTTACACGTATGTGCACCAATGTTACTCATTGTTAACTTCATTCAACTTGAGATTGTTGTCCATTTCTTTTTTAATAAAATAAATGCTGACTTTTTGTGAGAGTAAAATGTGAACGGGATTAAAGGAGTGCTATTCCTCCTTGTATATGGTACCAGTTGATGACTTGATTCATCAATCTCGTTGTGTAAATTGTAGCGTAACTGGCCTCTGTAATTGCTGTATTAATTGTCTTGTTCTCATGTCATATGCCATGTGCAGCTCAGTGGAAATCAGTCCATCGCTGGCTGAAATACAAAGAGAGACTGTTGGAGAAGTTCGTAGTCACTTGTCAAAGTTTAAGGTAGAATGTCGTGATGCTGCTGACCGGGGTGGATGGGGTATTTATCCTAAACTTTTTAACTTTTTCCACCACATTGATGAAACAGTTATCTTGATTAAACAGTAACTGAACCTATTCGGGATAAGATTGTGAGGAATGAAGACCAATTTAATGTGGCGAGAAGGCAAAATCAATTCCATGTGACTAATCATGGAAAGATTTTAATGTTGCTTTTTGAGCAACATTAAAATTGACCTATTTGGGATAAGATTGCGAAGGAATGAAGGCCAATTTAATGTGGTGAGAAGGCAAAACCAATTCCATGTGACTAATCATGGAAAGATTTTAACGTTGCCTTGTGAGCATGGCAATTGAGAAGTTAACGCTTGTTACAAATATGTCCAAAATATCTTGGATTCCTCTTCGTTTGTTAATTTTTCTGTAATGATCTAGCTTCTCTAAATTAGAAATTGAAGCTACTTTTCTTGTTTACAGGAGAACCTGATAAACAACCATGTTGGGTCATCATGCTAGAGGTATTTGTTGTACCTTGACTTGCTGATATTATGATAATGAATTGTTGCTTTAGGGTAATGTCATAGACTAATCCACAGGTATATGGAGATGATTGACATACTACGATAGCTACCTTGGGGTTGATTTCTCTGGTTTTCTCCTTAAACGTATGATTTTATAGAGTCATGGAAACAAAATACCTTGAATGGAACAACCGAGTATTGCACATACTTCCTAGTGACATAACTTTCAATTCCTATGCAATCATAAAATCTAAATTAGGTCCGCGAGGTTGTACTATCTAATTGTTTTTAATCATGGTAGTCTGGTTTACAATTCCAATCTTTGTTTGACCTTTTTTGTTTTTAGCATCCCAGTTGTGCCGAGGGCGGAGGCTTGTTCTGCATAGCTATTTATTTTTCATTAGTTCTTACTAGGCTTTTCTATTTTTGATTAGCCTAAATATTCTTGGCTGAAATGTTCTCTAAAAGTTCCTGTATATTTGAACAAATGTCTCTTACATAAGTTTTTAGGTCTCAAACTCATACTAGCCTTGCAGGTTCTTGATAATCTTCCACATGACCTTATCTACTCAGAAAACCAGGTTTCCCCGTGGAAGGAAGTATGGGTTGAGAAGCAACATGATGGGTAAGCAGCAAAGTGCAATCAGTCTCTCCGAATTTCTTTATTGTGACTCCATGTATGATGCTTCTGCCCAATTATTGTCACATTGAATTTCTTCAACGTCCTTCAAGGAACTGGGCTTGTGAGAATACTTGCAAGAAATTCATGCATCTGTTTGTCAGCAGCTATGATGTGCAGTAATAAAATACCTGCGTAATCTTGCATATGTTTTTTTTGTTTTTTTTTTTATACTTCCTTTTGTTGCAATTTGTTGCACTTCCGATGTTATGGAGTCCATAATATGTCCAACTTAAGCTTCAGTTGATCTACTAGGGATGATATAAATGACTACTGACTGAAATAAGAGGACATAGGCTAACCTTGTAAACATTCTTCTTACTCTTACAAATAGTGATCAGCTTTTGTTTGCACCTGGGTGTTCAATATTAAGGGATCCAGTAGAAGCCTTTCTGAAGGACAATGATTATATAAGCGTAACCTCATGTTGGGCTTTATCCATACATAGGTAAGGTTACATGTTAACATTTAAAAAAAAAAGGTTTGCTGTTGGGTTTTGATTCCAGAAGACTTTGTACATTCCTGCACAAAATCCATATACTTATTTTTCTTTGGTAACTTAACAATTTACATCATTATTTCTTGGTGCATGAGATCGCCACATAGAAAAACATTCTACGCGCTCTAATTTGGTACATTTTAATGCCAATGGAACCTTCAATTGGCCGCCTATGATACAATGTAAATAAGATGAGAAGATTCCTTTTGACACTTTAGTCATAACTATAATCCTCCATCTATTTTATAAATCTTTGGGTCCTGTATCTTACATGCAGTAAGTAGCAGGGGCTTACAAGATTCTTGAATGAAAGTCCTATGTGTCACAAGGATTGGTTGATTCATGGAAATTGTGTTGCTTGATTAAAATCATGTGGTCTCCTATGCTATAAAAGGTGCCTTGCAATTTGCTTTTTGCTCAGATTTTGTTATTTTTAGGCCAAGACTTTCTGAGGTGGACAAGCCATTACAAGACCCATTGATCAAATGTTGTGTTGAGATCATGGAAATGGACAACCCTCGTTCTATATCAAAGGCAAGAAGCATCTGGTCTAGAGTCTTTCCAAAGTCTCAAAGATGTTGGTTACCAACTGGCTCCTTGGTAAGGAACTAAAGGTTTTTTTAACCCACAGATATTTATTTTATTCTTATGCTTAATTGAATTTGCAGAAACTACTAGAGGTGTTACATGAGGCTTTACCAAAGATGTCTTTGATTGCTTCGGACTTTAGTTACCTGCCTGATGTGAAAATACCTGGTGAAAGGGCTCCTTTGGTTTCAACGAAGGTATTAGCTGTTATGTGTTGCATCTGGCATCCTTTGTTAGATGAATATCATTAGTAGGGACTGCAACTAATAAGAGTTTGAGATAATACGTGTTATATTAGCCGGATTCATATAAGAAACATCCTAAATCAGACTTGTGATGAACACCTATATGAGTTGAGCTGAGTTGTGATTTTCCTCAATGCATAAAAAATGTACCTTTTGCTTTTCATTCCCAATATATATATGTAAAAGAAAAATCAACAGGATTGATATTGTTTGCCTTTTGCTCTGCAGAAAGATGGCCGCAGCTCAGATTACGATAATTATCTGGATGCAAAGGTTTGTCATTTCTGCATCTCCTTTTTTGCTTTTCTCTTTCTTGCATCATATGTTGATTGAATACCTTAGTGGGCCAGTTGGGGCTACACCATACTTGGGTTTATGCTAAAAAATCCAGTCGAGTATCCTTTTGCTCTATAATATCTATCAACATCATGGGTTCATACTTTCACTCCTGCACACTTTTCTAGGGTTGTTCATGTATAGTCATTGCTACTTTTTATGTTATTAATTAGTTGAGCTGTTTTGAGAAGCATAAGGTGATTGTAGGGCGATGCTGATATCTTTTTCCCGACGGACTTCTGGCTTTTGGAACGTTTGGACCATTACTGTTCTGGATGGCTGAAATTGCATGGCGATAAATCATCCAAGCAAGGGAAGAAGAGGAGAACACTCGTGGTAAGTCCACTCTTCTACTATCACATTCTCTATTTCTCAAGAGCCGTCATTTATCTTGTGCATAAGAGCATAGGTTCAACAAGTACAAGTTATGCATTAGTACTTGTGCTACCTTATTCGTACCAAGAAGTTTCTCAAGTGTAAAGATTAGTATTCAAGAATCATGTGAGTGACTGCTTATTTTTACAACTCATTGTGATGGTATTCATTTATTTGTCCTGTTTGTGAATATCCAACCCTTCCAAGTATCCCGTAAGATAACAGTTAAAATTGGGGGACAATTGAGTAATTTATGTTACTTCGATGATCACAGAATAATGTGTTAAGACATCCATAAGATAGTAGACCTCTCATCCAATTGTGGTCTGTGTATAGACCCTTGTTTATGAGTTGTTTATATATATATATATATATCCTTGCTTTTTGTTGTATTTTATCGGGTGCAAAGGGAAGAGAAGGATTCTAAATTCATTATTAATCTCTCCATTCATATGAATCTGCATGTGACAGGACATATAAATAGTGGGAAAAGATTTGTGAAGCCACTTCAACTGCTTTGACATAGAAGTTTAGTTGATTTGAGTTTTCTTATGTGGGGCTTTTACTTTCTTCGTTTCTTGTAGCTTGATACTTCATCCTTCATGGAGGAATTTGGTTTGCCCTCGAAGACAAGAACCAAGGACGGATACAACCCACTACTGGATGACTTCAAGAATACCAAATTTTATCTAAGTGTTCCAACACACAACATATAATAAGGTGGAATTAGAAACAGGAATTATTAGAAAGCAGTCTCCATAGAAGCATGAGACAAACGAGCATTATAGATCAAATAATTTTCAGGCATCTACATTTATTTATCAGAAAATTTTGCAGTCAGAAGGGAATGAGTTTGGGAGGGTGCAAGCGAGTGGGGTTGGGGGTTCAGGGGTAATTGCAGCTGATGGCCTATGCTGATGTACAACTTCTCAGAGGAAAACTGTATTGGTCAGCCTCAACAGACCCATTGAAGGCCAGATATTGTTTGATTTTTTTTTTTTTAAATATTTTCATTCAATTGTGGGAATTTTCTTTTGTTTCTATTGTCCTTTTTCTTTCCGAGTAATAGTTATTACTGCATGTCTTTTGGGTAGGAATCAAATTCTTTTATTTCACTTCCCCGTAGCTTTAACTGGAAGAAATAAGAAAAAAGAAGAGAACAAGGCAAAAAATTTCAGAAAAAGGAGATTTCATGCCTACATGATGACCAAGTTACAGAAATAAGATTGATGAGAAATAAGATGAGGGCATAAGCTTAAAAAACATCACTTTGATTCCTGCCAAGTGCAAATTTTTAATCTCTTGGCTTGGAGGATGACAACCGACATTGTAGGCTTTGCCTTATAGAGGAGGACAAAGCTTGCATATGTTTGACAAGGTATTACTTTTGCATTGACCATGGCAAAGTTAAAACAGAAGAAATTGATGAAAAAAAACAACTGAAAGAAGAAGTAAAACTAGTGAGCAACAAGTGCTAAGAGGCTGAGGCAAAAAAGTCTGCGCTTTACATGTGTTCACCAGCACTAGAGAGCTAAGATGGTAGCCACTCGATCCAATTTGGGACATTAATGAAAGACATGCTTATTAAAGCCTCCAAGCTTTGAAGGTTCAGTCTGCTTAACCATTTGACTCTGTTTGAAGTGTCTGCTCCTGGCCCATAATTGCCGTACTCCGCAAAGGTTATTTGGTTCCTGATTGTACCAACATGCATGCAATTAAGTACCAACTCAAAAACAACCAAATAAACAAAGAGAGAGAGGGAAAAAAAAACAGCACATATTTACTTCTTTCTTTAAGTGAAATGCCAAATATTGATAATTAAGTATGCTTTGCTTTTATAGAACTTACTCGTGGCCACCATAATTCCAAGAACTCCATCCGAGGGGTTCAATATTATTATCCAAGTATGAGTTGTAGAAAACAACCCTGGAAAAGCCTCTCCATGACCTTCCCAAGAAGGTTGGACCTTGTCCAAATACACGGCAGCCCTTGAACACAAACCCACTCTGGTCTTTTGGATCATCTCTTCCCTGTGCTGTTATATACCCTGGTTGAAGTGCATGTATGCTGCAATTCTACAACGTAGACAATAAGATCAATAAACAAATTAATAAATAAATAATAAGAAAGAAACATTCGGGAGGACTTAGATCATTATATGTACGATAAAAAACTATGTATAGATGACTGAGCCACAGTCCACAATTAACATACACCCCCATAGGATGAAAGCATATGCTTGCACTGACCATCTCATAAAAGTAATTCCAAGTTACAATTAAAAAATTAATTGTAAGCTGGGGAAGTGACTTAGACACTAAATGATGCTATAAAGTACGAAAAACAAAAAAACAAAGGGAACGGAACTGCTATTTACATGCTTAGTTTGGCCGTATATACACAAAATTGTTGTTTACTTGTTTTATAAAAACAAGGCAACGAGTCTAAAATTTAACATTATTTGACGTGGATCAATTCAGAATAGCTAAGTAAATAAAGAAAATGCTACGAAGATGCAAAAATTGAACATGAGATTTGATGCGAAAATCTAAATCATTTGTTGCAATTTGCTTCGAAATGTCAACCGTTAGTTGCAATTGGAACTTATTGTAATGAATGGTGGGCTAACTGCAACTAACCGTTGAAATTAAAAGATAACTGCAATAGACAGTTCAAATCTTCTGGACTCTAATTTTGTGTGTACTTTGGTAAAAATCAACAAATAAACCAAAATAATTTTCTAAATCAAATAATATGAACATATATGTGGCAAGTCAAGAATGAGAACCTCGTAGATGGATTGACCGCTACCGAAGATGAAATCAACAGTACCCTGAATGGTGCAGTGCTTGAAGTAATGTCGCCCTCTTTCATCCCACAAAGTGTCTTGCACGCCGGCAAAGCCGCACCGGTAAAATGCTGCCTTGTCGCCGTTTATCATCGCAGCTACCGCCGCTGACATATTGTTGCCATTATTTAGTGGGAGGTTGTACGAGTTCTGTTTAATTTTTGCGTTAATACGAGGGTTAAAAAGAGACATTAAAATATAAAGTTAAATCCATTATAAAATTCCATAACGCTAAAGCAACATTTAATTTGGTAAAGAAATTTATGGAATAAGGGAAAAATGTCTCTTATTATATATGTAATCTATATATGATTTAATTGGTCTCTTGGATTTTAGAATAGATGGCCGGTATGTACCAAAAAAAAAAAGAATAGATGGCCATTTCTGTTGAAGCAATTAATTAGTCCAATTAATGATAAGTAAATTGTGAATGATTTACATGTTTTTGTTGCAACTGATAATGCTCACAAAGTAATGAATTAATTGCATATATACAACAATTTATATAAGAATATGAAAGGCGATGAGAAATTTTTCTTACCACAAAGCTAATACTTTTGGCAACGAAATTATCAGCGTACAATGTGAAAGTAGGGCTTTGTGCAGTGGACTCATGGTCATCCCAAACAATGTGGGTTGTCCTCTTTCCTTCCCCTTTAAGAATGATGTATGGCTTTTCAACTGGTATTACCACCTTCTCCCTATATGGTATAGCACACACATATATTTGCACCTTATGGGCATAAGAAAAAAAATCATAACAAAAGAAAAAGAAAACAAAAAGCAATAATGGTCATCCATAAAAATGAAGGGTAATTACCTGTAGATGCCAGCCTTGACATAGATGGAGATCCATTGGTTATTGTTAAATGGAATAGAGTTGATGGCTGCTTGAATCCTGGTAAACTGGCCACGGCCTGACTGGTCAACATATATAACTCTGTAAGGTCGTGGCTTTGGGTATCTGTGAAAATTAACATGTTCTGGGAATAATGTGGTGTATTTGGTGCCAGTGTCACATAGTCCTAGTTGAAAATGGCCCATGATGATGACCATGAAGATGGCCAGGCGCAAAGGAAAACGCCATTGAAGCAACATCTCGAACTTTGATCAAATATGAAACCTGTTTGTGAGGAAGAACCAATGTGTTTTTTTTATGAGTCTGCAAAAATGAGGAAAGGAACAAAAGTGGGAATTAACATTGAACGTTACGCCCATGATGCTTGTTTCCATTCCTTGCATATATCGTCATTTTGGTTGTTCCTTCCATGTGGTGAAAACGGAAAGTTAGAATTCTGTTGTCGGAATTAGAATCAATTAATTAATATCAAACCAATCAAAATAAATCCATGATTGTATAAGATGATGGTTGACCTTTCCTTTTTTACTCATAGAGACGCAACTGATTTAAAGATGATAATTAAGGATTAATCTTTGGAACATGTTTTGGAAACATTCCTCAATCGACTCTCTTGCTAAATCGAGTAGTTAATTATAAGAAAGAATCAAATGAATTAATTTTCGAGACACTAAAGGATTTTCGGATATGTTACCGTTAAAATTAGTGAGAAAAATATATAATGTTATCAACACAGGCAATTGCATAGTCTGTTATTGTGAAAGCCTTCAATCTATGACAATTAGAGTACACTTCAGTCTATAACATCCAATTTTTTAGATATTTGTCATTAAAATATATAATGAGATGCATGAGAGGACTGAAAATTTTCAATTTGAATTATAGTAGGATTTAATAAACAAAAAGAGAGAAAAAAAAAAAAAAAACATATGTAAGGTGGGTGCACTCCGGAGTCTGTATTGTTATAGACTTTTAAGTCATTAATTCTAGCAACGAATAATTGAGGCAAAAACAATCGGGTTAATTAAAGACACTGATCAATCACCTTAAATATGGATTTGTTCAAGAATTTATATTTCAATAATTTCGTTTTGTCCTTGTAATTACTTCATATATATTCAAACTTCTAACAATGCTACGTGCTCCTCTTGGGAACGAGCCTACAATATCAAGATAATTATGGATCAAGAAGCCAGGAAATACCTTCACTGTGCAATACCTTTTGCTTCAAGCAATGGTTGGGTACTTCAACGGAACAGGTTTATGCAGTTGCCTGTATTCGAAGATAGTCATGAGATAGTAACTGGAAGAGCAATAATTTGGGCTATCCAAGGTAAAAATAATAAGATAAATTTCTAGGCAACTTCAATTCAAAAAAAAAGAAAAAGATTTAATAGAGTTACCTATACAAATGGATCCCTCCTAAATTTCTAGTGATCTGCTATTTGTCTCCGTCACTAAAATTTGCACCTTAAAGGAAAAATCAAACAACAAAAAATTATCTAAACATGATAGTAAATTGAACAATATATTTCTAATAAGAAATTTCTTATTAGAAATTATTCTGGAAAGTATTATGTGAACGCTTCAAGAATAAGTATCAATCGTTTGAAGATGTGGAAATCTGAAATAAGTATCAATCAGTTGAAGATGGACCAGAAAAAAAAAAAAAAAGATATGGAAATCGGACAAATTGCCGTGGAACAAGAATAAACGGACAGTGCAAGTTGCTATAGCGGACTACAGGAACTACCAACTCAAACCCACATATTAGGATATAGAAAGAAGGCGAAAGACCTTTGCGTTTGGACTGTAAGAAATTATCTCAAGTAATTAACAAATTGAGAGCAAATCATTGAAGAAACATATAGACTCATAATATATTATAATCAGAATCAACTATATTCACTAACCTTGAAGACAAATAATTCGGATGAAAAAATTATTAAGAAATATAAACATTAAGCTAGCATGCTTGTGATTTTATAGTGTGAAATAGAGGACAATCTTAATTTTATTTAACAACTAAGACAGACTACAAACCAACTATTGAGTTTATATCAAACATTAAAATTCGTAGGAATTTATCAAGAAAATTTTAAAAATAACCAAACTATGTCATATGGTAAAGGAAGAATAGTTTCTCTTAATTTCAGTTTTATATATTTGTATATAGATTTAGTATATATTATTCTTTTCACAGCCTAAAAATTGGGGTGGTTAGATGAAAATTTTGGTGTCGTTGGTTCATAGGATGGAATTGGAATCGGAATTGGAATTGGAATAAAATGGAATCGGAATCAGAATGACTAAAATTACAATGTGTTTGATTTACTCTGGAATTGAAATCGAATTCCCTTATTATTATTTGGTTTAGTAAGGAATAAGAATCAAAATTATTTTTTTAAACTATTTAAATAATCTAAAATTAAAAAATTATTAACATGAAATTAAAAAGTATGAAATACAAAAAATATTATAATGTAAGCTCAAATTAAAATGTATTAAATTACCATAAAAATAAAATTAAAAATTATAATAAAAACTAATAATAATAATAATAACATACTTCACAATGATGACCATAAATAGAAAATCCAAAAAGAAAATCTTAACATAAAATTTTATTGTTATTATAATAATAATCATTTGTTAATTTATAATTTAAATATTTTTTCAATTTAAATTTTTTCTAATTATAATACTATAACATATTATCATTAATAAGTAGTAATAGTAATGACAATAATAACAATAACAATAACAATAAAAATAATATTTATTATTATTATTATTATTATTATTATGAAAATAATATTGTAGATATTATAAAATAATTTATTAATAATAAATAAATGATTATTTTAACTATAAAATTATATTAGTATTTACAATTTAATATTATCTTAAGTTTTGAAATATTTATTTTTTATTATAATATAAAAACATATTATGATTATGATTATTATTACTATTATTATTATTTTATGAATAAATAAAATCAAAAAAGGAATATAATAATAATATAAAAATAAAAATATGAGAAAGTAGAGAAATTTGAAAAGTTAGAGTTAGTTAAGAGGGGAATGAGAATGATTGATATAATAAACTTGAGAATCATGATTCACTTAAAATAAGAAATCTCATTCCTCTTTTTAATGGAATGAGATTTTTTTTTTTCATAAAACAAATAATAAGAATGAGAATTAAGTAGTTGATTCTCATTCCTACATTAATTTTTTCCTAAACAAACACCCCTTTATTTAGACATCACTTTGTTCGGAATTAACTTCGCTATCTTATCCATTAAATTGACTTCTATCTTTTCTATTGTAATAAGACAATTTTTTGGGTAACGCCAGTTGGAGAAGGGGCGTTAAGCATCTCGTACATATAGAAAAAAACAAAGTACTTTTGGTTAGATTAAAAAAAAAGTGCTTATTGAGTTATATATATATATATATATATATATATAAGATACCGTTTCAAGAAGGAAAAATCAAAGGAAAATGGAAACAAAACCACAAACCCATCCACCTCATTGTATTTGTACACTTCCGCCAAATTCGACTTTCCCCACTTCCCCTCCCCAATTCCCCGGTCAAATATAAAAAAACTTCTGGGTTCAGATGTCCAGAAAAAAAAAACAAAAAAGAGCGCAAAAGAAAAGAGAATACGCTCTAAATTTTTGTTGAATTTCTATAAATTATTTAATTACGTAATTTTATTAAGTAATATTTAATAATTTATTTATTTTTTATTTTTAAAAAAATTTAATCATGTTATATTTTATATCACTCTGTTATTATTTAGTATTTTATTTTTAATCTTTATTATATAGAATACAAAAAAATTATCTATATTATATTAATAGTATAATATTCAAGGTATCTTATACAATTATAATAAAAAATTATAAACTGAAAAATAATAATAATTATTTATTTTATATTTATTATTATAATTATACAAAATATATTAATTATTATATTATAAATATTATATAAATAATTTTTTATACGTCGATAAGCTTTTTTTTTTTTTTTCTTTTGTTTTCTTTTTTGACTAGACAGTTAGAGCTCATCAGAATGGCAATACATCTGGAGCCTAATGAGATCAAAATCTTGACTTCTGACAAGTCAACAGTAAGAAGGTCCGGGACGCGTTGACCTGCCAGCTCATTAATTGAATGGATAGGTTTGCGATCATTGTACGTGGACGTGGTACAAACAAAACACTATTGCATAATCTTTCTGTCTTGTTGGAGCGCGCCCGCCCCCCTCTCTCTCTCTCTCTCCTGTCCACCCCACAGTTTTCTCCACAAATAATCTTCTCCTCAAATAATGCATTTGTGTGTCTGCATGTTTATGCTTGTGTAATGTATGTGCGGTGAGTGGCATCTGAACAGGGACCAATCACCTCGCTTAGTACCATCCGTGTTTCACAAAAATTAATAAAAAAATATATTAATATTTTAAAATTTAATATCATAATTAATATTTCGATTAAATTTAAAATTAATAATTTTTTAAAAAATTAATAATTTTTATATTTTTAAAATCATTAATTTTATTTAAAAATTATTAATTTTAATTTCAGTCGAAACATTGATCAAAATATTTAAATTAGAGGCTTTTATTAGTGTTAAAAAGAAAAAAAAAAAAAAGCGTGGTTACTGCATCGAAAACAGGCTTTGGAAAGTGCAGCCGGACTATACCACAGGTGGGCCTCGCACCTATATTTTGGTTTCAAATGAAAAAAGAAGAGGGGAACTCTAAAATATATTCAGTTGAATTTAAAATATAATTATAATAAATTTTAAAAAAAATTAAAAGAATTATAAATTTAAAATTTAAAGTTAAATAAATATTATTTTAAAATTTATAATTTAAATTTTATATAATATATATTAAATTATTTTTCTAAACAATTTAAATAATTACATTAAAAATGTAACTAGCCGATTCACTTTTTATTGTAACTTTCCCTTATATTCTTCCCTCCACGAGGCCCGCCACGTCATTCCGATTCCACATCTGGTCTGGGTAGCAAACGTTTATTGAAAAAAAATATATATATGACCGAGCATGGCTGGGCCCATCTATATTTAAAGGGGAAGGGGACAAAAAGCCACAGTCCTCTCAAAATAAAAATATACCCTCGGCCTCCTTTTCTCAATACGTTAATTTATGTCTAAGAAAATTTCAAAAAAAAAATTTACACTCTGTCCCCTTACTCGAGTACAAAAAATTTTATCTCTAGAGATATATGATTTTCCATGTGGTCTCAGCACAGGCAGATCAATTTGTAACTTTTTCATGTTTCACCCATTCATGTTAACTAGAGAAAAAAAAAAAAAACTGGCAAGGAAAAAAATTATTTATTACCTAATAACTTTCTTAATGCTATCTCTGGAGACCCGAAAATCAAATTTCATCAATTATAAATGAAATTAGCGATAAGTTGAAGGAAAGAACTATTTCTAATTGTATAACTCATCAATGGAGCTACTGCATCCAATATATAAAGAAAAAAAAATTAAAATAAGTTACAATATAATATAAGTTTATTTCATTAATTTAAGTATAATTATATATGTGGGATGATTAATGTTGCGATGTCAACTTTTAGATTGCAAAAATATTTGTTAACATTAAATTTCTATGCATGAAATGTTCCTGCAAAAATATTCAAGTTTCAACTTGCCACAATTTCATCATGTTACCATCATTGGGTTGGCAGGGTAACAACAAACTTATTAACTGCTAGGTCGATTGAGCAACAGAGACTTAACTAACATTTTTCTTTTTTCAGTTTTTACAATAAAAATAGAGAATGTAATAAACTGAACATTATATGTATATATAATGCTCGACATCTATGAAAACATGTGAACAGCCCATCTTTTTTTTTGTCCTTCTTGGATGACATCACATGCCGCTATTTGCATGAATAAAACTGAATATCTGTTGAACTGAGCTTGCTATATCTTCCGCTGTGAATCTACATTCACTTGCAACCTGCACACAATATTTCAATTCAACACATAATCTAAGATGGGGGCACTGCATGGTCGAGAATTGTGCAATATGACTGCGTGGAAGCAAAGACAGCCATCAATTTAATTGAATTAGGGGTCCTCCGGATTAGTGATAATTATTTTAAGAACGCGAAATTTCTTTCAAGCAAAAGTTCAAAGTTGCTAGCACTAGTTATGTATAATTTTAAAAGCGAGGACAAGAGAAAAAAAAAATATAAGGTGTGGGTACATGTCCAAAAATTTTTGTCCTACTGATGCATCAAAATAAAACGAGCTTTCAAATTTTATACAATCATATTAATAAATAATATAAAAAAATACATCTTTATCGCCTGTATTTGTTACATAAAATGTCAATGTAATTATAAAAAATTGAAGATTTATTGCACTTATTACAGTTAGGAAAATATTTGAATAAAAATCTCCATACGCCTACTTTTTTGCAAAAAGATATATATATATCAATGTGATTAAGCCATTGAAGTATTTTACCTTGACATTGAATGAGTAAAGAACAGTTTGTTCGATGGTGGTAATGTTGGTGTGGAGGATATTAAGTTGCAAATCTTCAAGGGCCGCAATGATCTTAATAAGCTGGCCTGGCCTTCTCCTGGAGAGGACCTTGATCATGGCGTCGAACCCCAAAACCTTCACTTCAACATCAGCCAAGCAAGACTTGTTCTCAGCTGTCTCCTCTTGGACTGCTGTTTCAAAGTCCACAAGCTTCACTTGATCATTTGCAAGAGGCAGAGAAGGGAAAAATGGCTGATTAGGCTGCTGTTGCTGGATTGCAAGCGAATTAGGATCTCCCATCTGTCTTGCTGCCTCTCCATAGAGTCTCCGCCGCTTCTGGGATTCCAGGCACTGTAGAAGTTGTTCCAATTCTCTCACAAATTCTATGGCTCCACCAATAATTGAAGCTTGATCTCCCTGCGCAGCCAAATTATCAAACCAATTACCATTCATGATGAGGCCATCTTGTTTATGTAAAAATTTTCTGATAATAATAATGATATTAATAGCAATATAAAGGGTCTGATTAGAGACGAATATGGGTTTAAACTCATATAAATGTTTTTTCGTTATTATTATGTTTTATGAAATTTAAATTTAAATTTAAATGTGTTACTCTAAAATTTAAAACATAAATTCAAATATTATACGCTAAAAAATAATATTAAACTAATTTCGGGCTGCAAGCCTCGGGTCCCAAACTTTTTCCCAAGAAAAATATCGTTCAAAAATTCCAATATTTTGCATGGTGCAATGAGTAGATATATGTAGAATTTGATTACCCTTTGAACATATGATCCGGGCATGAGAGACCTCAAAACACGAAGATGCTCATTCATTTGCTTCCTTCTATTTCTTTCAACTGCAATATGAGTCATTCTTTGGCTCTCCACTTCCTCACTCGTCTTGATGGTTCTTGGTCTCTTTCTCTTGCTCTTTGCTTCGGGTGGTGCAGAAGGGTTCTTGTTGTTTTGGAGATCCTGATGATCATCTCCAAGAAACTGCAGTTGCACAGATGCATTATCCGAAATCCTGGCTTCCTCTTCTTCCTCTCTACCACACCTTTCTAGCTCTCCCAATATTCCTATCCTATTTTCACTCTCTTCATTTTCACCGCCAAGTTGATGAACCATTAGAGGCTGCTGCTGCTCCAGTTTCTTATCATTCAAGACAGGGAACTTAAGGAAGTAAACTGGATCGATCCCGGTTTCTTCCTCGGGCATATTCGCCTGATTCAAGGCCAATTTAGGCCCAAAATCAGCAAATTGCATCACATCGGCAAAGCTCAGTTTATCAAGAGAAGTGGCAGTAGTAGCGCTGCAGAATCCAGAAGATGATGCTTGCTGTTGATGCTGATGATGAGGACGATGATGATGGTGATGTTGATGAGGATTATTAATAAGCAAATGATCAATCATTCCACCACCAACAGAAGTTTCACCAATCCGTAACTCCATGAGTTCATTCTGTTGATGATGATGATGATGGTCATGGTGCTCCAGTGAGTAGTCTAGGCCGGCAAAGCTTGCCTGAAACAATAAGGTTAGCTCAGAGCAAAACAGCATGGGTGACTGAAATGATTTATCAAGCAAAAGAATACAAAACAGTAACAAGAAACTATGATAAGCTATGAGATAAGAGGTACCGAGTAGTTCTCTTCTTTGTCCATTGCTATATTTATATATGGGCCACTTTAATCGTAAAGCATAAAACTAGCTAAATTCATGCAACCACAAAGCTAGCTGCCAAAGTGAAATTTTCCCTGATGGGTCCTCCACCTGAAGACAAAAATGATAAACCCATTAATTAATTAATATTGCACACTAAGGTTGCTACATTCTAACTAGAGAAGTAAGAAAAAAATATTAACAGATGATGTTATGAGAAGTTAAGGATAGTTAGTTACAAAACTAATTTAATTACCTGCAGCCGAGATTGGAGAGGGAGAGAGATGAGAGACAACTGAGATATAATAGTGAAAATTAATTTAGTGGGGTTATGTTTATTTGAGGAACAGAAGCTTATGCATAATGGGGGTACCACCATGGAAATTTCGATTTTTTCAGTGTCAACTGAAGAGATTTTTTTGGATGTGTGTGTGACTGTGAATTGTTTTTATGTAATGGGACAATGTTGCCTGGAAGAGATGGCTTTTAGAGAGAGAGAGAGGAACCGTGTGGATAAATGAAGTATTAATGTATGTCACAGGCCAGCATGGTAAAAGCAAAGAGGTAGAGCGTTTTGCTTTTGCTTTATTACCACCTCTTTTCATGACCCTAATTAAAGTTTCGGTGCCTCACCTCTCAAAAGTTCTAAATTTCAAAGTCACACCAGTTAGGCACTTAAAACGGTTTTAAGCAATTTACAAAAACCAAAAAAAAAGAAAAAGAAATAAAAAAAATGAAAACAAAGGAAAATATCCAGCAATATCTCTTCAGTCTCGTGAGCCCTTCTAAATATTTGATAGCCAAATGAATTGAGGAGCGTTCGTCTCCTGCTGAGCTGTGTATTTTCGCCTCATCCGAATGTCTTGCTCTTCCAGGAAAGAAGTACCTTGGAGACATTCAAATCAACTAGTTTTTATGGAATCCAATATTCCAAGTGATTGAGGCGCATGATTCGGTTTGAACGTACATACAAACTAAACAGATCGAACAGAGGCATCATGATGTCGTTTGGTTTTACATAGTTTGGTTTTATTTACTTTTCCTTTTAGAAAATATACGTTAGATAACTAAAATTATTCAGTTTCCCAACTTTCGTTTTTCAACCTGTATATTGTCTCCAGCTTGATTACTGCTCCGACAGAGAAAAAATTGAGTACGACATAAATTTCAAATTTGCCAATCGTTTTAGCCTCCAATTTCGCTTCACCCCATCAATGCTTTCTGATATAAACATCTCTTAAACCTTTTAAGATTTTTTTAATATAATCTTATATCTTTTTATATTTTTATATCAGTCCTATAACTATAATTTTAATTATAATTAAGTTCTACTCAAATAAAACCGTTAATCAACGTGTTATAAATAATATTTGACTGCAAGAAATACATAATATAATTTTAAAAAGAGAAATAAATTTTTTTTTTAAACCCTCGTGATTTTTTTTTATCTTATTTCCTCCCGATATAGCCCCGTTAAAATCCCCTGGTTCAAAAAAGAGCTTAAATTGCCAACCATGAAACAAATTTCTTCCGCTTCTAACTCAAAAATAACCAAAAGACTGAAACTTTCTTTTCATTTATTGTCTCAGTGACAACGTTTTGGTGCAGAAAAGTGAAACTCGCGAGTGAACGTCAAAAGAGGTAATCGCAAGTTAAAATTCTGATATGTCAAAAAGTGTCAAAAAAACAAATTTTAAAAAAATTGAACACTCATGTCGAATACAATAAAAAAGTGTGTTGGATATGTTTAAAATACGTTTAAAGATATTTTGATTTGATTCTAAAAAAATTAGACATGAATTAATTTTAAAAAAGTTAAATTTAATTATGAAGAGTTTGGACCATACATCTTTCATCAAATTTCTTAAAAAAAATATAAAGATTTCTTTTTTAAAATATAACGTATTTTTTTTAAATTACATTTATGTATTTCTTGAGGTTAAATACAATTTACAACAGATTGACTAACTGCTTCTATTTAAATAGGACTTAATTATAACTAAAATCATAGTTATAAAACTGATATGAAAATATAAAAAGACATAAGATTACATTGAAAAAATCTTAAAAGGTTTAAAATTATTTTGATGTTTAACCCAATGCTTTGTATAGAGGAGATTTAATAAGAACATGTGACCTTAAACTCGACCCATAAATACGATGACTAACATATCGTTGTATTTTTTATTCTTCTTCAAAAAAAACACACACACACACTGTTTCAGCACAGATTTGGCGATAACAACTTTCAAAAGTACTAAAAACAAAACCTAAAATGAATAAGAACAATTGCAAGAGAAATCACTGCGTGATCCACATCCAAATGACATCATAGGAACCAAGATGCCAAGAGGTCTCACCAACAAAGCAACCCGACGACAATATTACAAATATTGACCTCAAAGAACAGAGGAACAATGTACCTCCACGTCCATGCGTTGAGAGGAGAACCAGGACGATCTCCCACAGCCACAGTTCATTCTAGAAAAATTAGAACAAAGCTACTCTGCCACGAATGAAGGAAAAGGCCCCAAATTTCCCGGTTTTAGGGAAAGTCATTGCACATTTAAATCTTCTTCAACAATGCAGATTGCGTCCTCCACCTTCCCTATTCTCGTAACCATGACGCATAAGGCTATAATCATAAAATGGAACAGTTTACACATCAAATATAGTGAGCAGAGAAAAAAACTGGGACCACTGCCGCCAAGAAATCCTGAAATGCTGGGAACTTCACCTCCGTATTGGCCACAAAGTTGCAGAAATGCAAAAGTTGTTTGCTCAAACCCATTTGACGTATCCTCTCCACTTAGCATGTTACAATTTCTGAGCCAAGACCATGCACAAATGAAACATTGCGACTTTTATCATGAGGTGTACTCGAAAGGCTGAGGAGGTTGAGGTTCCTCATCAACTGCCATGGCAGAAGCCGAAGCCTGCTGCTGTCCCGTAGCTGAAACACCGGCTGGAGAAGCTGTCGATGCTGGAGCGTCAGTTGGAGAAAGCACCTCAGGTTCAGTTGGTCGCAAGTCCCTCAGGAGAACAAACCCTGAAGGGGCCAACTTTACTGGCATATACCTGCTATCTTCCATAAATTTTATTACTTTCTCCTGGGCAGGAACCACTCTGGCTGGGTTTATCAAAATTTCATAAGAAGGCTCAGGCTCTACTTTTTTATCTGGTGTGCTATCAACCTGTCAAAAAACACAATCATCATAGTTAACTACCAAATCTCATAATCAATATCTGATGGACTTGGTCACAAAGATGATGAGTTCTAGTCTTTGGCAACCGTAAATAGCCTTAGAAAAACTTAGCAAAAGACAACGTGTGGTCATTCTATCAGACAATGAGATGGCAAATTAACACAAGGTTCCTAAAGGCGAGAGAGACGCTACATGGGGGTTCGTTTTCCTTCATAGCAGCATAAGTAGAAGGGGAAGTAGGAAATTTTTCCAACGGCAATTGCAGGAATAGGTGGACTTTTTTTCATTTTGGTTAGGGAAAGTGAAAATAGTTTCGTTTAGTACGAAACAGTAAAAGCATGCTCACGACTGAAAGGAAGAAAGATTGGAGAAAAGATGACATTTACCTGCATTGAATCCCCATCCTTCTCACTTGATGATTTCCCTTTTCCAGTATTTGCTGCAGCAGATGAGGATCCTGGGGCTGCTACCTTTTCTGCATTAGCTTTCTGGTCTGCTTCTTTCTTGGCCCTAGCTTTATTAGCCTTGGCTGATGTAGACAGAACTGCTGTAGGAAGTTTTACGGCAGAGGTAGTGGCAGGCACGGTGGTGGGTTTCGGATATTCAAACAGCGAAGGTTTTGCATTTGAGATAAACTCAAATTTTGGAACTTTCAAGTCATGGTTCAGCCCAATAAAAGCTGTATGTGAGAATGAGAGACTTATGAAGTATATAAGAGGATACCAATACCAGAACTGGCTAAAAACAGCTAGACCAACAACTGCAGTGATTTTGTCATGTTTTGTCTTAGAAAGCAATCTTATAGTAACATTTCTTCCACCAGCATCAAGTATTCCAGAAGCAAGAATTGCGCCCATCTTGCTCATGGTATCTTCATGCTTATCAAGGATGATCTTTTCCAATTGTCGCCTAAGGCAAGAAACACAAAGTCAAATTAAATATATTGTAGAACTGACAAACATGGCATCATATGGCAGTAATTCATGTTCATGCAAACAGAAAATAGAAAGTAAAAAAATAAAAAATATTATAATGGTTTACCTAAATGTTCCAACACGAGAATCACTGGCCTCATTCATCTGCACCATCACCATAGCCATTGCAATAAGTGCACCTTGGCGAACGAAATCGACAACATCTGATGTCAAAGGTTCCAGCAATGATATAGCCTCACTCAAGCCAGTACCTGCACAGGATATGCCTACAGCAAGAGCAGCACCATACCGTACATGTGGATTGTACGACTCAGAGAGCAGTGAGACAATTCGAGGAGTCTGCATTATTTTTCATTGAAAAGTGAAATTACCACATTTCAGACCCTCATCAATTGTAAAAGCCAAAAGCATAAACAGAAAAGGTTACGTTTCATTCACATTAGCAAGATATAAAGGCAAAAAATATCTTATTTAAATCACAATGGTGCACGGATATGCACACCTAACACAGCATTGGAGGAGAGAATGAAGGGAGAATTTACCTGCTCTGGCTCAGAGTAAAGGACAAATCCCAGCGCAAGAACAGCAGTCCTCCTTACATCATCACTCACATCCGATACAGCAAAGTGCAAAAGTTGGCGAATGGCCTTGTTGTTAGCTGTGCCCCTGTAGGCCAGTGCCAAAGCATACATACCACCATAACGAAGTATGGGATCCTGATCCCTAGTCATCTGTTCAATTAGTGTGTCAGCTTCTTCTTCTCTTCCATAAACCGTAAGGGCTATCCCCAATGCCAACCCCCTGCAGAATATAAAATCATAAGCAGGAACATGCACAATTTAAGTGTTAGCCTATTACACAAAGCATGAATTCCCTATTACCTAATGATTTTCTCATGTTGTGTCTCATGAGCATAAGTAAGCATCTCACTTGCTCTCTCACTGGCAGTTCCAACCATAAGCAACCCCATGCTGATTCCAGCAGCTTCACCAGCAACGGCGCTATCAGTGTACAATGCGCTTTTGATGTCCTCAAAGATCTCTTCATCAGCAGTTCCTAATGCTGCCAAACCAAGACCTAAGCATGCACCATGTTGGATCACCTGCATCATGCATGAACATGAATCTTATAAACACCAGTTACCTTGGCTCAAAAAAGGGAGCTATATTAGACTCAAGAAAATGAGCTCACCTCTACGTTGGTACTACGTAGGCTCTCACGGAGGAATTGTTTGATGCCCTCACCATGGTTGGCATGAATGAGACCTAGAGCATAGAGAGCGCCACCTTCTGAATAGGGACTGCCTCCCCCACCAGCTCCACCTTGAGGCAAATATGGTGCCATCAAGGACCTGCCCTGCTGCAGGTGACCCCTGTGAATGACTCCAAGACCTGCCGTGGCACTAAATTTAGCCCAATTTGTGGCCCGGCTCAACCAGTCCTACAAATTGAAAGAAACATAACTAATTGACACAATAAAAGCATACATATGAAAAATAATATAAAATCAAAGGAGAACAAAGGAAAAGGGAACAGAAAGTTCCATGACTCACCAGATTCTCCCTTAGGAAAGTATCCACAGTGGTTCCAGCATGCATAATTGCATTGGCATAAATGGTGGCACTATGGCAGACACTATTTCTCATCTCGACAGACTGCTTTATTGTCTTCAATATAAGCAGATCCGACCTATGAGCAAATCAAAAGCATTAATTTCAACTACGTTTACCTCCAAAACAAACCGAGAGAAAGAGAGGAGGACAGAGTCTGTGAATTATAAACATCCAGCCTTACCTGTTATGACTGTACAGGAATTGCAAAGTCAACTGTATTGATGTCTCTCCAGATAAAATTCCCTTGATCTTTGTGAGCCTCTCAGCATATATTGCTTCATTTGGATCTGTCTCATGCACATTCCCAGCAGAAGCTGAAACTCCTTCTGTCATTTGAGCATCCTCTGCAGCACTAGAATTTTCATTTTGAGCAGCATCTGGAATGGATTTTGGCTGGACTGACACAGGAGGTTGTGACCTTGAAAGGCGACTTCTTACATTTAGGAGAAAAGCCTGGTGCTCATTCTCCACAAGATCGAAGGCTATTTGAAATGCCAATAGAGCTTCATCCCTATTTCCAGAACGAAGAAGTTTTTCCAAAATGGATGCTACACCTTCAGGTTCATCCAGAAACATTAGACACTGACATATACTCAAGAAATCAGGAGAAGGCAGTTTTTGGTATACATTAACAAGAAGACAAAGCACCTGAAAACACAAGAAATATTAATATTTCATCAGTCTTCCCCTTGCAGTAATGTTAGACTGGCCTGAAGTATTTCATGGAGAAATCCAAATTAGAAGCTCAATTCTAAGAGCAATGTTAGAGTAATGGAGCAATCCACAACAAAATCTATTGAATTAAAAGCACACAGCACTTTTCATAATGGACACAACAAAATGTAAGGCTATAAATGATTTGAAAAATATAAGCACAACCAATATGGCCACAGTAACAGAATCTATGTTACCACAGAAAATTATAACAGAAATAAGAAGTTGGCAGAATGAGAATATAAGATGCAAAGGTGCTCACACACATGCACACATGTGCACATGCACACGTGCAAGTGCTCGCACAGAGAGAGAGAGATAGAGAGAGAGAGAGAGAGAGAGAGATCAAATTAGAATACGGAGGCACATAGGCATGCTCACAGAGACATGCATATTTACATATGGTCACTTTGATGCAAGTGCAACAGCCATGATTGATAAACTAATTGTATATCTTTAATGAGCCACCGAATAAACTCCTCACCTCACGCCGATACTCTCTACGATTAACAAAAGAATGAGACACGTTAATGCAATATGATAGGCTCCCGTGAATATTATCACTCCTTGTAATTGCTTCCTCGAGTTTATCCAATCTCCGGCATTCAAGGGCAATTCCCATTGCTTGTTGGTATTTTCCATCCATGATACACCTAGCAAAGAAATTGTCACATAAGTTTGACAGCTACAAAGATACATCCAGTGAGGAAAGCTTTTATTGACATACTTATCAAGCATCCTCTCGACAATTGCCTCCAACCTACAGTCCATATTTGCCGCATCAGCATTTGATTCGATTGCCTTAGACTTTATGCTAGCATACTCATCTATGGCCTTAGCTGAGGATAAAAGCAAACAAATGTCATCTAAATATAAACCAGAAAAGCATCCTCAGACTCACAGTGAGCTATAACACAACTCAAAAAGACCTACATTGAAACAATTAAAGGTATTATCATAATTGAAACAATAAGAATAGAATCATCTACAATTTGGCTGGGTGGTACCATTGCATCGGGTTTTCTTTCAAATGTTATGCCACGAGCAAATTCCAAGGTGCATTATGTAACATCCAATTTTTCATAATCTAAACACAATGCAAGTCAATGAGCATACTTACCCAGAAGTGTGTGAACATAATCGGAATCCTCTGAAACATCGAATAGGGAACCAGCCCCAAGAGCATATGATAATGAATCATTAAGTTCACCCAAGTAGTAGAAGACCTAACAAAATAAAGCAAACCCAGTTGCACAAATGATTAAGGTGGTTGAAGTATATAGATCACCAAAAAAACAAATTAAAATTTCTGCAAGAAAACTCTTGCTAACCATTTCTGACTATATATAGATCTTCAGATTATAACCCATATTCTTTATTTTATCAACAAAATCAAAGGAAAACTATATCTATCCAACATAGATGCATGTCTATCCATAGACTATATCTATCCAACATAGATGCATGTCTCATCTCTCTTGTGGTAATGACTTCTAAAAATTGTTCCCAACCAACTTGCACCTTTTACCTCATGCATCTCTAAGTGACATATTATATGCATAATTCTTAAGCATATTATACTAGAAAATAGTTCTGCTAACAGTGTGATTGGCTCATGGATAGAGAAATTTCCACAGATGTAAACTTCTGAAGTTGCACAATCCCATTTCTCTTCTTTACTTTGTGGATAACAGAAGAGGATATGTACCCGTGGGAAGATAATTAATGAGAAAACTTTAGGAAAGGTTACAGCCAGGTTTGAGAATGTTATCTAACAAGAGAGAGAAACATGATAAGAAGGAAAAAGAAGGCGAAGGAACATATAAAGAGTAACATAATGACCTTTGAAACAAGCAATGCAGCAAGTTGTCTCTGATGCTGGTCAAACTCCTCATCTTCATATAAACTCTCTCTAATATAGTGGAGACAAAGCACATAGCGGCACAATCGAAGTTATAAAAAGGCATAAAAATTCGCCATTACATGTACAAGCACATATCACTTCATTCGGTAAAGAAACAAATAAAAAATAATCAAATTTGAATTGAAGCCCAACTATGGTCATTTGCACCAGGAAAGCACCGTGAATATGATCTCAATCATAATTTGTCAACCAGATTGAGTAGCTGTTAATGAGAATCAGCAATAAATTGCAAATGCAAAACTTGCATCAATTTTCTTTAAAGATTAATCATAAACTACACAGACGTATATTCTATTTCATTGTTTCTCTATCCCTGAAGAAAATATTAGAATCCAAACACCGAGTCGATAAAGAAGGCAAATTAAACCTGAACAATTTCTCTGTCATCAGTTTGACTCCTATTTGAGCCTCCACTTTCTGGCTTCTCAGTAGAAGAGT
This sequence comes from Carallia pectinifolia, assembly GCA_037832335.1. Taxonomy (NCBI): domain Eukaryota; kingdom Viridiplantae; phylum Streptophyta; class Magnoliopsida; order Malpighiales; family Rhizophoraceae; genus Carallia; species Carallia pectinifolia. The sequence continues at coordinate 7,622,639 of CM075449.1, forward strand.
GATACCTATTAACTTTTGTCACTTTGCAGCACAGACTGGTTTCATTAATGGGATAAGAGCTGGTTAAGTTCTATTAACAGAAAAATTTTGACCTGAAGTTTTCGTTAACAGTTAACCAACCAATTGCAGATAAACTCTGTAACTAAATTACCGGTTGGTAAGATTCACGCACGAACTCTCCATTTTCATTCAATTTGCTAACTCTATTGCCTACCAAAACACCATACCATTACATCCTATTTCAATTTCCTAAGAAACAACAAATCCGAAAATTCCTGTCCATGGGGATAAAGAAAACCCATACCCACTAGCTGACTTAACGAATAACCAATGAGCCCTACTTGAACATGAACAAAAAGAAGTTAGTAACCACTTATTGCATTAATTGAAAACTAAAGGTTAAATCTTACAACACAAGATTATCCACCAAATAGAAGAACAATTACGCTAAACAAGACCCACAAAGAAGCAACATTCAAATCTGAAAATAAAAAAGATTCAAACTTTTCAGCTTCCTCTTCTATTTCCCTAATTCTCTCAGCAACAAAACAGATCCAAAAAAAAAACAAAAAAAACAAAAGAAGAGGAAGCTGTTGAGGAAGAAACAGAAAAACTTACATTATGGGCACGCTAGTGGAGATCTCTGGCCAGAACCGGTCAACGAAGTTGTTGAGGTTATAAAGAGCGTGCTGCTTCAGTAAAGGGTGGCTTTCATTAAGCATCGCTAGCAAGCCACCGGCTGAGCTCACCGTCATTGCCGCCATTGTCGAAAATCCAAGCAATCAATCAATTAATCGAAATCCAAAAGGGGACAACAAAATGATATAAATTCAAACCCCAATTTCGCGAATTGACGATTGATAGGATTAGGGCAATTTTGGGAGAAACTAGGAAATTTCAAAACCCTAATTCTAGACGTTAAGAGAGAAACAGAGGCTCTGTGACTTCTGAGCGAGAAGAAGTGAGAGTGAAAGAGGGTATAATTTGGAATGATTGTCTGGGTTTAAGTGACTTCTTGAATTCAAACTCTACTTTTTTTTTTTTTTTTTAATAGTAAAAATCCAAACTCTACTTAACCATCAAGAAAAGTAAAATACCAAATCCTAGAGGATTTTGTATTTCTCATATTCCCTATTTGCCCCACAAAAATTTTCAGAATTTTCAGATTTTTTTTTTTTTCAGAATTTTTTAGATAGGTGGACAAATGAATTGTTGAACTTGAAAGTGAACTTGTTTTGTTGGAAGCCCAAGTACCCTTACTCTGGCCCAAACTAGATGACTTGGACAAATGGGTTCTTGATTTTGGTTGTCAAACAACTTTTCATGGGCCAATCCATTGGGAACATGTTAGAAATCAATTACATCTCTTGTCACAAAAAAAACCATAAAGTTAATTAGTATTAAAGTCGTGTTAAATATTTTAAATTTTAATTTTAATTGAAATCAATTAATTAAAAAAATATAACAAGAAATACATTTACATCTGATTATTAGAATTAATACTCATTCTTTCACTAGAACATGTGCTTAGCAGCATAAAATAATTTTTCAACCCACGACGCACTGAAATCTCAGTAGAGCAATCCCCCCCACATTTACATTTGATTACTGTCTCTTTCTCAATTACTACCCTTTGTACTTCAGCCCCACAACCCTCACCCCACACGTACCCTGAATGCAAGAAGACCCATCCTCCTCCTCCCAAATCAAACTTAACCCTTCAACTTTCTTCCTTTATGGACATCAAAAACACTTTCTTCCTTTATGGTGGTATCTTCCATAGTGTGAAAGAAGTAAGTTTTGGAAGAAACAAAGAAAGCAGTGGGCCCTGAAGGAAGGCTTTTACTATATTGTTCAAACATAACACCGCTGACGAATGAATTAAAATTAGGTGAATGTCGTTGTCACTCAAACTTAAATGTTATAATTGTCTTAACGTTGTGAATTATAAATTTAATCTCTTTATTTGATTTTGATAAGATTTAAACATGTGATTTTTCCCATAAATCTAAGCCTTTATCTATCACACCACACAAATGGTGGTACATCAAATTGATTTTAGCTATACCTTACTAAGGGTAAGGGGATTAGAATAAGAACCTTGTAGTGTGTTTAGACGAAGAGAAAAGGTATAGAAAAGAAAAGAATAAGAAAGAAAGTGATGAGAAAAATAAAATATTTGGATAAGTAAAAAAAGTTATAAGAAAGAAAATGTAGAGAAAGAAAAAATAGTAAAAAAAATAAATTATTTAAATAAATATAAAAAATATTAAAAAAATGTATAAAAAAATAAAAATAAAAAAATAATTTTTTTTTTTCTATCCTCCTTTTTACAGCACAACAAACATGCTGTTGAGGGGACAAATTCCTTAGCAATTGATGAAAGGATGCACGACATTCATGAGGACACTAAAAATAAATGAAATAGTTTTGTCTTCTCATATGGATTGGAGATCCACTTGTAAGAATAAATGTCAGGTGACTAGCAACCCGTCAGCCTATCACTCCAGATCACTGAGCTATGCAAAGTAGTCTTCGAAGTGACTGATTTCACATAGGCTGAAATTTTAATCCAGGAATACTGCATCTGTCTATACAATAGTGTGAACAACTATACAATTAGCCTAAATTCTTATAGCAATTTAAATCACTGCTAATTTAAAAAGCAATTCTTTCTTCAGCAGCCTTAACCTTAAAAGATAATGGCTGATTGTTGGCAATCATAACATTAGACCAACACGTAAGCAATCGTAAACCGTCCACATCATCCCTTGGAACTAACTACCAAGTATTAAGAACAAAGCATTTTATGGGGTGCAAAGCACCATGCAAGCTGTTGGGGGTTGTGTGTCATCATGGGAGGATGGACCCATCAAAAAATTTGATAGTTTTTGTCAAATTTTGAGTTATTGCTGCTCTGAAACCTTTCCTCCCCTCTTTAGATTTCCCCACTCATCGTTTTCTGGACATTGAAAAGCTTCAGATGATGTCATCATGAGTGTATCAGAAAGTTTTTTTTAGGACCACCTACTCCACTCAGGTGCAACTTCAAAAGCAAAAACATGAAAGCCACTTTGAGTTGCTTATAAAGCCCAAAGAGACAGTGGCCTTGTTTAGGAGTGTTGGTCACACCCCCACACAAGTGTCCCAACAGTCCAAACCCCTCCAGCAGTGAAGATACAAAATCTTAAACGAAACTGGATCAAAACCTGCATGCCTGCCCCCACTTTGATCCACTGCCATCACCCACCACAAAAATTTTTAACTCTAGAAACAGGGAAACAGTGGTGGGCCATTGATTCTGAGGAGCAGGATAATGACACCATTTCTATTGAATGACAGATCTACCCTTTTATTGGTGAATTTGCTTCGTTTACCCAAGGAAAATGCTTTACCCAAATTGTTACCTTGCATAGATTTTACAAATAAGAGTCAAAGCCATAACTGCATGTTGGCTGGTTTCCTCGTTAAAGTGATTTATTGGTAACGGAAAAAAAAAAAAAAAAGAGAAAAATTTCATTCCGAGACTTAAAAGAGAAGAAAAAGGATCATTGGAAATTGAAGATTCTTCCCATTTGAGCAACAACCAGCACTAACGCTACAACCACCATAATGATATCTTAATCACAAAGCCTATCACTGTCGGCTTGACAAAGTTGCCTCATATAACATGAGAACACAAGCGGATCTGCAGCTCGGAAAGCATCCCCAGTTTACACAAACAATGCACAGCCAGTTCCAAGAGTTTAGTCCTGTTTTGTGTACTTAAATTCCTCCATAACAGCTCAAAGGCTCCAATTTCAAGGCATTAAACAACTGAAACGTAAGCTCTGTCCAATTTCTAATTATTTGTCTTGCATTATCAGCTTGCATAAGCTCGCAATATATGAATATGAAGGTCACTGGGTAAGCTGTAGACAAGAAATTGAAATGGTGAATATGACATCAGAGATGACAAGATTCTTCGAATACATTTAGCACCAAAAAGGGGTACCCCACGACCGCCAACCGCTACCATCATTCCGGGCATGTAAGGTTAAAATAACCAGTCGGTTGTGAAACACTGTTTGCCTCGCAGATACAGAAAGATGCATTGGCTCACATGGTGATGCAGAGTCCAACAGTCTTAACCACGCAGAGAACAGTACGTAATTGAGGATAAGACAAAAACGTGGAGAAGGGGGAAAGGGTCATGTTTATTCCAAGGAGTTTCAAAAGGTTCCATCAGTACAAGTATAGACAAAGAAGGCCAAGAAAAAAAACAGTACAAAAGAAAAACCTACTAAAATTTCTGTACTAGATAGTCTGATCTAACTCCTAAGTGACTCAGACCTAAACCTAAGCTAGACCCCTTTTCCTCCCCTCTCATCAGATGATCTGTTAGACAAAGGATTTTGATTTGTATTTGTTGTGTAACCCATAACCCCTGTTATGTTACAGACCATTAGTCTACACATCTTTGACAAACCTACTTCTTTCTTTACAGTTAAAAAGAAAGGTGATGGAAAATGGAAATAAGCCATCACCATTAGAGCTACACCAATTCCTGCAATTTCGAAAATCCTAAACTCGGGATCAACTAAGGATTTGCAGGAATAGAAGCCCTGACGGAAGACTATTGTCCTCTTAAGGATCCAATTTCTCCCACTTGTAACGTCCGGGTAGTGGCTTGTCATCAACGGGGTCAAAGTTATACCTGCAACAGAGATGTACGAATACATCAGCTAACAACATAGAAAAGAACAAGTAAAGCTCTACTATTTAAAATTAGTACGTCAATGAAGAGAAGCTGAAGATCTAAATGGAATTTGTTTACTTCTCGACGAATTGTCTCTGCTGCTCCTTTTCAGCTCCAGTAAAGAAGTCGTCCATTTCTTGTGCAGTTGGGACATTTCCACGCAGTGAGTTTTGTATCCTCCTGCTAGTTTCAGTTGAGCTGGTCGGCCGAGTGGTAGAACCAGGAGTTCTTATGGCTTCTGGGTCCCTTATCAAACTGCAAGGAGTGGATTCCCTTGTGCTCCTGTCACAATTAAGATTATGACATGGGACCAGTGGCAAGGAGACAAAAAATCACTGATAAGACAAACCGCATAAATATACAGAAATGACACCGTTATCACATCAGGAAAATACTATTTGCAGCAATGATAATGAATACTCCGTTTATGCAAATGGCATTGCCATGCAACTGGACATATAGTCAACAGCATGAGAAATTTTAAAAACTAGGCTTTAGACAACCATTATCATCTACTGTTATTTTCATCCCCATCCTCTTGTCCCAAATCATGCAAAATTGCACAAAACCCACATGAAATTCTGTAAAGCCAAAAGTGGTCTGCTAACTGTAAAAAGCAAAAAGAGAAAAAGATACAATGCACGGACAGTCGAGTGACCACAAGAAGCAGCTAGACATTCTTGTTACAACTTACCTCTACCACGAAATTACCCTGAGAAAAAATCCAATAAATTTTATCATGCATAGAAGGATGGCCGTTATAATTTCCGTGATTTTACTTGCAGGCTGTTAACCCCTGTTTAATGGTACACATAAAACTTAAAACACTACTAATTGCATCAATATTGGCATAAGAGTCAAACATGTTTTTTATACTCATTCTTCATTTTTCTACTTACCATCCATTGTCGTAGTGATTCATACTAATATAGATAACTAAAGGAAATAATATTTGATAGCAACAAAAGAGAGAAGAAAAAGAGCAAACAGCACAAATGCCTTATCAAATAGTTAGAAAGCTTCAAAGTAGTATTTATTTTGTTGACATGAGCTCCGTAGGACCAGTACTTGTGATTATTTGGACATACTCTAAAGATTTTAATCAAATCTATGTTGGAAGTTCTGGATCGCAGTGTCCTGTGTCACCCAACAACATATCCACCAACCCTAAGCATAGTTATATTTAATTGGAACTCCGAAGATGCACTAATATTGATAAATATTAGTAAAAGAACAACAATGCTAAAAGGTTGCGAGAAGTAATCTACTAATGAAAAAAAATCAGCAGGAAAGGATTCAGTTCATTTAATTAAAAAATGCAAATAATTTATCTCTTCTACGTAGATGTTAGAATATTTTTTACTCTGCAAATCGTACAATTAGAAGCATTCGAGATTCTACAAGTGGACAAACACTCCAGATTTCCAGAGGAGATCAAAGAAAATGATACAAGATCAATCAGAAAATTTAATAACCATGAGCATTTCAGCAGACAAACAACTATACTGCCTATTACATACAACTTTGCAAAGTTAAAAATTGAGAATCCAGAAATCAGCAAAATTAAGAAAATCAAAATGAACATTAACAAATTTTACACAATTGTGCAACTCAGAAGAAAGCTGCGACAGAAGAAATCCAAATCATCAACAAAAAAAATTGTAACTTGAAGAAACTTGTTTTTGCAGTAGAATGGAAAGTACTAGTTTAATTGGTCAAACGTTGTGAAAAGTAACATTAGAACTAAAATCCCGAATCTTTTCTTCGATCTGCATTTCTCCCGGCCAAAAAACCCAGACAATGTAATTAGACAAAATGTAAGGCTTCACCACGCAAAAGATTCCATCGCAATGAAAAGGTGACGGACAAATCACGAACAAATTTGGAAATTCGAATGTCTTATGTGTGCTGCTGTTGTTTCTTTCCCAAAACTAGATTCCAAACTAGCTCACCGTTCCAATGCAACCTACAACTTTCCCAGGTTTCAAAAATTAAAAAGTAGAGCCTAAAACACTCAGATTCCATCGCTTCATTTTCCAGAAAGCCAAACAGCTAAAACAAGACATTGGAAAAGTCCAGCTAAAAGTAGGCAAAAGGAAAGCTCAAGAACTTGCAGGGAAAAAACAAAAACCCCCCAAAGCCCAAAACCCTAAATCTACAAGAAATTAAAGCTACAACGTCAAATTCTAGATTCCCTTCCAATTTTCCCCCATCTTCCCAACCAAAAAAAAAAAAAACCCTAAATTTACCATGATGGACGCTCAGAAAATGAAAAACGATTTCGGTATTATTACGTCAAAAAAAAAAAACCCATCTAAATTCTTCCTTTTTGGTAAATTTTTTCCAAGGGCTCAACACAGAACCAAAAAATAAAAAAAAAAGGGAAAATAATTAAAAACAGAAACAATTGAGAGCCAAAAAACAAATTTAAAAAATAAGAATGATACTAATAACAGAACCCACCTCTCTCTACCTTCAGCATCCAAAAAATTCTCCCCAAAAGAAGCCTCGATACCCAAATCCTTGCTCTCATCCTGATTATCAATGCTATTGGGGTTGCCACCATTATCGTCGTTGTCACCCTTTTCAATCTCCTCCTCTGCCCTATTTTCCCCACTTGCAGCTACTTCCTCCTTCTGAGCCGACGCAGGGGACCCAGAATCCGCCGGCCTCGCCGCCGCCCGGGCTCTAGAACTGGACTTAGAGTTAGGGTTAAGAATAGCCTTGGTGTTGGGACTCCGCAACCTCTGCCGCTTGGAATTGGAATGACGCAAAACAATTGGGGGTTTCTCCAAGCGACGACTCCGCAGCTGGAGATAGCCGCCGGAGGCGGCGGTAGCGGCGGCAGGGGGAGGAGGCGGAGGAGCCGCCATGGCTTGACGTCGAGCGGCTAGAGTTTTGGCGCGGGTCCGGACGCCGATGGTGACGTTGACGTCCATCACGGCTACCTCCGCCGTTGGTTTGGTTTTCCTCATGTATCTTCCCATTTACTCTCCACTCTCATTGAGAGAGACAGAGAGAGGAAAAAAAAAACAAAGAGAGGAAAAAGAAGAAGAAGAAGAAGAAGAAAGAAAACAAGTGAAGAAGAGAAGGGTGGTTTTTTAAAGGTAAGGTGGTTTATAGCAGTTGTTGGTTAGAGAGAAAATCAGACGGAAAGAGAGGGAGAAAGAAAAATTAAAAGGAAAACTGAGTGAAAGAGAAAGAAAAGTATGTAATTATAATTTATTTATAAAATTATAATAAAAGAAGAAGAGAAAGAAAGAAATGAAAGGAAAGGTAGGGTAGGGTTAAGCAGGCGGTGGGTGGTGGGCTTTTTGTACTTTCTCAATTTCTCATGTACTATTATTCCTCACTGATTTTTGATATTTTGGTGTTTTTTTTTTTTCTCTCTTAAGACAGACTAAAAACTTCTAGGAAATTAGTATCCGCATTAATTATTTAATCTGTTTTAGAAGATTCAGTATTACGCGAGTAATTATTGAGATTATCTCTAGTTTATAAAAGAGGGTAAGAATAGTGGAAACAAGTAGGTAAGGAATGACAAAAGTTTAAATTTTACTGTTATATTAAAAGATCTGTATCTCATATTATTTAATTTTATCGAGTGCCTTATTTAGGAAATTTTTTTTGCAATGCTGCACCACTCAAAATATCCTACTTTATCTACTGTAAAAAAAAAAACAAATCTAGGATTGAGTGAATTTTTTACTATAAAATAAAAAAAAGGACGTTAGTAATAAATTATTGTAATAATCAATTCAAAATGTTAATTTTGTACGTTGTACTATTTAAATTAAATAAAAATTATTAGGTGATACAGGTGATGGAACGATAGTCATGATAGGTGGGTGAATATTTTGTTTTGGTACATGCCAACTTTTTTTTCTAACAAATATTAAATTTTAAATAATATTTAACGTTATTTTTTTAATATATTTATTATACGATAAATTTTGATTTTAAAAAAAAAATTTTAAAATTTTTTTTTCTATTAAAGCAATCAAGAGTCTGTTAATCTTTTTTGTCATTCCGTGTATATTTTTATATTGAATAATTAAATTTTTTAAAAAAATAAATTATTAAATATAATAGAATGAACTGAATTTATAATTCATTACGACCAAAAGTGTAACATACGGCCCTAAAAATATTAAGTCAAAAAATAATTATTTATTTAGTTAATAGAACAAAGGCCAATAATTCATCCTCCACGATTTTGCAGAAATATGCAAGAAAATAGGAATTTAATTTTACTCATATCATATCGCGACACGAGATGTTAGGAACCCGTTGAGAGCAAAGTACCTACAAACTCTAAGGCGGCTAAAGCATTGGATTCCCTTTTCAAGTGGCCACGTGGAAAGTACAATTTTATTCATTTTTTATTCTTATTTTTTTAATTTTTTTCTGCACTTTCATAATTTTCCTGGTTACGATAAGATAGCGTCCGCTCTCCCCCCACTCTTCTATACGGAAACTGTGTGTCACGCGCTCCTTCACCATGCAATAATTCTTCTAGACGCTTGTGTGAGATTTTTTTTTAAAATTATTATTTTGATTGAAAGGTGAAGTGAGGTGTTTTCTTTTCCTTTTTTTTTTTTTTTTGAATTACACAAGATGGATCGTTTTATTTTGGGAAGAAAAAATCTATAAAAATTATATCTTTATTGATTGAATAAAATTCAAATGTCACTTTGTCAATAGAAAAGAGAGATAATTGTACATTTATTCATACTACTTAACATATTACTTAGTATATGTTGTATTCAAAAATTTTAACTGATATTAAAAGGTTCTCTTCTACTCTCCTATTTACCTTATTTTCCTTAATTCTAATCTCAAAAAAAATATGATATATATTACAAAAATTATATTTTTTTTTAATTTAACAGTGTTAAAAATTTGATGATACTTTTCATAATCATAAATTTTAATATATTTTATAACACAATTTTAAAAATATTTATCATTATTCAAGACCAAAACAAAAAAAAAAAACCCAAAGAAAAGAAACCTTCTCTTTCTCTCTCTGAATACACGAGATATTCCTTTCATTCATTATTTGTGGCTCTACTGTGATCCTTGTGACAGCGTGTAGAATTGGAAAGTCATTAATTTTTGTTGGGTTCAAATAAGCTTCTTCGGAAAATCCATGAGAAAAAAGAACCTAAAAATAAAACACTCAATGATGTCCCTACAAATGGGTTAAATCATCTGGGTCTAGACGGATGAATGCATAAAGTCTTGGGCATCAACATAAATGGTAAAGCCAAGCTCTTTGAAAAAATTGTCAACTTGTCCTTGCGGCCATCCTGTTACTGTATATCAGCAATCTGATGCCAATGCCACTCTTGACATTTTCCTTGTAATGCCATCACATCGATCGATCTTAAATTATTCTACCCACTTTGATAATTGATATTGATTGCATTGCATCAGAATACATCTTTTCTAAAATCCGAAAGATCATAAAGAGAAATGATCCTTTGTTAAAAAAAAAAAAAAAAGTAATTTAAAGATTCAATCTTGAGATAGTGTGTACCAATTTAATTGAATAGAATTTAATCCCTTTTTCGTATTCTCACTCTTTACTTTTCAATTATCAAATGACCAACTCTACTGTATTTGAATTGCGAGAAATCGATCAAAAAAAATTATATAAAAAGAAGTTATGAAAAAATAAAAAAATTTAGATAGAAAAGAAATAAGTAAAAAAATAAAGAAAAAGAAAAAAAAATAAGAAAGAAAGTTATAACAAATATTATTTAGATAGATAAAAAATAAACAAAAAATAAATAATAAAAAAGAAAATAAATCATAATTTTTTTTCAATTCTTTTCTTTAATTCATCTTTCTTACAAACCAAACAGGTTAAAGAAAAAAAAAATAAAGTTAGAAAAAGAAATGGCAAAAAATTTACTTGGGTATGGTTACGTTGCCGCATAAGTTTATGGTGTGAGATCAATGACTTTCTCACGCGGAGTCCTTTGCAATGCCCTCCATTCCTTGATGTCACGTCAGTCAATCCCCCTATGTAGGTAGACAAGACACATTTCATAACTTTTTATTTACTCATACACAGAAAACAAAAATCAAAATCAAAAAAGGCATTCCAGTCAACCATTACGAGTTGTTAACTCAGCTATTCATGTAAATTTTCTAAGTACTTTCAACACTTTTGACATCAATGTGTAGATGCACACTATTGTATTTGACGTGTGAATAACGAAAATTTATACCAGTGGAATTAGTTGTTTAATACTGATTCTGTATATTTTTCTAACATTCGGCTAATTTGAATTTCAATCATTGTATTTTAAAGATAATATTTTTTTTAATTGTCAATTTAATTATATATGTACAGTATTAACTTATAAATTCATTAATATTATAATCAGTTTAAAGAAGATTCATTTGAACTCAATAATATTCATGTGATACATCTTCTCTACGAGAGAAATTGAATAGAAACGTCAATAAATAACCCTAAGTATAATCTACAGTTAAAATAATTAGTATAACTGTGATACACTTTTTTAAATTAAAAAAATAAATAACATAAATTCATTAAATATATAATTAAAACGACTAGTTTCATAAATATAAAACTTTATAATTTATTAATTATAATTATGTTTTTAGAGACTTACATTTTGAGTTGAAAAAAAAAAAGGTAGCACGAAAGAATGGTGTCAATATGTCCACATCCAACAAAAATGGAAGTCGTTAGACAGTCCGGAGAATGAGATGTGGCGACACCTGAGAGAGAGAATGAGAGGGGGAGAAGAAAGGGGAATAGTGTGAATTTTACACATTTTATTTATTTTTTTAAACAAATAATGTGTAAATTATTTAAATTTAATATATAATAAAATTATTAAAAATGTGTAAAAAAATTATAATAATCTTTTTTATGTGTTAAGTAAATAACCCTAAGTATGATCTATTGGTGAAATAATTAGTATAACTGTAATACACTTTTTTTTAAAATTAAAAAAAATAAATAACACAAATTCATAAAATATATAATTAAAATGATTAGTTTCATAAATATAAAACTTTAAAACTTATTAATTATAATTATGTTTGTAGAGACTTACATTTTGAGTTGAAAAAAAAAAAAAAGGTAGCACGAAAGAATGGTGTCAATATGTCCACATCCAACCAAAATGGAAGTCGTTAGACAGTCCGGAGAATGAGATATGGCGACACCTGAGAGAGAGAATGAGAGGGGGAGAAGAAAGGGGAATAGTGTAAATTTCACACATTTTATTTATTTTTTTAAACAAATAATGTGTAAATTATTTAAATTTAATATACAATAAATATATTAAAAATATAAAAAAAAAATTATTATAATCTTTTTTATGTGTTAAGAATCTTATTTATATGCATTCAATCCAAATGGACTTTCTTAGCATAATTTAGGACGTGTTTGTTATGCATTCTTTTAGTGAAAAAAAAATTTATAATTATAATTTAATATTTTTTTTTTTATAACTTTCTCACCTTATTCAAATAATTTATTTTTTTTACTATTTTCTTCCACGTTTTTCCATCTTTATCCACCTTGTTGTAGCGCAACAAACACAGTAGTAAGAAGGAAGGAACTTTTTCTCGTCGCCCCGTCTTTCTCCTTTTTCTTTCTTTCTTTCTTTTTTTTTTTTGTTTCCCCTTATTTTTTGGCTACGTGTCCACCTTCCTTTTTGGAAAGGATCATCGTCTTTGTAATCGTCACCGCCAAAAGTGAAAGAACAAATCTCATTTTCCATGTACAGTCCATTTGGGAATATATTTAGTTTTTGAATTAAAATCCCGTATATTCCAAGCTACAACTCAACATATATAGGGGCTTGAAATTATATTATCTTTTCCGAGAAATGAAAGGAAAAATTTCTTACATTTGACACGATGTCAATAGCATGTTTATGATTCTAATTTCCGAATTCTACCTTGTATATTAAAAATTATAATTAACGTTGGGGAACTTAAAAAAAAATTTTGGTTAAAATTGGTGGCTTATGTCTACTTAGAGATTTCTCACATAATAATATTGAGTAAAATCATGCTAAAACTCTACTAAAGAGTGATACAAATTCGCAGAAAATGCAATTAGAATCGTTAATTGCACAAGAATTCTATCTTTTTCTTTGACCAAAGAGTTTTTCTACGAAAAGAAAATAGTGCAGTTAAGATTTAAATTAAAATTTTTTAACAATATTATCTCAATCAATTAGATCAGATGCGAAAGAGTGTGGAACTTTTTCTTTTTAATTTAAAAAATGAAAAATTAAGGGTCTGTTTGGAGATGCTGTCAATTTTTTATTACTATTTTTTTTTTCAATTTCTTCTATTTGTTGAAATTTTATATTTATTGCCGTCAATTTTTTTTTCAATAACAATAATTTTTCCAACAAAAAAATAAAAACTTTTTATTATAAAGGGGTTTATTTTTTTAAGAAATGTTATTCGTAGAGAAAATGAGTAGAGAGAGAAAAATGGGAGAGAGAGAGGGCAAAGAGTGAATGAGTAGAGATAATGGTGGAGAGAAGATCGCGGGAGAACGAGTAGAGACAATGGTAGAGAGAAAGAAAAAATAGAGAGAGTGTGTGTAGAGAGAGAATGAGTATGGAGAATGGTTGAGAGAGAAAACGAGAGAGAGAGTAGAGAGACAATGAGTAGAGAGAAGGTAGAGATAGAAAAGAGAGAGAGAGAGAGAGAGAGAGAGTAGAAAGAGAATGAGTATAGATAATAGTAGAGAGAGAAAATGGGGAGAGAGGATAGAGAGAGAATGAGTAGAGAGAATAGTAGAGAGAGAAAATTGAGAGAGAGAGAGAAAAGAGAGACAGTAGAGAGAGAATGAGTAGAAATAATGATTGAAAGAGAAAAAGGAGAGAGAGTGTGGGTACAGAGAGAATGAATAGAGAGAGTGAGTACAGAGAGAGAGTACTATGAGGGAGAGAGGACGGAGAGTGATTATGTAGAGAGAGAATGGGTAGAGAGAGGATAAAGAGAGAGAATTGGTAGAGAGAGAATGTATAGAGAGAAAAAGTAGAGAGAGAAAAAATAGAGAGGGATAGAGAGAGGATGAGTAGAGAGAGATACGATGAAGAGAGTGGATAGAGAGAGAAAAAAGTTGTGAAAGAAATAATATAGAAGAAAGTGAAAAAACAAATTAAGAAAAATATCATTTTATTATTTTCTCAATTTGTTTTTTCTTTGAAAGATGCATTCAACTTTTTAATGAAAACAAAAAATAAAAATATATTGCCAAACATATTTTTTATTTTTTTATAAAAAATAAACAAAAAACCTAAAATAAATATGATACCAAACAGGTCTTAAGTGTAGCATTTCAGTTTGGTCAACAAAGATTATGTTAGTTGCACTATATAGGAGGTTAGATATAGACTCCAAATTTATAGACAAACAAATTTTATGTTATTTAATAAAAATTAACAATCTCTTTCACAATTATGAGAAGTCAAATGTATATTTAATTTTATTAAATAATTTGACAAAAATTTAAGCTCATTTCGTAATACACAGACAAAATTTTCTAAATTTTAGACGTCTAAACTTGTGTATTAGCTCATTTTATATGTTTCTTAGATATTGCGTGTTAATGGACATTTTATCTTTGAAATCTGGCCGGTGGATGGAATGGGCGTAGGTATGATTGTGCTTAGGACTTTAATTCAACGCACGTGACCGGATATTCTTGAAACAGAAAATCCCTCACTAATCCCAATGTGCCAACCCCGCGCATTATTGCCAACAAAGTGAGGTAAGGTAAGCAGCCTTTGGCAAAGTTTGTTTCTTAACAAAGGTTCTGATTTTCTAACATTATAAATGTTTTATTTATAAGATGTTATTTTTAAAATATCATATTTTTGTAAAGATTCAACTGCGTTACTAAACAGTTACTATTATTATTTTTAAATTATTATAAGTCACGAAAATTTATGTTAACATAAGCGCAACTGTCTTCACGTATGTTGTTGAAATCAGCACAATTGTGTAGACCATCCCAAAATATGTTATATTCGATACGTTCATAATTACCCCAAGCAATTTCCGTGGAAGGTACTACACTGGGTCTTACTAATGAAGTTGAAAAATACCATAGCCAATGAGATTTATGCCAACGAAGGGAACTTAATTATAAGCTATAAATTGGACAGTCAAATCAATCAAATTAAAACTAAAACTATCAAATGTTTGATAATATATCAAATGTTAATTTAAAAAAATTATTGTACAACTTAATTTTAAATAATAATAAAATAATTATTTAATTTATTTAATAATATTTAATAATTTAATTTTAATTTTAATTATCGAACGAGTTATTATTACTAAAATATTATTACATTATATTTTCTTTTAAAATAATTACCGCTGACAATTTTGCCGCAGAGTTGAATTCTCACTTCTAAATCCACGATAAAAACAAACTTAACCATTATTAATTATTAAATATTGATGTGTTGTATTGTTTTAAGTATAAAAAAAAAGTTGTTAAAAAAAGTATAAAATAAAAGATATTTGATGATGTTATATTTCCGTAAATTTACTTTATCTACTGTAGTTTTTGCCTATCTACGCAAATGTTATCTCTAATTTTGATATTGTATTTTCTTATTATGTATATATATAATTTTTATTATGCGTATATTTTTTTTGTGCTAGATTCCGGTATTTAAAAATCATATTAGATACCAATTAATCAGATTTGAGTTTTTATCAGACCTTTTGTAGAGAGAGTTCTTTCAGTGCCTTTTTTTTTCTATCTATAAAATTTAAATTTGATACCTTATTTAAAAAGAACTAAACTTCTTCCATCCAGAACAGTCATTGGTTCATTGGGCCTATGCTTAATGTGTTTAGACTCAAACCCTTTTAAAAACTATCAAAACGACCACCCTAAAATTGTGTACGTCGGTAACATTGTCGTGAAAATGAAGCAACCAGTTGCAGGCGAAACAACAAGGTGTCGTTCATGTCTGCTCCGACGTTGTTTTCAAGTAAATTGAACGTGGAACGGCACGTGCGCAAGTTCACGTGTTGACGTTTTGCACTTCTGCTAATCCCGATTTACTTTCTTTGAATGCTTTAGAGAATACGTAAAAGAAGTGAACGAAATTGATGAAAAATCAAACTCATTTTGTTGGTATTTTCAGTTGACTTCAATAAACATACTGTGTGAATCATATTATTTGTTCAATTGCACAATAAATCAAACATTTATATCTATGTTATAATTACAGAGGTCCATATGAACAATTTTTTGAACTAAGAATGTTTGAGTGGCGGCTTTTTTTTAATTTTAGAATTATTAGAAAACTCCTATATCAATTAAAAATTTTGGAAAACTTCTAAATTAATTAGGCCATTTTTTCTTAAATCATGCTATCTTTGAAATACTAACATAATCTAATTAAAAAAAAATCTTTGGATTACAATAAATACAATTGACACTCACCCTCATTTTGTTTTATGATAGGAAAAAATAGAGCATCACCCTGCAAAACAAAGGAAAATATAAAAGGATACATAATCACTAGGTACATAACTTAGTGATCCTCAAATATAAAATATTAGGTAAGATTTAGGGTTTAAACTGTATAATTTACTCGTGGTTAAATTTTCCTAGAAAAAAGATCAAAATTTGAATCCAAATTTTTAAAGCGCCATATTAAGTCTAGCAATCTGGTTAAAGAGAAACAAGCTCTCAATCGCTAGGAGTAGGGGTAACACCGAAAGTGGCAGACCCTTTAATCAAGCAGTTTGGATAATAGTTTGTCCTACTATATAGCCTTTGTCTAGAACCAGAAGTTGCTTATTGTCTTGGATTAAATCACCAAATCTGTTGCAGTGCAGAGAAAAAAGTTTAATATACTACTTGAAGTTTTGAAAACAATCATTGTACCCAATGACTAGCGAAAGGTGCATAGGATTCGAAAGTAACTAGCCAGTGGTGGTTAAAAACAATCACTTTGGATGTTTGGTTTGGTTGATTTCAACACTTAACCTACGCGTACACACGACGATAAATCACTTTCAAGTAAATTTTAAAATTATTAACTTAATATTTTATCGCCTTAAAAATGAAAGACAACTCAAAGATTTGAACTTGAGACTGTACGTCTAATTTGTGCAATCTTTTCGAACTTGAAATCATATGTTTAACTTGTGCAATCTCAAATTTACAAAAATATATCTCGATGTGATATTTAAAGGCTTGGGTAGCCTATTTCCCTGCATGCCACTGCAAAGATCAGGTAGCCTCTCTCAGAAATACAAACTCTTTAGAGCATTTCAAAATTTGTGAAAGTGCTTTCTTTAAGAATGTTCTTTCCTTTGGAACATCATTTTAAGCGGCGCATTTTTCTCGACTGCACGGTATAGAAAAGACAAGATGCCATTGATTGACTTGGAGAATTCTTTCTACCACTTAAGAGGTTCCACTGCTTTTTCCTTTTGTGGAACGATCTGCATTGTCAGCTGTAGACAACATCTTTATTCCCATGTAATTGGATTGATCTAACTTTATCAAGGTACATATGACATAAGACTGTTAGCTGCAAAAATGATAACCAGCATGACTATGCGCTGCAATGAACTGTAAACAACTACATTCTCTTACTCAAAAAGGGCATCCCTACTGCGAGGAATTCCGGGTATCAAAGGCTGGGGAAGGGCATCTATTCTAGGTAGCTCGCCAAAGAAAGGTTGTTTCCATAGCTTGAATCCGTAACCAGAAGTCTCCGCAGCTTGAATTCGCGACCTTCTGCTCGCAAAGGAGCAACAAACTATTGTGCCCAGACTTCCCTATAGACCTTATTTATAGTCTCATAGTGGTTCAGATTCTGCCCTCCAATATCTCATGTCTAAGGATCGCTGGTAGTACTAGGTGAGAGATAGGCTATGACAATATTGGAAAAAGTTCACAGTTTGAACTTTAGAAGCAGGTTTGAACCGGACACCACTCATTGATATCCTCACAACAAAATGTAAATTTATTTAAAATTTCCCAACCTTCACGATCTAATCAGATAAATTATGTGCATCGAAATTGTCTTCATCATGTGAGAAATTATCATCTATACCTGCCAGAGCATTCCCTACTAGTGAGCTTATCATTGGGTTTTCGACCAGCTATACAGTAGACACTTAATTTAGTTCTGAGACGTCATGACAATACATTTTCATTGAGAAGGTCAGCAATTAGGTATTGGGGTTTCTCTGCCAAATCTTCAGCCACCACCAAGGATGAGGGAAAAAGAAACACAGAAAGTAAAAGTTTCTTTAACATACGAAACAAAACTCTACCTTTTATTTTGTCTTAAAAGTATCAAAAGGGTGAAGAGATAACTGGATGTCTTACCCCACAATAATCATAACCGACTCCAACATGAATCTTGGGTCCGTTGCCCAACCACCAAATATAGTAAAGCCCGGAAGGAACCTAGTAAGAAGCCATTTCCTCTAAAAGTTTAAGCTTTTGGAAAACATTTAGAATATGTATCAAATATTAACTTTAAAACGTTCCGTCACGTAAAAATTTATTGAACTGAAAGCGTGAATGAAAGAAAGATTCACCATACTTGTAGAAATTTATAATTAAATGTGAGAGTAATGAAATTCGAATATAAGACTATTTAATTACAATGCTATGTTATTGTATTAAGAAACATTCTTTTAAACTTTTAAATAAGTTTAAAATATGAATCATATATTAACTCTAATCTAACTGAATCGAGGACGACGGCATAGCATGCTGCTGAGCTTTGGTTGAACCTGAAACCAAGTTAGTTGCAAGATAATAGGTGTAAAGCAGTAAGATGTAGCGAAAGGCATAAATAGTGAGAAAATTTAAAGGACCAGCCGATCATTTATAGACGCTCATGTCTAAGCTGTTTGGCACGCTTTTTGAGGGCCAAAATAAGTCCAAATTGCAAATATTACACGCAATCAAAAAATTGGTGACAAAATATTCCTCAAAGAATATTATAGTAATTAGAATTCAAAATTTTTATTTTAAAAATTTTATGTTCAAAACTTAAAAAAAAAGGAGTAAAAGTTTTAAGAGAAAATAACTATATCTATTATATAGTTTACGTTCCAATAAATTTCTTAATGGGCAAAAAAAAAAAAAAAAATGGTGACAAAATAGTTGGCTCACGGTCAGGCCTATTAGGAATTTAGGATGCCAAAAATACATTGAGTTCAATATTTTTTCCCAATTAATAGCAAACAATAGAAATTAGAGAACTATAATTTATTTTTAAAAAAAAAAATTCTGTGAAAACAATGGCTCCCAACTGTCATCGATGCACTAAATTCACAGTTCACATGTCAAAGCAAGAAAAAGAGAAACTTCATTGCGCCTTCGATTTCACAATTGATGGTCAAACTTGCGTTGACTCATTGAAATGTGACACGGAGAAAAAACAAATATAAAAAATATACATAAATAAAAATAAAAAAGGATAATCACTTACAGAAAACGAGAAAAATTACCTAAACCGGAGAGCTTGGAAGCGTCGCCAATATGGCGTTGCCGGTCGTGATAGAGTCTCACATCCTCCTCCTCCTCCAATTCCTCCGGCAGCATCTTTGCGTCAGTCATCTCATGAAGATGATGCCGATAATGATGGAAAGAAATGCGATTCTTGCATACAAAAACAAACACACTATACATACGAGAAATTATATTTTTTTTTTCACAAAACAAACATTTTTTATCATTTAAAATAATAATGTTTTATGACGCTAAATTGATTTTATCGTTAGATTAAAACTTGCTTCCTTATGAAGACAGACGTGTTTACGAAAAAAAAAAAACTATAACAAATCTGTATAAAATATAAATAGGCAACCCAAGGGCGTGTCATCTATTTTTGTTGAAAAGTGGGGTTAATCATACCAACGTTCACAGCGGGCTAAGCCAACCCAAGAGCAACTCAAGGGGCCCAGCAAAATCCTGATCCGGGCACCATCGTATTAATAGCTTCATGACCGAATAAGTTAGTTTAAGCGGTTAAACGCTTTAAGTTTTATGTGAATATGATTTATCGTAAAACAAGTGATTATATTTGGATTTTGCACGGTCAAATTTTTTCGGATTAATAACAGTCTCAGTATTATAAATAGAAATTAGTTTTATATGTAAAGTGTACGAGAACACTTCGTATCAAGAAAAGAAAAATCCATTGCTAAAGGATTAAAAAAAAAAAAAAGCTCCATTGCCAAACAATGCTCGCAAAAAATTGTTAGAATTTGTGCTTAAGAATATTCTTATGACTAAAACTTAAGATTTATTTTTTGGAAATTTTGAATTTTAATTTAGAAATAAGTGAGATTTAAAATATTTTTACGTTGTGTTTGAAAAAGGAAAATTGGAGAAGAGGGAGATCAAAATAAAGATAAAAGGATAAACATATGAAAAGTTGTTGGAAAGGAGGAAAGTTTGAGAAAGGAAAAGCCACTTTCTTTTCCTTTCTAACCCATTAAAATTATTTTTTGTAATAGGAGGAAATTTATTAATGCTCTTATTTTTGGTTAAAAAATTAGATTACTTACATTATATATTAATAATTACAAATTAATGTGTATAACTATTATAAACTTATTAAATTAAATTTATATAAGTATTTTATATATAATTTACAAATTAAATATCTATTAGTATTATATATAATATTTATTTCTTTGAAGAATAAAAGTAAAATTTTTATATAAATTATTTTTTCCTTTCTTACTTTCTACCTTTTTTCAAATAAAATTTTTTAATTTTTTTCTCATAATCTCTTTTTAAATATAAAAAAAGATAAAAAATATTTCTTTTTGCGTAATTTTTTCTCTCGCTTTCTTTTTTGGTAATTTTTTCTCCCCAAATTTCTTTTTGTAATGGACAAAAAACAATAAAACTTGCTAGAACTTGCATCTGCCACGTGGCTCCACCATCTCTGACGTGGCAGAAATCGACGGGCCTGACATTCCCATTTGTCCTAGGCGTCGGACTAAGCAGCCGCAGCGGATCTCCAACTTGCATAATCCAACGGCTACTAACAAATCACCAAAGCCTAGAGGCCTGCAACGTAACGGAAATACCAAAGAGCATGGACCCCACCCGACCGTACCCCCAGCTCCCGATTCTACTTCAGATCCACTTGAAACTCTCTTCCGGTCTGTCCGTTAAAATCCTGTCGTCTCTTTAGTAGCATTAGTCACTAAGGCTTGTTAGGAGAAGTTGCTTTATTTACGAGAAAGAAAAAAATATATAGTTATTTTTTTTTTTTATTTTTCATAATTTTTTTATTAAAAAATTTATTTTTTATATAATTTTTTTTTATAAATTTTTATTTATTTATTTTTATTATTTTTATCTCATAACTTTTTTTTACTTATTCAAATAATTTATTTTTTAAATAATTTTCTTTCTCTTTTTTTTTTTCATTCCTTTATTTTTTTCCTCCATCCAAACACACTATAAGAAACCAATTATTATTATTTTTTC
Organism: Carallia pectinifolia; assembly: GCA_037832335.1. Taxonomy (NCBI): domain Eukaryota; kingdom Viridiplantae; phylum Streptophyta; class Magnoliopsida; order Malpighiales; family Rhizophoraceae; genus Carallia; species Carallia pectinifolia. The sequence continues at coordinate 7,643,902 of CM075449.1, forward strand.
CTTTTCTAAGAAATTAACAAAGAAAGAAATAAAATTAAGGTAGCAGATTCAAAATCTCAGTTTAAATCTATGGTAATTAAGCCAACTAATTAGTGATTAGTGAGAATAATTTATGAGTTTTTGATTTGGTGCTTGTAGAAATGCAGTGGCAATGATTGATCAATAGCGATCCTCATTCGGATCCACCTGTTTTTGTTTTTCGGGAATATCGTAAGTCGGTTTCCTCTTTTTCTTTGTCAATGCAGTTTTTTTCAGCTCTCAATTTTCTCTTACATTACAGAATTGAGTTTTGGAATAATTGAATTCCGTTTGGATTTGAATTTGTATTTTGATTGAGTTAGATTTTTGTTTGTTAAATTTGAAAAGTTTGTGTCTTTTGTGGTTTTGTGAGCAGTTGGGGTTTGTGTGTTTATTGAGCTGAAACCATGGCACAGAGGAATTGGGAAGCTGATAAAATGTATGTGCTGTTTGTTTGTAAGACAATTTTGTTTCATCAAAAAGAAAAATAAAATTGTTGGTACTTTCAGTAATTGACGTTTGTTTAAGAGATTTCTGTTAATGGGTTTCGGTGCATTTGGTTGATTTTGCTGTTTTGGTAGGCTTGATGTGTATATATATGACTATTTGGTGAAGAAGAAACTGCATGCAACAGCAAAGTCATTTATGACTGAAGGGAAAGTTTCTCCGGATCCAGTAGGTAATGACGATAGCTATAATTGTAACTTTGTTTCATTCGGCCTTTTGGGTAATGTGCTATCTTTATGAGGAAGTATTTTGTCAGTAAGCACGAATTTGTGTAAACATCATGACACGGGTGCTATTGGATTTGCTGCGTGGACAATCGTGGCTTTAGTTCTTGATAATACCTGGAAAACCAATAGCATTAGATTGGCTTGAACTGGATGCTACCAGAGGTTTTTTTTTTTTTTTTTTTTTTAAGAAAAAAAGAGTGACAAGTTAGTTATTGAGGAAGAGAACACTTAAATTGACACGTTAATGTGGGTTGTAATCTCACCGAAATATGCAGCAATTGATGCTCCTGGGGGATTTCTTTTTGAATGGTGGTCTGTCTTCTGGGACATTTTTATCGCACGGACAAATGACAAACATTCTGAAGCTGCTGCAGCATATATGGAGGTCACTTCTTAGATTTTAATGAGTACTTTAAGGATGTGGTCTGGATTTGTGTCCTATCTTGATATTCATACATTGCTGTGGTCTTAATATATGTAGGCACAACAAGTCAAAACAAAAGAACAGCAACAAATGCAGCAGTTGCAACTTATGCGTCAGGCTCAAATGCAGAGGGGAGGTCCAAACAGTCCAAATCTTGGTGGTCCTGTAAATCCTATTAGTTCTGATGGAATGCTGGGACAACCAAATGCTAGTGCATTGGCGGCAAAAATATATGAGGAACGTATGAAACTTCCTAATTCAGTGGATTCAGATACATCCCAACCTCTTCTTGATGCCAGGATGGCCCTCCTAAAGTCAGCAACCAACCATCCCAGGTAATTCGAGTTGTATTATTTGTTAGATGATATTTTCTCAGTTCTTGGCTTGTTGACTTCGTTGTTCTGACACAGCCAGTTGGTCCAAGGAAATCCTGGGAGTGTTACTGCAGCACTGCAGCAAATACAGGCAAGAACTCATCAGAATTTCATACCTAATTGCTCATGTGATTGCATCTGCTCGAACTGTTATGGTACTCTTTATTTTCCTATGTCTATGTTACTTAATTTGGTTCTCAATTTGCAGGACATCAAAGGTGATGTTAACCCAGGTGCTACTCAGAGATCCTTGCCTATGGCTCCATCTTCAAATTATGGGCAGGGTATCATGCAGTCAAGACCTGGAATGGGGAATGCAGGTAAATAGGATTGAAGACAACGATACACAGACATACATTAATAGGGGATTTTGAGCGTATTGGCTTGCAATTTTATTATTATTGAAATAAATACATTTTTGTGGCGGCCAACTTTAAGGAAATGCATACTTATGGTCCATTGGTTGCTTCTGGCTATGTACATGTTAGTATAAGGATGGTCCATTATTTTATAATGGGGAATTCTTTTTGCACTCTGATTTTCAGATCATAATTTCTTTTCTTCTTGCAAACTAGAGAAGGTTTAATCATCTAAGGAGAAGACTTTTAAGTAATGTTTATCTGTGAATATATCTAGGTTGTAAATATGGGGTTGTCAATGTAACCAAAAGTGCCAATTTCCTCATATCTATGAGAGCTGGCATGCCAGAGTTTGCAAATGTGAATAAAAGAGATCAAGTCCTTTGTTACATTATCTATGTTGCTTCCGGTAAGTATTTAAGGGTACCAGTGAGATAATGGTGAAGAAGGGATTGTCTCCAAGTTCTCTCTCCAAGGACAAATTTTGGGGAGAGAGTAACAAAACTAACAGCTTGTTTAGGGTTTCAACATTGAGACTGTTGTTCTTGTGCACCAGAGGGATATTCAGGAGAACTGTTCGGTATACATAGGGTTCACAAAATATCTGATATTGTAGTAGAAACTGGACTGATCCAGCCAGTGGGGCTGGGGAACCGGCAAACTGGATTTTGAACTTTGAATTGGCTGGTAAACCGCATTGGAAAATAACTGGAGTAACCCTATAGCAGTTAGCTACTGTAAATTCTTAGCTGCCATCTTTTTTCTGTTGTTACCAAAGAGGCAATGTCTTAGCTGCTATTTTGGTTATATTTCAGCGTCAAATCCCTGCTTGCTACTTTATTTCTCACTCCTCATCTAGAATTCAACTAGTCTTGACCATGAAGTCCTCGGTGACTTACAGATGGTCCTGTGACCGGTGGGAGACTGCTGAAGGTTTTTATCAGTTTTATTAATTATGTTACTGGGATAATTTTTTTTTTTCCTGCAAATAATCGTTTCATGTTTGTAACTAAGTGATAGACCAGTGAGCATGTAACCTGCCTCGTCTGAGTGCCTATAATGGTGCAAGTATGTGTGCCTGTGAGAACTTTATACACACCTCTGAGGAAGACTAGCTGCAGGACTTGTTCTGCTTTTTTGAGTTCTTGCACCAGAAACTAAAGCAATGATATTCGAGTGGTTATGATTCCTGATTTTCTAAATTTTGGTCAAGGATTTGTTTAATTAATTTCTTTTTTTTAACATTAGCTTTTTATCCAATATTATTCAGGATTGAACCCAGGAGTCAGTGGTCTTCCATTAAAGGGGTGGCCGTTAACTGTAAGTTTACCTTCTAGCTGTATTTGCAAAGAAATTGATCTAATATTCCGTCTAGTTAGCACTCACAAGGCTATTCTTGATCATACAGGGAATTGATCAAATTCGTCCAAGCTTGGGTGCACAAGTTCAAAGACCTCTTCTACATAGTGCAAATCAGTTTCACCTTTTGCCACAGCAACAGCATCAACTTTTGACGCAGGTCCAGCAACAAGGCATTCATGCTGGTTTACCGTCACATGGAGATGTGGATCCAAGAAAAATTGCTGGACTGCATAGAGGCAATTTGCATGCCAAAGATGGCCAACAAATTGCTAATGATGGTTCCATTGGCTCTCCAATGCAATCAACTTCTTCTAAAGTAAGTTTCTCAATGAGCCATCTAAAATGTAATAGCCTTCATAGTCACTGCATCAGGTTATCGGTTGTTCAGGTAAAAATTTTTCACAATTTTCTGCTGAGGTTATCTTAAGCAGATAAATGTGCCACAGATGCAGCAATCATCTTCACAACTACAAGATCCTTTGCAGCCACAGCAAGCACAGCAGGTTGGTTGAATGGAAATCCATAATGATTAGCTACAATGGAGTCCATGTTAATTCTCTTGTATGAAAGATAGTGATGGATTCATGTAACAGAATAACCGAAAGCGGAAAGGCCCCTCATCTTCTGGAGCTGCTAACAGTTCTGGCACGGGCAATACAGTAGGCCCTTCTCCTAATTCTCAACCATCAACCCCATCAACTCATACTCCTGGTGATGGAATTGCCATGGTGGGGAACATGCAGCATGTTAGTGGCATGCCAAAAGGCTTAATGATGTATAGCGCTGATGGTACAGGAGCTCTCGCATCATCCACAAACCAGCTGGTATGTACTGCTAACGAATTTATGATCTGAATAGTCTAGGGCTGTTGAGGAACATTCAGAATTTGCTTTGAACATATGATAGTTTCATATGGGCTTATGCAGCTTGAAGTCTTTAATACCTGCATAAAAGCTCTTGAAATTTGGTTTTCCAACGGATTTAGTTATGATGCTGTATTATTTGGTCATGTATGGTCCATGCTGCTGGTGCTGTCATTAGTGAATTGATTTCTAACATAATTAATAGATTGTCCATATTATTACAATCAGCAATAAATGGAGCAAATAATTGTTCTAAAAACCAGTCATCAAATTAATCCTGTAGAATGCTTGCTTGCTCTGAGCCACCAATGGTGTAGCAGTTTATTTTCTGGTTGTGTGCATTGTGCGCTTATACGATCCTTGAAGTTAGGTTAATTCTGAAGACTGCCTTCACGTCTCACTTTCATGGAGTGTTCCTTAATCCCTATCTCATTGCAGGAAGACATTGACAATTTTGGAGATGTTGGCTCCTTAGATGATAATGTGGAGTCTTTTCTCTCACAAGATGATGGAGATGGAAGGGATTTATTTGGTCCATTGAAGAGAAACCCCTCTGAACATGTTCTAGAGGCTTCAAAGAGTAGGCAATGTTTTCAACTTTTACCTTTTTTTGGAGCTGTCAGTGCTTTAGTTAATAACAGCAATGGCTATTTTCTGCTGATCTCAGGTTTTTCCTTCAATGAAGTTGGTTCAATTCGTGAAAGTAATGGCAAAGTTGGCTGCTGTCATTTCTCAACGGATGGAAAATTGTTGGCCAGTGCTGGGCATGACAAGAAGGTATAATGCATATAGTCTTTTTATAGAAGCCTGGAATAGACCTACTAGCTTTGAATAATGAGGAACAGAAGAACTGGAAAGGACAAAAAAAATGAAAACTGGATCAGAATGAATCCCTAGATTGCCTTTTTCTATCTCTGCACTCAACTGGAGACAGGTGAAAGATTATAGAGGCAGATAATTGTGACAAGAACGTTTAATAAAAAATGCACTGACATGGACACACACATATGAAAGGAGGCCTCTTCTTGGTTAACTATGTTTGAAATGGCTGTTTTATTCTATGCAATATGTTTAATCTGTCATCCTTTCCGTCTTATCGACCATTTACCTTCATGCCATCTTTAGTTATTGACCGGTTAGCTGGCTGCTAAATTATGTGACAGTAATGGGATGATGGATATGGCTGAAAATATGGTAGCATCTTGTGCATGATTATTCCATTGCCAAAATTCTTGTTGCTCACCGTTTTCAACATCTTTACTAAAGATCCACAGTTTGTTTTCATGACTTGACAAACAGATATTATTTTCTTCTAATTATGCTTGGGGCAATTTTGGAAGGTTCCATTAACATAATTGTTCCAAAAATTTAAGCGCAGAAGTTTTAATACATTCCAGGGACGGAATGGTGCACAAAAGTTGGAGTCAAGCAACTAAATCTCCATCATTAAGTTTTTAGTTTAAGAAACAACCATCAGAAGTATGAAAAATTGATGTCTCATTGATAACGGTTGTCTTGATGCTAGCATTTTCATGTCTGTAGGTTGTCCTTTGGAACATGGAAACTCTGCAAACTGAGTGCACCCCAGAAGAACACACCCATATAATAACTGATGTTCGTTTTAGGCCAAACTCAACTCAGCTAGCTACTTCTTCATTTGATGCAACTGTGCGACTCTGGGATGCTGCAGAAGTAAATTATTTTCCACATTACTTTCTTACTTATTATTTTGTTTATTTGGAAAAATTATCCATTAGCAAATAATTTGTAGTTGCATTCAACATTTATTTTCCTGAAAGCAATTGTACCTGTTTTTACCTTATAATTCTTTGAATATTTTTGCTCTGATGCTGCTATATATACACTTGCATTCTTCTAGTAAATTGACTTCCTATTTATGGCTGTAAAAAATAAAACCTTTGTAATGTGTCAGTATTTTCTTTTATTTTCCCTGGACATGCATTTAATTGTGTGACATGGCTACTGTATGCAATAGCTGGAAGATGAGGCTACCATGCGTCCATTTGATTTCTATATGTGATAAAGAAAATTTCAGTTCATCTTTACTTTTGCGTGTTGCACTATCTGGTTGATGCTAATCTTTCAACATCAGCTTCCCGTTTGTATCCTTGAGCACTATCTATGATGAATTATTGTCTATATAATTATTTACTATGCTATTTGAAAGACCTAAATGCAGTTGGAATTTGTTATCCCATATCATGAACATTCAGCGACAGCATTTGGTTTTGTTAATGTCAAATCTGGAAATCATTTACTATTTGGGTCTGCATTTCATATGCTATTAATAAAGGCTATTCTTGCAGCCAAGGTATTCCCGACAGACATATACAGGGCATACTTCACATGTGATGTCCCTTGACTTCCATCCCAAGAAGAATGACCTTTTCTGCTCGTGCGATGGTAACAACGAGATTCGCTTCTGGAATATCACACAGTTCTCTTGCATCCGCATAATAAAGGCCAGACTCACATTCTCTTTTTCTTGTCTTTGACTCCTCTTGGACTTCTAATGGGTAAATCATCAGTTATTTTAACTCTCCATTGTTTGATAGAGCAGGGAGGTAGTGCACAAGTTAGCTTTCAGCCAAGAATTGGACACCTACTGGCTGCAGCAGCAGAGAATGTTGTGTCTATCTTTGATGTTGAGACAGACAGTCGGAGATACACCTTAAAGGTGCTATTCTTAAAGGGAAATCATTCTTGGACACATAATGATGAACTCATTTAGACACAAGAAGGTTTTATACTACATGCAACACATATTGTATCACACTGATAACATTTTATATAACATAAATACCTTTTACATGAGGTTATGTGTCGATGTAGTCAAGTTCATTCTTAAATTAGACGCTTTCAAAACCAGGGCAATTGCCGCTTTTGGTCATTTTGTATGCTTATAGTGAATAAATAACGTCCTTTGACTCTCAGGGGCACTCCACAGCGATACATTCCATCTGTTGGGATGTGAATGGAGACTACTTGGCATCTGTCAGTCAGGAGTCTGTCAGAGTGTGGTCACTGGCATCAGGAGAGTGTATTCATGAACTCAATTCCAGTGGGAACAAGTTCCATTCTTGTGTTTACCATCCGAGTTACTCCACTCTCTTGGTCATTGGAGGCTACCAGGTAATGAATGCACGATGACTTATATCAGTATTATAAGTTCTAACTGCAGTGGCATAAACCCTAGAAATATGAGCACTTCCTAGTGTTTGGCAGCACGCATCCCACATGTCCTAACGGATCAATATATCTGTACAGAATCATTCGTGGGGCACTAATGTGCCTTAATTTTGGCCATTGAGATCTTTATTTTCGCTTCAATCTAGTTGAGAATCTCCAATATCTATATTTTGGGGGTTTGTGGCCTTTTTTTTTTTTTTTTAACTTAACGGGGATGTGCAAAGTCCATCACGGCCATGTTGGTTCTGTTTTACCTTTTCCACTTACCTCACAAACTGTTTGCACCTTTTCTACTTAACTCACAACCTCTCACGCTGATTCAGTCATTGGAACTGTGGAACATGGCTGAGAACAAATGTATGACCATGCCTGCTCATGAGGGTGTTATATCAGCTTTGGCCCAATCACCGGTTACAGGAATGGTTGCTTCTGCAAGTCATGACAAGTCTGTGAAGATATGGAAATAAGTCAGTCCCCGCCAATTTGGCCAAATTTCAACACCAAGTGTGAGAGGCCTGTCCATCCTCAGAGCAAGGATCTTCTAGAAAAAAAAAATAACGGGTAAAAGTCCATACCGTACATCAAGTAGGATTTTCTTCTCAATTTCATTTTTTTAGCTTTTCTTCATAAGAGGGACTCATAAGGGTCTTGTTGGTTGTAGCTCTCAGTTGGGTGCGTTGCATTTGTTTGGTTATAATCAGAAAGAAAATAATAGGACATAGCGGACTTCGGAGTTTTGCTTTGTTTTGAGAAGCTTTGGTGCACTTATTATTTTCGTAAACTGATATCAAAACCAATGGATGTTAGATTTTCCGATATACCATTTAAAACAAATTGGTTGTTCTCAAAAGAAATTTTTGGATAGACGAGATTGCTTTATGGTCTCTTTGTTGTGTTGTGTAGATGTTTAGGTTTTCACTAAATCAAATGTTTGCATTCTGCATTACATTACAAAAAGTGAGAAAAGAAAAAATAAAAGCAGCAAATGCGGATTGCGGAAGCTGCGGAACAACCGGGGGCCAAAGCCAAAGCCTGCTTATATATCTTCATTTCTCTAACTTTATGTACATCCAACTTCTAAGAGTGGCAAAACTAGCCTGACTGAAATCGAATATCAAAGTACATGATCCACTTATTTAAGGAATTAACATGTAATCTATGCGCGTGCTACGTAATATTGAAATAAATCACACATTTAATTGTTGTGCTCATTTTATTAAGAGCACGATAACGAAGATCAATTCAACTCATTGACACAAAAAGGTGCTTTGGCGTACAAAACTGTCATGTTGTGAAACATGAGGAAGAGTTTCATATACGCAAACTTTCTATTGTTTTTACGAAAAAGTTATTGTTACAACTCAAATTTGTACCTTAGGCTCATTGACACGGATGTAAGAAAATCTACACGACATGATATATAAGATATTGAAAAAAACATTGAGCATTAGGACCAAATTATGTATTCTTTCTTGTTATTTCTTTGAAAAGATTAGGGAAACACGTACTCTATATGAGCAGGGGATGATCCCCTTTTAAAAGGAAAAATTTTGGTGGACGGGGATACGGTGGACGGGAAAGAGATGTGGACGGGAAAGAGATGAGAAAATTTTTTTGTGCAACTAATTGGTTTATTTGTATAACAAAATATTGAATTATTGCAACAAAATTTGAAAGTGTTTTTTATCTATTTTTTTATTATAAAAATTAAGTATTTGATTACACAAATAAATTAGTTGGTTACATAAAAAATTTTTTCTATTTGTTCCGCATCTTTTTTTTTGCGTACACATAACAGCGCACCTTTTAAAATGTGGTTTGAATCGTTTTATCTCCAAGAAAAAATTAGCTTCTATTTTAAAGGGGCCACATCCTCTCCTCTGTATAGAAACATTTTTATCTTAGCTCATCATTTTTTTTTTCCCCTTTATCATTCAAGTAGAACAAAAGTGTTTTTCTTCTTCATATATATATTTATTTACGTTTATTTGAACAACCATACTAATTCCACCCCGTGCCTAATCCATGCCAAAATTTTTTTTTAAAATAAATAATAAAAATCATACAATTCTATTGCCCAAAATCAGAAAATGCAATGAAGAGGTTTAAGGAACCTCATGACGATGATCAATTCTCCCATCGTGTGAATTAGAAATGCATGCGCATTGGTTGGTTTGTGGTTCTACGGGCCAACTGCGAACCTACGCGTCCATGTGACTCGGGGGCTGGGGGACTTCCGGCTGACCACATCTTTTTCGGTTACTACATTAATGCCCAAGAATTAAAGTTCCATTAAATGGGATCACATTAGCTTTAACTTTTTTTTTTTTTTTCATCTTGGTATCTTCCAATCCAACTTGATTCGTAAAAAACAAAGAAAAAACTACTATATAATTTTATTTAAATAATATTAAAATAATAGTACTATTTTATATAACAGTATTTATTAATTAATTAATTAATTTTTTTTTCTTACATTTAATTATGTGCTGTAACACTTTGAAATTTTTTGAATTTTACGTAAAGTTAATAAGTTTCTTTTTTTAGAAAAAAAATGGACAGCTCAAATAGCATCAAAGTTGACCTCCTTTGTGGATTGAAAAATGAGAAAAAGAAAGAATAGACGAAAGCACACACATCCTCTAAGTCAAAGTTCTAACCTCATATGCGTTGCAAGCATCAAGATCAGAATGCTTGCAAGTTGCAACAGTGATCTCTGTGCTTTAACCTGTGACCCCATTGGAGTGGGCAGTTGGAAAAATAAATTTCCAGTCCAATAACAGCTGAGCCCTCATTTACTAATGGCAAGCTTGACAGTTGGGTTTATTATGGAGCCAGGACCTACCTCTTGTAGGGTGCTGCAGCATGCATGCATTTACTGTACTCTTTTCAGCTTATATATATATGCTATGCATGCTCTTCTCCCTTTGCACCAACACACAGAGTTCCCTCTGCCAGCTTATTATCAGTTTAATATTTATCTCTTTTTCTTTGTTAAAAGTTTAATGATAAATGGGGATGATTATTGGTCGTTGTGTTTTTGGCGCTCTCTTGATCTTGGTCCTTGTGAATTGTCTTGCCGAGGCTGATGACGTCCATGTTAGCGGGGACAAAGATGACAAGCACCTGTTCCTTCATGGTCCACAACTCGGAGGACTTGGTCGTGGGATTTACAAGAAGGGATTCAGGCACCGTGGGTTTGGTGGTGGTGGCGTTGGGGGAGGTGTAGGGGGTGGTGCAGGTGGTGGATTTGGTGGGGGTGCTGGTGGTGGCATTGGAGGTGGTGCCGGTGGTGGATTTGGTGGTGGCGCTGGTGGTGGCATTGGAGGTGGTGCCGGTGGTGGATTTGGTGGTGGCGCAGGTGGTGGCATTGGAGGTGGTGCAGGTGGTGGTGCGGGTGGTGGCATTGGCGGTGGTGGAGGCGGTGGTGGTGGTCTAGGTGGTGGTGCAGGCGGTGGCCTTGGTGGTGGGGCTGGTGGAGGATTGGGAGGAGGTGGTGGTCTAGGTGGTGGTGCAGGCGGTGGCCTTGGTGGTGGGGCTGGTGGAGGATTGGGAGGAGGTGGTGGTCTAGGTGGTGGGGCCGGTGGAGGATTGGGAGGAGGCGGTGGCCTTGGAGGTGGGGCCGGTGGAGGATTGGGAGGAGGCGGTGGCCTTGGAGGTGGGGCAGGTGGAGGATTGGGAGGAGGCGGCGGCCTTGGTGGTGGACATGGAGGGGGTCTTGGTGGAGGCATAGGACATGGAGGAGGTCTAGGGAAGGGCATAGGGCATGGCGGAGGTCTAGGTAAGGGCAAAGGACTTGGTGGTGGTCTAGGTGGTGGCATTGGACATGGTGGTGGTCTTGGTGGCGGCATTGGACATGGTGGGGGCTTAGGTGGTGGCGGTGGATTAGGAGGAGGTGCTGGAGGTGGCCTAGGCGGGGGCGGGGGCCTTGGAGGTGGAGGAGGTGCAGGTGGAGGAATTGGTGGTGGTGCAGGTGGAGGGCTCGGTGGTGGAGGAGGCTTAGGTGGTGGTGCTGGAGGTGGTGTGGGAGGTGGCTTTGGTGGCGGCGCAGGTGGAGGTGGAGGTCTTGGTGGTGGTGCTGGTGGCGGTGGTGGATTTGGCGGAGGTGGTGGTGGTGGGTTTGGTGGAGGTTTTGGTGCGGGCGGTGGCGCTGGATTTGGAGGTGGAGGTGGAGCTGGATTTGGAGCCGGCGGGGGTGGTGGCCACTGAAGTTCTACACTGCTGCCTGCTGCTTGCTCTTTTGCGAGAAACTGGTAGTTAAGCATTGCTTAATCACCTCGTACAAAACTACTAATTGGAGGGTATTTTTCATCTTCATTTCTGATTATTCTGTTCCAAATTCATCTTCTTTTTAGATCTATGCCCAGTTTTATATTATCTAAGATCTGCAAATGTCTCTGTTCTGTTAATTACCAATTGATGATTACTATCAATTATTGTGTAATCTTTATTATAATTATATATATGCAATGTCTATCTCAGACATAATTGTGTTTTTTTTCAAGTTTGAGGTCTGTACTCTAGTCACTAAATAATTTGCCTTTTTTTCTCTATCAGAAAGCAAAGCAGAGCATGGAAATAAGAAATAGGGCTATTGTATTGTCAAATTTCAATTATATCAAAAAAAAATGTCGTTATCATTTTGCCATTTTACGTTCAATGTTGTCTAAACACAGGGTCAATGTTTTTTAATGACATAGCAAGATCACCCATATATGTTTTTATTTTTTCACAAAAAAGAAAATTATGTAAGAGGACAACAATCAATTGCACCATAAATGCCAGAAATAAAAGCTCCTGCTGACCATAAATTACACAGGAGCAGCAGCCGCTGCCCAAGGAACTGGGCCTAGCATTTATTTTAACTTTGACGTACTGCTTGATAAAGAAGTACTACAACATAAGGGCTATACGCCTATACCAACTATATTTTTGATGATACATTTTGCGCTTTGGTCAATCATTAATCAACGTCATAAATATTGAATTTAAAGGCAATTTTCAGTGTAATTGGGAAGGTGCTCCAGCTTTAAAGACTCCAACAACCCAACAACAATTTAGAGGGCAATGCATATAAACGAGTTAAAGATTATTGATGAGAAAAACGATGCACAGTCGTGACCCATAATGGATACATTCATCTTTTTCGCCTCAATGCAGAACTGAAATGGAAAATAATTGATAAATTTTCAGCCCTTCAAGTCCAAGTGGGAATAATAAGTGCTGTCAATCCTCGCAAGAAAGAGAACAAAGTTACAAATTAAAGACCCGTTTGGAGTGGTTTAAATTTTTTGTTTTCTGTTTATTTTTCATAAAAAAAAATAGGAAACATGTTTGTTATTAATTCTGTTTTCTATTTTTTGTTGAAAAGTTAAAAGTATTTTTCAAAGAAAAAAATCAAATTGGAAAAATAATAAAAATAGCTTTCCGATTTTGTTTTTCACTTTTTTTTCTATACTTTCTCTCACAATATTTTCTTTCTCTATCCACCTTCTTTACCATATCTCTCTTTACTCATCATCTCTCTATCCCTCTATATTTTTTCTCTCACTATTATTTCTCTCTCAACTCATTCTCTCTCTACCCTCTCTCTCCCTTTTCTATCTCTACCATTCTCTCTCTACCCTCTCTCTCTCTACTCATTCTCTCTCTACTCTCTCTCTCCTCTCTCCCTTTTTTTTCTATTTCTACCATTCTCTCTCTACCCTCTCTCTCTATATTTTCTCTCTCTACTCATTCTCTCTCTACCCAGACTCTTTCACTTTTTTCTTGTTTTACCATTCTCTCTACTCATTCTCTTTCTACCATCTCTCTCTCTCTCATTTTTCTCTCTCTATCATTCTCTTTACTCGTTCTTTCTCTACCCTCTCTCTCTTTTCTCTCTTTGTCATTTTCTCTACTCATTCTCTCTCTACCCTCTCTCTCTCATTTTCTCTCTCTACTATTCTGTTTACTCATTCTTTCTCAACCTTTTCTCTTTATGTCATTATCTCTACTCATTCTCTTTCTTCTCTCTTTCTCTCTCCTTTTTCTCTCTCTACTCATTCTCTCTCTACCCTCTCTCTCTCTCCTATTTTTCTCTCTATATTTATACTCTTTTTACCATTTCTCTCACTATCTTTTTTCTACCTATTTTTTTATTCTTATAGAAAAAAAAAAAATAAAAATTGACAACAATAAACACAAAAATTCAGCAAACAGCAAAAACAAAAAACAAAAATTGAAAAATAGAAACAAAAAACTGACAGCGTTTCCAAATGGAACCTAACTAATTTCTTACTCGCTTACTAGAGATTTTGGTTTATCACTCCTACGGAAGCCTCCACCAGAGCTTGCATATTTTCTGCAGGCAGATTTAATGGGAGTCTTTCTCCTTAGATCAGTAGTAGTCATAATTTCGAACTTTTGTCTCTCTCTTTTAACCAAAAAAAAATAAATAAATAAATAAAATAAGTGTTATCAGTCAGTGCTTGCTTCCCTTTCAGATATAAAGCAAAAATAAACGTTAGTCAAACTAAAGCCATGGCTTAAGCCTCGTGATAAAAATTAAGTGTAAGTGCAGATAATGTTTAGGTAAATATACATCTTTTACCCATCATCTTTAATTATTTTTAAAATTTTATTCACAATATTTTTATTTTTTAAACTTTACTCTCTATATTTTTCCTGTCAATTTTTTTCACAATCTTCTATTAGTTTGTCGTTAAATTTAAAAGGTAGCAATGTAGTCATTATCACATCTTCCGACTCAAATGACGCATTAATATAAAATGATGACATAACATCTAATAAATTTCTCTTCTCAATTTTTTTTTAAATATTATGATTTTCAAAAATATTTTTATCTACATTTAACAAATTAATATTCTTTAATGAATTAAATTTGATTACATCGAAGATCATATTTAAGAATGAAAAATATTCTTTCGCATAGAACTCCGTGCCTCGTCCTTTTCTATTCAGCTCTATTCAAGTATTTGTTCGTACAAATATATATATAGATAACAGGCTTTTTTTTTTTTTTTTCTTTTTTTTTACTTTTTAATTTTATAAAATCATAAATAACTTCTTCCTTTGATTTTTTAAAAGTCACAACATTTAAAAAAAAAATTTACAAAAAAAGTTTATTAGATATCACGTCATTACTTTATACTGACGTGTTGTTTAAATTCAATAATGTGATAATGATTATACTGTCACTTGTCAAATTTAACGGTAAACTAACAGAGAGAGTGAAATTTATATATTTGTCTATATCAAAAAAAATTTAAATATTTGCCTAATTTTTAATATGTCCTGATAATGTGAGTTGAACAAATTTAAGGTGATTGACTCTACTTCAGACTTTGAAGTAAATTCTTACTCCTAACACATGGAAGTTGTTCCACGCGAACTCTCACGGCCATTTCTACATTTTCACCAAGTTAATAAGGCGAATCCACACAAAACCACCCTCAGGGCTAGATCCGGTGGCTCCAACATTCAGTTTCTGGTCAAATAAAATCTTTTCGAGTATCAAACCCACTTAAAAACTTAAATTTGTGAGAGATGAAGTATAAATTATATTAAATCGTTATATTTGATATAGATATTATATATATTGAATAGTACACGTAGATACTTAAATAATAATTTTTGGTTATTTTTTCAAAAATTTCTTAAACGAAATTTTAAGATCATATTCATTTAGATGGAAATTTTAATTTTACGCCGCTCGATGCAAACCGTCCGTATACGATAAGGTCCGGTATTTTATTAATATAGGACTTTCTACCTTTAACAGCTTCTACCGAGAATTCGGCGGAACCGGTAAGTGGTTGAAGAAAGATTTGTTCTTTGATAATTGATACCAACGACGGCCACGGCGGCGGCGCTCACGGTCACAGCAATGGACGCTGGATCATGCAATGCGAGAATTCTCTCTGTTCAGTCAATGGGTAATGCTTAGTCAAAGGGTAAGTCCACAACAACTTTCTCACTTTCTTTCTGTCTATCTGGATTTCTTTTCTTTTTTTTTTTAGAGCATTATTACAGTATTAGAATTGGTGTAAGAGAATTTATCCAAATGTAATTATATTTTAAAATTTTATAATTACTGTAATATTTTTTACAGATTAAAATATAATAATGTAATAATATATATATATATATTTCAAAAAATGTCATGCTGGCTGTTAAAACTTGAGGCATTATTACGTTTAGGTAAAATTTCTCTGGTGCCGTAATATTTTCTTTATTTCTGTATATGCTCTGTTGTCCACAATGCGTACTCGGACTTGGAGGCTTGATTGGACGATTCTAGTGTGTCAACTTATCTTCGGTACCATTCATATGCCACATTTTCTGTTTCTATAATTGTTTGGTTGTATTTTTCACGGGGTTCTTGATGCGATTATAATTATGCATATATTTGGGGGCTTGTTGAAGAGGCTCAATTTCACAAGTGATGCATATTGCAGATTGTCACTGTGTTTGCGGATTTATGTGTCTTTGTTATGCATGGAATATTTGTATTTCGGTCCTGTTTAATTTTATTCAAAGTTTGTGTTTGATCCAAAAGCTTATCAGTGTTCTTGGTCTTGGACAGTCTAATCTGACCAATACAATAAAGCATCCCACTATTGTCCATGTTCATGTTTTTCTTTTTTTTTCCTAATCATGCGGGATAATTATGTCTTCTTTTTCCTTTATATGGTTTATGTTCTTCATGTAGCATTCAGACCGAATGACTCTATGAAATTATGTTGATACTTCCGCATAAGCGACAATGCAGAAGATCCACATAACAAGAAACGGGGAACTGTGGAGAACCCAATGAATTTTTTTATGAGTCTGATAAAGTAGAAGTAGTCATTGCCCCATTTGGGGATAAGATCGTGTGTGATCATGAACTTCCAGCTGCCAATAGAAGCAATTTGTTCCCTGATGATGAGGAAGTAGATCCGGTGCAGAGAACTTTCTTGGTCCAAATGAGTCTCTATGAGATTGGTGTTCAGAGAGGATTTCCCATAACAGATAGATTAGCTATACCTTACAGAAAGCTAGATTAATTTACAATTACTTTATAGTTGATTGTAGTGAGTTCTCAAAGCCCAATATATTTTCCCCCTTTCAATTTTTTTTTCTTCGTCTACTAGAGGTTCAACAGGTCATGAGTTACATGTGTGAGTGAGAGAGAAAGAGAGTAGTTTTCCACTTCTCAGGATGATTTGATCTTCGACTTCTCAGGAAAATGCCAATAGACATAACCAGTCTCAGTTTCTATTGCATGATGCAGAGAGTATTTTCTTTCTTGGTAGAATGACATGAAGCATTACATGCCTACTTTTTGCAATCTACACCTTTGCAACTGTGAAGATTAGATATTTCTCATTGATATGGATGCAACCCAGATTCTCTCATCAAGAATTGCTTGAACCATCTGGCTGATATTTTTGGTGTTCTCTGCATTGTTCTGCGGTCTACGTAGTATAATCCAAAGCATATTGTATAACCATATGTCCATTCAAAGTTGTCTATCAGAGACCACACGAAAAAGCCCCTTACATCTGCTCCCTTCCTGTGTAACAAGGACCACAATGGACATGATTATTATGAAGCAGTTCTAGTGCATAGGAAGTTGCTTAAAACCACCTGAGATTTCCCAGTAAAAAACCCAACTAAATTTATTTGCTACTTCTCAACTATAAATATTACTGATTAAGGGAATGTTACACTACCTCATTGCCATAGCTACCGATGCAAAGTAACCCTTCATATATTCCACTCTGCTCGTGTCGTTGAGCATTTCTTCAATGGTGCCACCACAAGCTTGTGCGTATCCTGCAGGGAGTGTATTTCAATTCTGGGTGACTGCTTAAACTGATGATTTACAGAAGCATATTGTATGCATATGTTATGCAGCTGAATGATTTAAATGGTAGTTGAGGTTTACGGGATTGAAGTACCGTTTTCTGT
Source organism: Carallia pectinifolia (assembly GCA_037832335.1). Lineage (NCBI taxonomy): Eukaryota > Viridiplantae > Streptophyta > Magnoliopsida > Malpighiales > Rhizophoraceae > Carallia > Carallia pectinifolia. The sequence goes on from CM075449.1 coordinate 7,661,203, forward strand.
GATGAACATCGGCGTGTTGTTGTATCTGTTTTTGATGTACATTATTGTTTTCTCTATCCCTTTTGGTACGACATAAAATGAGGGCAATGCTGTCTACAAGAGCATAAAATTCAATGGTGAGTGTTAGTGGAATTATGTCAGCCACCCATCAAGTTTTGTTGTTATCAGTATCCAAAAAGAAGGCAAAAATTTCTAACCAAATATAAACGTTAGAAATTATCGACTCAGCCATTCGTTTGGGAACTTAAATATAAGCTTACCTGCCCTCCTATCAAAGTTCCATCTTTATTTCCTGTAAGCTGCACGAAAGTATCTTCAAAAAAATCGTAAGCAGTACATGGTGAGAACATGCAATCCTTTGCATAGAGAGTGGTGTAATGGTTGATGCCAATGAAATCTAATTTGTTTGCCAATTTCTTCTTTTCTGCCGCTGAAAAAGATGGCAGCCTTAGACCCACTAACTGTCTCAGTTCAGGTGGATAATCTCCATATATGATGGGATCAAAAAACCTAAGCAGACAAAGAATAAAGCAAAGAAGCACATTGGTGTTTCCAGCTGATGAAGCCAATATCAAACATTTTGCTTCAAGCATAAACTAATATATGCCTCGGTGAAACTTCTATGGTGGCTGAAAATATTGAATTTTGAAACTAGAGACATCAGGTTTGAATTTACTTAGATAGGATGGCTTAGGCTGAATAATTACCAAGCAAAATCTCAAAAAAAAAAAAAAAAGAAAAAAGAAAAAATTACCAAGCAGCTTGGAACATTAAAGTCCGTTGAGCAGCCAAGCGATCAGTGGGAGTATCTCTTAGTGGCTCATACCAGTAGGCATCTGTTACAATGCCAACCTTCCCTCCTTGCTTTTCCTGATCAAAGACGGAGGATTTCAGATTTCGTCTTACCCTTAGAGTGATTCAGCTTCTTATGAACGAGAAAATTAAATTAAAGCCTTTGCTGAGACTGTCTAATAAAGAACTACAATATAGACGTCAGCACTGCTTTACAATTACCTGATACTTGCTTCTGTAGATTTCAGTTGCTGTGGCATGCGCCAGAATCATGTTATGACCTGCCAGGTAAGGTTCGAGAGCAGACTCGCCAGAGGGGCAATCGCCTGCTGGGTGAGAGCAGCGGCCAGGCGGATATTGTCCATTGTAATAGCCATATTGCACCATCATATTAGGCTCGTTGAGAGTCACCCAGTACTGTACCCTGTCACCAAATGCCTTGAAGCAAACCTCTGCAAAGTGACCAAAATCTTCCCTACAAAATTGCATCATGTCTAATGCAGTGAACAATGCTCTAGAGGGGGCAAAATATACTGATAGATAAGTTTGATATTCATAAGAATTAAAAATCTTAATTAAGTTTTAAGCCAAAAAAATGGCTCCTTTTTTTTAATTTTTCATACTAGTGGGGGCAAATGTAATTTTTCAGTGGGGCAATTAGATAATTTACTAAAAATATAGATAGATCCACCCCCTGATGCTAGGGAATCTAACGCTTTTCATTGCCTTTGGCCATTAGAATTGAGGAAGCAGGAGAGATAGTTACTGTATTTGAGAGCTCAACCACGAGCCATATCGATCTTCTAGTTCCTGAGGGACATCGTAATGGTTCAAGGTAACAAATGGCTGTATACCTATATAAAGAAACAGATTTAGTCAGAAATTAAGTTTGCTGATTATATATGTTTTTAATTTGTTTTAATATATTGTATAAATTATAGACCCAATTCACCCAGTAGTTAATACTTGCTTGCATGTCTGAAATACTTGTGCATTAATAGCTGTGTACAAATTTCATTCACATAATCTGTCACTGTTACCTTTGAGGAGAAGAGCATCTATAAGGTCGCTGTAGAACCTAATTCCATCTGGATTGATCTCTCCAAATCTACCCTCTATGGACCACAAAAAAAAAAAAAATAATAATAATAATAAAATAAAACCACACAACTTAGAAACATGGCTGAGGACCATAAAATTTGACCAACCAACATCTCTATCTCAAGAAGAAACTACTTTGTGAGACATACTTGGGAGGACCCTGGACCATGAAATTGAGAATCTGTATGAATTCACCCCGAGGGAATGCATCAACTCTATGTCCCGCTGAAGCACACCACAAAGAGCTAGTTAAGTTGATGTGTCATTTTCTGATTTGCTTGTAAAGTTCAAAGATAATTTAGCAGTAATAAACAAGAAAAATACCTTCTGGCTGACAGAATAAATTAATCTACCAACAAGTCGGTTTTCTAATATTTCTAGGACCACCGACAAGTCGTACAAAAAATTCTGAAAATAAAATAACGCACAAATGTCTCGAGGCCTTCCTTCCGTTTGAGAAAATGAAAAGACACACACAAAAAAAAAAAAAAAAAAAAAAAAAGAAGCCACAGCCAGAAAATGACGCCTTCCTTTTGACTACGAGAAAAGTCAAGACTTAGCAAGGAATAGAATAAGGGGGCCTTTTGTATGGGACACACAATCTCATAAATTTATTTGCATGAAAAAAGAAAATTATATTATATGTAAAATATTTTATGTAAGATACAAAATTTATATTAAAGTATATTACATTACTATAAAATCTCATTTGCATTTTATAAACTATTAACATATATGAGAATTGTGTTTAAAAATAGTTTCCATTAAACTAAGGATTTAAGCCATATTTGATCCTCGTATTACAGCAGGTGCCTGTACTCGTTAACCGGCGACAAAAATATTTGGTCTAGGCTTCAGGAATGTGTGATTTTTTTTTTTTAATAAAAAAAAGTAAAAAAAGTATTAAATTATACATGGTAGCCCGTAAGTGAAGCTGCCAGACTCTTCATGTGGCTCAGCCCGACCACGTTTTAACATAATGACTTTTTTTTTCTTTTAAATGAAAAATTAATGATAATATTCTATAATTTTATTAATAAATATTACAATTTCGTACTCAAAAAAATATAAAGTGATCAAATAATTATAATTATTTTTTGTATCAAATAGTGCTACAAGTTTAACTACATTACTATCTTAACAAAATTTAAACTCATAATATTTTTCATAAATTTAATTTTTTTTTTTAACAAATTAGACTTAACCAGCGGTGCACGCAACGCACCATTTTCAACACAACTGAAGGCCCACAAGGCCAGATCCTTCCAGGAATCACTGTTTTAATCCCTTTTCTTTTGGGTACAAAATTACTGTTTTAGTCTAAAACAAGACCTTTTTCTTTTTTCGATAATGATAGATCGCTGGAATAGGAGCTGGTCAGGATAAAATAGAGGTACTTTATATGTATATTATTTATAAATTTATTATATATTAATCTTAATTATAAATTTTACATGTATTTAAATTTTTTTATTCATACAAAATTATAAAAAATATATATATAAAAAAAAATTCCGCCCTCTCTCTACATAGAGCCTCGTCTCCGTGTATGTATGAAAATTCATTCTTTTTTGTCCCTTTCAGTAATATAATACGTAACTTCAGAAACGATGTTCTTGACATTTTATGGAATCGGAATGGGCTCCTTTGATATTGACAGTTAACTACTAAGAGATATTTTTTTTTCTGAACAATAAGTACTAAGAGATGTTTGACAGTTGCATGTGATATTTTGTATATTCAGTTCACAAATGTGTACATACACATAAAATTTGAGATATGTATTTATTTAGTTTTAAATTTTTATATTTATTTATATTTAAATTTTAAATTTTTGTAAAATTTTATTTCAGTTTTAAATTTTTTAATTTTACTCTAAATCACAATCCGTTAAAAAATAAGTTTGATTAACGAAAATTAATTTAAAAAATAAAATATATTATTTAAATATATATATATATATTAAAAAATACGCTTAAACAATAGCGTATGAGTTAAGACTTTAGATTTTTTGTTTTTTTAGATAACACAACGTATTTTTATTAACTGATAAATTTAAATAGTATATTTTACCTTTTTAAAATAATTGTCATTAGTCAAACTTAATTTTTAACAGATTAACTAATGAGAGAACTAATTTGGAGCAAAATTAAAAAGTTTAGGACTGAAATGAAATTTTAAAAAGATTTAAAACTTAAATGTAAAAAAATATAAAAGTTTAAAATTAAAAAATTATATATCCCCATAAAATTCCCAAAATCACAGGTGATGACAAGAAAAGAAAAGAAAAACTTTGTGATACTAACAATAAAGATGTTGTAGTGCCATTTGTGAGTAGATTATTTTAGAGTAGCTTCTAACTAATTATATATGTAATATGCTTAATGACGAAATCAAATTGTAATATTAAATGTAATCATTATTACCAAGTATCGGTGATAGTGATCATCAGCTACGTCACCATTGCTTCCGTCCCTAATTTTCCCTGAAAGTAGCAAGTGCATGGTCTTTAATTATGAGGAAAAGCAATCGAGGGGCCATCAAGTAAAACTTTAAAATACATATGGAAAATTATAGGTCTCTTGCATACTGTGGATAAATGAAAGAAAGGAAACAAAGAGGAATTCGGCTTAGCCTAGTGTCATCAAGCGTTTGCCTCATCGGAAGTAGCGGAAGTATGAATCCGCGCTCCCTTTCTCACCTCCTCCCTCCCCTTCAGACTCAGACCCTCCCATCAGACAGAGAAAAAAAAAAGAAAAGAAAAGAGACAGAAAGAATAATCTATGTTTCCATATATAATGTGGAGATAAATGACCTGTTCAGGGCCAATTTCAGTTCATTGTGGCTAAATTGACCGTATGTGTACAGTCATAACAGCATTTGTGCATACCTGGCATATGTGTGAAGACATCCCAATTGCTGAGACTTTTGTTGCCCGCCAGAAAGGCTCCTTCGATCTGGATTTCAATAGAGAGATATGTGTTTTGATTTGGGATATATGTGTTTTAAATCCATCTTAACTAAAAATGCTCAAGTCATTTGAGGTCATTCTTTTTCCTCCTCTTATCATTCATATAAAATATGGTCTATTTCTTGATTAGAAGTGTTAAAATATCTCACATTTGAAAAGAAATAGAAGAATAAACAACTTATAAGTGATGAAGACTTATATTCCCAATACTTTAAAATTTTCAGTTAAGATATGTTAAACTCACTTCTATATTACTTATTTAGACCCTACCTATTTTTCTACCAATTTTAACCCTATCTATTTTTCTTCAGTTTTGGGCTCTCGTGGTGGTTCCGCAACAAATGATATCAGAACTGATAGTTCAGCAAGAAACAAGAACGAAAGGCGCATATGAAATATTTGGCTGCGGACTCCAGATTAAAACTTAGCAAGGCTTTGCTTGTTATTGAGCTATTAGACCTAATAGAGTGGTGCGTGTTCAAGCAAAACAAACCTGATATAGAGAAACTTATATTTAAGAGAGAGATTATTAAGATTTTATACGTCTATTGGTGTATTAAAATATTCTACATCGAAAAAAAAAAAAAAAGCAACTAATAAATAATAAAAACTCATATTTTTAATACCTTAAAATTTTAAATTAAAACATAATTTCAAACTCATTTTTATATTACTTCAATCCTCCTCTTATTTCTCCTCAATTTTACGCTCCCGCGTTTCCGCAACAGGAACGTCTGAAGACCAACCCAAATGTCATCCTCACAACATATCCTGTCAGTTGTATTCGTGACGTAAAACAAAATGTAATCTTTCACACTGTCGTTAACTTACTGTAATTTTCACTATTTTATCCAAGTCTGAGACCGACAACCACGAACCAAAGAATCAAATGGAACGAAATTAATGACACTTGGCAAAATTTTATCGTATTATTTAAACCTTTGCCTACCCAATTGTTTCAATGTAATCTTTCACATATGGTAATCCCTATCCTTTTTAGCCATTTCAGTGGAGATTAACCAAGTACATAAGAAAGATGCTTGTACAGTAGACCGGACCCAACCAACATGTCGGGACAAAAGAACCTTCGGGTTCCGGTGACAGAAAGTGGGTGGGTTCAATGAACCGCATTAGGGTTGCTTGCAGGACTGAATAACTGAAGATCAACACTATACATTTTGCATAAAAATACAGGTCAAGAGTTGTGATTAGATGTTGTTCAAAAAAGAAAGTTGTGATTAGATGCAGTTACGTGAAAGGAATGACATGCTGCGTTTGGAAGAAGACAAAAGAAAAAAAAAAGAAAAGAAAAAAGAGGAATAATTGTATTTGAAAAATATTTCAAAAGAAGAAAATGAAGGAGAGTTAAATTATTTTTCTTCCTTCACATTAAACTTATTTATTATACAATTGAGGAGAAAAAAAATTATCCTCTTATATGTTTACAAAAGAACTCTTTTGTCTGTGTGTGCGCGAGCGTGTGAACATACATACATACATACTTTTTTTTAGAGAAGATATATATATATATTTTTTTGTTTTATTCTTATTCTTATCTTAAAAAAATTATTTTTTTCTCATATTATTTATTTTTAAATATAAAAAAAATAAAAATTATTTTTTTCTTTTTCACTTCTCTCTCATTTTGCTCTTCCTTACTTTTTTTTTTGGAACACAGTGTAAAGCAGACACAAAGGTCTCCACGGAAGAGCAAGAGAACACAGTTGTTAGCCGACACTGAAAAATATCTGCAAAGACATCAACAAAAGATGCCAAAAAAGTGCACTGTGCCACAAGAGAATGTCTAGGAAAAAAAGTGGGAAAAATGTTGCTAAGCAGAGAAATTTCATTGTCACAAGAGAATCATAATGAAATGGTGAGCGGGTCTTATAGGATAAAAAATTATTTTTTAAAAGAAAAAATAGTTCAGTCAAAAAAAAGAAAAAGAAAAAATAGTGTATTTTCTAGCAAAACTTCAAGATTAAAAAAAAAAAACTTTTTACCAGGTAGAATTGGCATGCCAACTCATTTCCGATTTTCCTCTAATTCATTTTCTCTCTTTCACAAAACTGGGCTCTTGCTTTTATCAGACAAAAAGGGCTTCGGGATGGCAGCAGATCAATATGCTCTATAAACACATAGCAGTAAATTTAACCTCTAAGGCCAAGATTAAACTACGTAAGGTAGCTATAATCCAGTCTGCCTACTTCGACATGCACGGCATGGCATACTAAAAAAGCACCCGGCAGAATAATTTTCAGAGATAACTTAAAGAACCCAATTAGTTTCTTGGTAAAAGCAAATTAAGCAACATTTCCACACCTGATAAGATGATGTTGCAGTACCGAATAGAAACGACTGTGGAAATTGGCTACGGTCCAGGGAGAACACAGAAGCAGGGACCTGCAGCAAAAGCAGAAGACACAGAAAACAAACCAACCAAACTTTCTTCATCTCTTCACTGTGATATATCGGTATATCTCTATCTCCCTCACTTTATGTGAAAAAGATTGTCAATTATATGATACTTTGTGTGGCTGCTAGCTGCTCTGCCCTACTTATAGAGGGCAAAAATTTTGTTGACATTATAAGAGGAATTTTAAACCAGCAACCAATTAATATATTGATATTAATTCAGACTTATCTACAATTATAATTTAATGTTTTAGTAAAATTAAAATTATTTATTATATTTTTATTGTTGTAGCCGAAGTAAAAGTTGTTTGAACTTAATATATAAGGAATTTAGTGTCTCAGATTATTGTGTGACTAGTGAACATATTAATTAAGAGATTATAATAAAAGTGTGTGTATCACGTTTATTCAGTTTAATAAAGTTAAAGTTAAAGTTAATTAATCTCTAAAAATGATATGTGGTGAGATAATTGAATTAATTAAAAAATAAGAAAATTCTTAAAATTTATTAAATGAGATTATATTTTTATTTTAGTGTAGTTATGTAATCATAATTTTTTGAACAGAAACTCCTTAGTTCGGTTTGGAAGTTTTAATATTCCTTCTACCAGTCATGATCAAATCAAAAGCCAACGGCACAAATGGCCCAGGTATGTACAATCGACTTTAAGAACAATGTTGACCTTTTTTCTTTTTCAGGGGGTGGGGGCTAATATGAACCCAGAAAAATCTCTATGATAGGTGGCAAAAAGCCAAAACCTGTCATGATCCTTATGCTTTATGGTGCCAAGTTGAAGGGGTAAGCCGTGATTGGACTCGAACTTTTACAATGTGTTTAAAAGAGAGAAAAATGAGTGGAGTGAGAGAAAAACAAAAGAGAAATGAATAATTGTTTGTATTAAAAAAATATTTTTAGGAAGAATAAACTAAAAGAGAGGAATACTAATTTTTTTTTGATCTATTAAACTTATTTTTTTCAAAATTAAGAAGAAAATTGTTGATTTTTTATTATTTTTATTTTATTTTTTAAAATTGAAACAGGTAAGTCCTTAATAGATATTGTTAGAAAGTTGTAAAAAAGAAAATAATAAAATAAATAAATAAATAGTAATTCGTGAGAGAAAAAATTGTGAGAAAATTGTGTTGTTTAGATTAATGAGAAAGTTATGAAAAAAATAATTAAAAAAAATAAATAGTAATTTGTGAGAGAAAAAATTGTGAGAATATAATATTGTTTGGATTGATAAGAAAGTTATAAAAAATAAATTATGAGAAAATAAGAAGATAATAATAATATTTTTTGATCAAAATTTTCTAATTTGTTTCTTTTCTCACAAAACCAAACAAACCACAAAAGAGGGAAAGAAAGAAAGTAAGCCAGCACAGTACATGATACGGTTTCTTACAGTCCTCCTACAAAACACCTCTTAAAAATCGAAGTTCTAAACAAAGCCAGTCTTTTAAATAAATAAATAAATAAATAAAGCCAAAAAACCATGCCAAAAAGCCAGTCTTACGCTTCCCAAACAAAGCCAGTCCAGAGACCCCTTACATACCACCAGAAAACCATCCCCTGCAGACCCTTAAAAATCGGGATATGCAATTTTAAAGTTTTATTCTTTTATATATATTTTTTTAGTGTTAAATATTTTTGAAGTTTCATTTAATTCTTAAATTTTTTAATTTTTTATTAAATTAGTACATCTGTTAACAAAAAGTAATTAATCTATTAAAAAAATAATTTTGACCTTATAAAAATTATTTGAAAAAAAATTAAACACAATAATTAAAAAATTTTTCTATCAAAAAATATATATTTTACATATTTAATTCGTATATTTGTTGATTAAAAAAATATTTTATATGTATATTTATTGATGAAAAAAATATTTAATTTATTTATTTGACTTTTCTTTAATAATTTTTATTAAATTAAAGTCATTTATTAATAAATTTATTATTTTTTATAAATAAAAAAATAATTTAATAAGAAATTAAAATATTTATAATTTAAATAAAATATTAAAAAAATTTAAAATTTATATAAAAAATACAAAAATTTATCATCAAAAAATTATATATTCTCCTTAAAAATCAAAGCTCTTACCAAAACAGCATCATGCCTAGGCTATTATGTGCATCTTCGACCCCGTGTCCAAAGCCTTGGGAAAAGTGAGCAGCATGTTTAAGGTCCAATAAATTGACCGGTATATGCCCCCACAATGACAGCACTAGCCCTCCAACCCAAAACCTACCCCCGCACGGACCCTACTAGCCAATAGTCATCAAACACACAGCTCACCAAACCCCTTTCAAGTATTTCCACATCTTTTATAGTCTTCCAATTAAAGTGACGTTCACATCTTATTAAAGTGATGTTGTAAGTGCAATAGGATGTAATAAGAGTCTTATGATCCCGTAGAGTTGTCCAATAAAATTCTCTTCAATTCATTAACTTCGGCCTCCATTTAAAAAAAAAAAAAAAAACACACAGCTCACCAAAAACAGCGGCTACGGGGCCCAAACTTGATGTCATATCTAATGAAAGCTATCGAGATTTCATCAGCATCCCACCCTAGGCAGCAAGCGTTCCACCCAAAGCAACACTGGCAGCATGAATCCTCCGACCCATGTTGAAGCAGCCCCTAGCTCTAGCCAAAGAACAGTGCAACTGCTAAAAACCCAAGCCAACCAGCAAGCCACCATCTTGCAGCAGATCCACTCGTCTACCCACGATCACACCTGCCACAGCCCGCATGCCAAAATGCAAGAAAACACCAATCAATAGGGATGAAACCAATCAATTTTATTAAATAACTCTATTTTCCTATTGTATACATATATAATTTATTATACCACCCAATATGATAGTTTTAATAGTGATCTGACGTATATTTTATATAGCCAACTCAAGTTTAAATTCTTACATTAGTATTCTCTGTCTAATATTTCAAATTGGGTGTTTGTGCCCAAAATGAGCTTGATGGACTGGTAGGCCGGTTGTTGGATTTCATATTCAACAGTCGCTACAATTTGTTATGGTAAAGTTTTTCTCGAGTTCATTAGTATTTAAGTGGTGGATCCTTCTTATGAGAGAGATTAAATGAGAATGTCAACGATCCAAAAGTCGACTTCGGCGCCCAAGTACTATGACCAATATATTTAAAAATACTTTTTTTTATCCAAAAAATATATATATAATTTATTACAAAAAAAATTATTTTTTTCTTATCACTTTCTACCATTTTTTTAAATAAAAAAATTTCAATTTTTTTTTACTTCCAAAGGTCATTCATTCATTTCATTGTTGACTAAAGTTAGCCGAGAATTATATCATTTGTTGTAAGACTGGTAGCTTCAATAAGATAGATGATTGACTGATATATTAATAGATCATATTAACGTTCATTGAACCTTTTCAACATTGATATTCTAATTTTATAAATGTGCTGAGTAAGCCTTTTAAAAATTTGTGGATAAAGTTTTTTAGTAAACAATAACTATGTTAGCATTTTAATTTTAACATCTACATATGCTTTTCACTTCAATGCATAATTTAGGAATAAAACAAGATATTTAATTTTACCTACTCTAACCTGCTAATTATTCAATCGAATATCATACAATTTTTCATTCACACAAAAAGCTTATAGTTTTTTTTTTAACACCAGTAAAAAGATCCATCATGTATATGTAGGTTATCAGATCTACAGACTGAAACTAGAATATCTTCTGTGTGTGTGTCTCATTCAAATCAATCCATAAGAATGGATCCCCTACCTGAGTACTGTTAAATTCGAATGGGTCTCTCCTAAACCCACCACAGTAATTACTAAGTCTAGAACCAGTCCATATACGCATAGTTAAACTAACAATTAAAGAAAAACATTACCTTCAAATGCGAATACTGAAACTCAAATCTAAGTCGTGAATGGAAAAGACACACAAATAACTACTAGATTACTACTTTTAATAATCACAGAGCTTATAGTATAAGAGTTATTAGCACTCGTCTGAATTATTTGCAAGCAATTAAAGCAAGTTAATAAAGTATTTACTGTCTGAAATTCTGAATCAGTCTTCCTCATCCAAAAGTACAAAAAAAATTACAAATATACGAAAACAACGACAAACGTGGCATCTTTTACGTGCGAAACGAGCTAGGCAAAGAGTTCGATTGCAACTATCATCAAAGATAGTAGTTTAGTAGTAAGTTAATGTATATTTTATATTTGTGACCTGAGTATCAATTCCCGCATCCTCGCTCTTCCTTGATAAATGACTGAGTGGCAGTTGAGGTGGTTAAAAATTATAATGCATCTATGAGCTCTAAATTCGGCAATCGCTGTCGTCTGTCATAATCTCCTGCAACGAAAACACACTCGGTTTTGCTAGTACTCGAATAGTAGATTTGCCCCTTTAAAAGTAATTGAATGAGATGTTACAAATAAAAATTACTTCAATCGCAACTCATAAATTAAATAACTCATATACTTGTGATGAATCTTTTGTTTTTTGTTTAAAAAAAAAGCATCGGTTGCAATTATACGCGTGTTCTCTCCTTTGGGTTGCATACTATAGGGCTATAAGCATTTTTTTTTCCCCTTTTCCTTCATCTTTCTTGAGAAAGAATGGTTGGTCGGGATAGCAACTAAAGAGAAAGAGTTAGATTCTCTTTAGTTCTGCCATGCGTGGTATGTTTTTATCCAATCTGAAAAGATAAAACTAGTACAATGCACGAAAAATGAGCTAATATGAACATCATTTCTTGCTGTAACAAGTTAGAAATCTTTTTTTTTTTTCAAAGAAAAAAACTTCGATTCTCCTAACCCGCAGGCTAAGGTGCGTTTGTTTGCGTGATAACGCTAAGAAGTGAGTTGCGCTTTTTGGCAGGCAGTTGTATGATAGCACTACAGAAAAAAACGACGCTTTCGTGCTATGTTGACATTAAATAACTCATAGTTTTTAAACTCAAACCGTTGATAAACCTGGTGAAAAGGTCGAGTCACAGGTTTAATGGTTTAACTAATAACTTGACGGTCAAATTAGTAGATAAATTTCATTTGGTAAAATAACAATAAATACATGTCATTTTACCGTTTTCAAATAATAAACAACTAACATAATCATAAAAATAAAATAAAAGTCTACGTACAATCAGAATATCATCAAAGTAGAAACAACCTTCAAGTATCCATAATTTTTTTTTTATTTTGAATTGTTGTTAACTGAGTACTAATCTGACTGTTTGATTAGTTCGATTTTAAAAATTATGGTTATAAGTTAATAAGAAAAAGTAAAAAAGGTGTCCTTTAAGGGAAAATTTTAATGATTCAAACTACAGAACAATAAACCGTCTACTTAGGTAGTTTTTAAGTCACTAATTGAAGTAGTTCGAATGATTTTTAAACAGATCATTTTTTACTTCGATTATATGATTAACATTAAACTGATCCAAACTTCGGTTTACCAAATTACCGATCCGGCCACCGGATCAATTCAATTTTATATAATATGAAATAACCGTTAATCTTTGTGACTGGGAGAAAAAGGATACGATCCTATCATTAGAGTAATAAAAATGTGCGAGGCCTCTTCCTTCTAAAGGAAATAAGTAGACAACTTTGGAGGTGTGACGGTGTCAGCTAGCGGTAAGTCGCTTTAGGGTCTGTTTGGATTAACTGTTGAATGTTACTGTTACTGATTGCTGCTACTGATTGCTGATTACTGATTTTTACTTGCTGTTGCTGATTGCTGATAAAATTTATAAAGTATTTGATTAATTTTATACTTGCTGTTACTGTTGAATAATGAAATGTCTAATTTAGACATATAATTTGTGTAGATATATTATATTAAATATTTTTATTTTTATATTTTATAATTTTATATTTTAGAATAATATTTTATAAATAATATTGAGAATTATTTTACTTAATTTTTAACTTTTTTAAAAAAATATTAATTTTTATTAAATTATAAAAATTATTATATTTGAGATTTTTTTTATAAATGTCCACATTAAAGAAAATTAAAGTAAAAAAATATTATTTAAGAATATTTAAAAAAAATTATTGAAATTATATAAATACTAATAAAATAAATTAACATGTCTAATTCATATGTGAAGTAAAAAAAAATAATAGTAAAATTATGTAAATATTTTTTAAGGGTAATTTAGTCCATATAAATTATTATTACTATTAAAAAGTGAAAAGTAATCTAAAAAATAGCAAAAAGTAGGTCGGAACTGCTTTTCAACCGGCTGCTGTTAGGAAGTCAAATAAGGAAATAAGCAGAATAAAAAAGCAACACTAAAAAGTTTACCAAACACCTATCTTCCTACTTTTTGAAGATGAAACGCAAATGCACCCCTTCAAAAGCTAACCCAAACACCCCTTTAAACAGAAAAAGTCTATCTAAAACAATAACGCAAAACAGTAATTAAGCACAGCCTAGATATGCCAAACTGAAAATAAAAAATATTACGCATACAAAGTGTTTGGTTACGACACCTTTGGTAGGACAATAAAAATAAACGTAACGTACCGACATGCTTGATAATTCGAATTATTATTATTTTTTTATTAACAAGATTCAACTTAATTTAAAATAATGAAAAGTGTGCCTTTTTACTTAAGGAGATTGCCTTTTAATAATATGCTATCAGTTTCCCCTCAAATATTAAAACAAAACGACATGTGCATAAAAGCTGAACATTTCTTTCTTTTTTTTTTTCTTTTAAGCTCGAGTCCAGATAATCTTTCAAATAAAAAAAAAGCTCGAGTCTAGATAAGATTGAGTAGGACTGAATAGTTATTATTAGCTTGTCATGTAAATTTTTTTCCATTTTTTTTTTTCTATTTAGGAAGTTATCCTGTGAGGTTAAAGCAAAGCAAATGTAAAATATTTATAAGTAAATAGTTACACAATTTGTTCAATAATTAATATTTTTTTTTTTTGAATTTAACTATTTAGTGGTAGATTTTGTTAATAATAATCACTTCTATTTTTTTTTATAATTATTTATACGTGATATATATTAATTGACTATCAAAAAGTTAAAAGTCAAATATATTATAAATTTACTATTAAAAGTATTAATGTGTTGATTTTTAATTAGTAATTATAAAAAAAATAAAAAATAACTATTTATATCAAACCTCATCCAATGATTCATATTGAGTGTTCCCGTGTATGTATTCGAATAAAATTGCACTTCTAAGATTTCTGAATATTCATATGAAATTTTGGAGTGAATTAACTAAAAAACTATTTATATGAAATTTGATATAAATAATTCTACATTATAAATAAGAGTAATGATAAATATCTTAAAAATCGTATCATAAAATATTTCGAAATGTATAATTGTAAAAAGAATCATTGATTTTTTTAATACTGTTAAACCAAAAAAGAAAAAAAAAGTTAATTATTATTTTCATAATTATATATTTTAAAATTTTTTATAATATAATTTTTGAGATATTTATTGTTACTCTATAAATAATTCTATAAGGAAACAACCTTAAATGTAATAAAAAGAACATTCATTCATCGCCAAAACCCTAAAAACAATTTAAAAAAAAAAAAAAAAAAAGGCCCCAAAGAAAACACGTTTCACATTTCACAGCCAAAGATCTTTAATGAAATATCTTATTGATAGTCCGTATCCGTTTATTCTCACCGCTCATTCCTGTCCTTTATTTATTTTTTCTAGTGGAGTTAAACGAAAATGATTATAAAATATCTGGAGGCAAAAAAAAAAAAAAACCATAATTCAAGAATATGAAAAATGATGCGCCATTCAACAACCCATTTTATACTTCCTAAAACAAAATTCCTTATTTTTATAAAAAGACATTATAAATTCATAATTGCATTATTTAAAATAATAATTAATTATTGTGAAAATAAAAGTTTTTCCAAAAATATACTCTTCTTCTTGCCTGGCCACTCTCTTGGCCCGCATGCCAAAATGCAAGAAAACACCAATCCATAGGGATGAAATCACCAACAAGCGTTGGTGTAAATGATAGGAGTCCGTCACTACTTAATCAGAAATCTTGAGTTTTAGTCATTGGAAATGCCTTCGCGTTAAATATTTGTTAGAAGACCTTTACACCCTTTGAAATCCTATCTGGGACGGTCCAAATTAGTCAACCCATTGAATTAGACACTGGACAGTTTCAAACAAAAAAAAAAGATGAAACCAATCAATTTTATTAAGGAAAAATATAGGTGGGCGGGATTTGGTGGACGGAGAATAGACGCGGGAATTTTTTTGTGCAACTAGATAATTTTTTTGTGCAACGAGAAACTAAATTATTGCAACAAATTTTGAAGTATTTTTTCATATATTTTTTTGTTATAAAAATTAAGCGCCTGGTTGCACAAATAAGCCACCTGGTTGCACAAAAAAATTTTCGGTCCATTTTCGGTCCACCTAATCCCGTCCACCTAACGGGACTCTTTTATTAAATAACTCTATTTTACTATTGTATACATATATAATTTATTACACCATTCCGAGATGATAACTTAAATGGTAATTTAACGTGTATTCTATATAACAGATCTAAATTCGAATTCTCACACTAGCATTAGCTGCCCATAGTCCAAATATGGGTTTTCGTGCCCAAAATAGGTTTGATGGACTAGTGGGCTAGTTGTCGGATTTTATATTCAGTAATCGGTGAAGTATGCTATGACAAAGTCTTGTTTGGATCCACTAATATTCAGATGACAAGTCCTCCTTATGGGAGACGTTAAATGTGGACGTAAACGGTCCAAAAGCTGGCCTTAGCCCATAAGTATTATGACAAATATATTTGCAAGTACTTTTTTTGTCAAAAAAATATATAAACTTCCATTATCTTTTCCCAAATATAAGATAAAATAAAAAATTTTTCTCACTTCTAATTTTTCTGTCTCTCATTTTCTTCTTTCTTATTTTCCTCTCTCCTTACTTTCTTACTTAACATAATATTAGTTATAATTCATTTATTAAAAGACGTGTTAACTATCATTAATAATTTAAATTGAATAATATAAATTTATGTCTAATTTTTACTTCAATATAACTTCTCTAAAGTTGGAAATAATTTTCTAAAGTTTGAAGTCAATTTATCAACGGTCATTCGTTCATTTCATTGTCGGCTAAAGTTAGCCGAGAATTATATCGTTTGCAGTAAGACCGGTAGCTTCAAAAAGATAGATTTTTTTTTTTTTTTTCCGACAACGCTTCAATAAGATAGATGATTGACTGATAGATAACTAGATCATATTAACGTTCATTGAACCTTTTCGACATTGATATCCTAATTTTATATATGTGCTGAATAAGCCTTTTAAAAATTTGCAGATAAAGTTTTTTAGTGAACAGTAACCAATAGTATGTTTGCATTTTAGTTTTAACATCAAAATATGCTGTTCACTTCAATGTATAATTTAGGAATAAAACAAGATAATTAATTTTGCCTACTCTAACCTACTAATTATTCGGTCGCATATCATAAATGAGGACGTCAATAATCTAAAAGTCGGTCTTAACTCATAGGTGGTATGACCAACATACTTACGAATATTTTTTTTTGACAAAAAAACATTTATAGTTTATTATAGAGAGAATTATTTTTTTCTCATCACTTTCTACCATTTTCTAAATAAAAATTTTTTAAATTTTTTTTACTTCCATTATCCTTTTCCAAATATAAGATAAATAAAAAAAATTTTCTCACTTCTAATTTTCCTATCTCTCATTTTCCTCTTTCTTATTTTCCTCCCTCCTTACTTTCTTATATAACATAATGTTAGTTGTAATTTATTTCTTAAAAGACGTGTTAACCACAAATAACAATTTAAATTGGGTAATATAAATACGTCCATATAACTTTTCTAAAGTTGAAGCAGTTTTCTAAAGTTGAAGTCAATTTCCAAGGTCATTCATTGATTTCATTGTCGGCTTTTCATTGTTGGCTAAAGTTAGCCGAGAATTATATCGTTTGCTGTAAGACCGGTAGGTTCAACAAGATAGGTGATTGAGTGATAGATAGCTAGACCATATTAACGTTCGTTGAACCTTTTAAACATTGATATCGTAATTTTATGAATAAATGTTGGTATTTCGAGAGTTGGTGTGTTGAAATTTGTGTCGAATGAAATCGTGACTGTTATTTTTGAAATCAGAACTGATATTTTTGTATTTCAAAAATATCAATCGCGGTTTCAAAAATATCAGTCCCGGTTTCGCCCGGGACAAAATCCCAGGATAAAAGTTCCGAGATACGTAACTGCACTCTAATTTTATATATGTGCTGAGTAAGCCTTTTAAAAATTTGCAGATAAAGTTTTTTAGTAAAACAGTAACCAATAGTATGTTAGCATTTTAATTTTAACATGTACTTATGCTTTTCACTTCAATGTATGATTTAGGAATAAAACAAGATATTTAATTTTATACCTACTCTATCCTGCTCATTATTCGATTGAATATCATATAATTTTTCATTCACGCGCAAAGCTTATAGTATAAAAGCTATCGGTACTCGTCTGAATTATTTGCAAGTAATTGAAGCATGTTAATAAAATACTTACTATCTGAAATTCTGAATCTGTCTTCTTCATACAAAAATACAAACATATGAAAACAACGACAAACGTGGCATCTTTTACGTCTGAAACGAGGTAGTATAGGGCCACTAGCAATTAAAAAACTGTGTCCATAATCCATCTAATAATAGAATCGATTGCAATTATACGCGTGTTCTCTCTCTCTTGGGCTGCATGCTACAAGAAAAGTTGCAAATAAATCAAGCTGAGTAAAATTTTATTAAGTTTAAGTATCGTTTATTAAATGAGTTTAAAAATAAGATTTGATATCAATATCATTTATTAACGAGTCGAACTCGAGTCGAGTCTATTATTATCGAATTGAGTTTTTGAGTTTTTAATAAATTGTGTCATTTAATTTTATAATGTTAATAAAATAATTAAAATTAAAAAAATTTTGTTACTAGACATAAAATAAAAGGATAAAAGCATTTATTTAAATAAAATTAAATAATTAAAAATAAATGTTTAATTTTAATGTATAAATGTAAATATGTGCAATATATAAGTTTTAAAATGAGTTTGATGAAATTATTTTTATAACATAGTAAATGAGTTTTTGTAATTATTATGTAGACAAATTATTAAATGAACTGCTCATGAGTTTAATTAAATTTACATCTACTCAGACTCAGCTCATTTATTAAACGAATTTTAGATCTAAGCTCGCGTATAACTTGTTTAGCTAAACAAATGAGCTCAAGTCGAGTTCTTACCGAATTGAGCAATCAAATTTTTAACGAATATATCGACTTGGTTGTAGTCCTAATTACATATATGTCTTCTCTAAATAAGTATTTAAAATAAAAGATATAACCTTAAATTGATAACTATTTATACTAAAAATTAAATGATACAATTAAGTATTATTAATACATTAAATGAGCTTATTGCTGAGTTCTAAACGAGTTTTAAATAAGCTGTTCACGAGTCTAAATCAAGTTAAACTTACCCTTGTTTAAGTTCGACTTGTTTATTAAACGAATTTTGATTTTAGCCTCGTATATTATTCATTTAATTAAATGAACGAGTTCGAATATAACTATTATCGAGCCGAACTACTAAACTTTTAACGAACGTAATGTTTGCCGCACTAATTATAAGGCTATAAGCTTTTTTTTTTTTTTTTTCTTTTCCTTCCATCTTTCTTCAGAAAGAATGGTTGGTCAGGATAGCAACTAAAGAGAAAGAGTTAGGTTCTCTTTAGTTGTACGTTTTTGATCCAATCTCAAAAGACAAAACTAGTACAATGCACGTAAAATGAGCTAATATTAACTTCATTTCTTTCTGTAACGAGTTAGAAATCTTTTTTTTTTCAAAAAAATAACTACGATTCTCCTAACCAGCAGGCTAAGGTGTGTTTGTTTGTGTGGTGACACTAACAAGTGAGTAGCGCTTTTCGGCAGGCAGCTGTATGATAGCACTACAGAAAAAAACGATGCTTTCGTGCTATGTTGACGTTAAATAACTTATAGTTTTTAAATTCTGACCGATCATGAACCCAGTGAAAATGTCAGCCACAGAGTTAATGATTTAATTAGTAAGGAAAAAGTTTATGGTCAAATAATTTTTTTTTACTGTTTTTATATAAAATTTTTTTTTGTGTAATCAAGAATGTGTTTTGTGCAATCAAATCGATAAAAAGTAATTCAAAAAATATTATTACTTTTTCGTTGCACATTTTTCTTATGTGGTTGCACAAAAAATATTTGTGGTTGTATAAAAAAAATGCAAGTGGACATAATAAAAAAAAATTATTTTACCATGTAATGGATCCCTAATTAGTAACTCCAACTGACTGATAGATCAATTTTATTTGATAAAATAACAATAAATACTCATCATTTTACCATGTTTAAACAATGAACAATTAGCATAACTATAAACATAAAATAAAAGTTTACATACAATTAAAATATGATCAAAGTAAAAACAAATTACACATATCCGTAATTTTTTTTTTATTTTGAATTTTTGTTCACTGAGCACTTATGCCCTATTTGTTTTGTTGGAAAGCAAATGAAAAAAAAAAGTATATTAACGATAATATTATAATTGATAAAAAGTAATAATTAAAAAGTTATAAGAAAAAAAATAAATAGTGATTTGTGAGAGAAAAAAATAAAAAGTAATTATTTAAATTGATAAAAAATAAATAAAAATAAATAAATAAAAAAATTTTTTTGCCCTTTTCTTTTGAAAAATTGCTACAAATAGTGTTAATCTGACCGTTGGATTAATTCAATTTTAAAAACAATAAGTCAAGGAGAAAAAATAAAAAAGTAAATTATGACTATAAATAAGTCATTCCGACTTCGATTATATATGATAACTTTAGATTGGTCCAGACTTTGGCTTCCCGAATTACCGATCAGATATATCAATCCAATTTTATATAGTATATGAAATAACCGTTAATCTTCGTGACTTTGGGAAAAAGGATACGAATACGACCCATCATTAGAGTAATAAAAATATGCGAGGCCTCTTACTACTAAAGGAAATAAGTTCCCAACTTTGGTTTAAAATAAATAAAAAAAAAAAAAAAAAGTACCCAACTTTGTAAAGTGTGACGGTGTCAGGTAGCGGTCAGCCACTTTCAATAGAAAAGGTTTACCTGAAACAATAGCGCAAAACAGTAATTGAGCAGAGCCTAGATATGCCAAACTGAAAATAAAAAATATTACGCATACAAACTGTTTAGTTACGACACGTCTGGTAGGACGATAAAAAACAGCGTAACGTGCGAATATGTTTGATAATTCAAATTATTTATTATTTTTTTATTATTAAGATTCAACTTAATTTAAAATAAAATTTATTACGGACAGTCATTTTTTACTTTATCTTTTACAGATATCAATCACAAATCAACATATCAACATTTCTCAATAATATTTTAGTAATATTTTTAACATTCAACTTTTTGACAACCAATTAACACCTGTCACGTAAGCAATAACTATAAAAGAGAAGGTAAAAATTACTGTTGTTAGTATTTTTTATTTAAAATAATAAAAAGTACGTATTTTTAGTTAAAGAGATTGTCTTTTAATGATACATTATCATTTTCACAACAAATAATAAAATAAACCGACATATGCATAAAAGTTGAATATTTCTTTTTCTTTTTTTCAGCTCGAGTCTAGGTAAGATTGAGTAGGATTGAACAGTTATTATTAGCTTGTCATGTAAGTTTTTTTTTTTTGATAAAGCAAAGCAAATGTAAAATATTTATAAGTAAATAGTTATGTAATTTATTTAATAATTAATAATATTTTTTTGAATTTTATTATTTAGTGATAGATTTTGTTAGTAAAAGTTATTTTTATTATTTTTATAATCATTCATATGTGGTATGTGTTAATTAATTATTAAAAAATTAAAAGTCAAATATATTATAAATTTGTTATTAAAAATTATTGATATATTAATTTTTGATTTATAATTATAAAAAAAAAGTAAAAAATGACTTTACATATCAAACCTCAACCAATGATTTATATTGAGTATACCTACATGTATTCGAATAAAATTACACTTATTTATGAACATTCATATTAAATTTTGGAGTGAATTAACTAAAAAAATATTTGTATATAATTTAATATAAATAATTCTACAGTATAAATAATACTATAAGGAAACAACCTAAAATATAATAAAGGAACTTACACTTTCTAAGATTTCTGGATATTCATATGAAATTTTGGAGTCAATTAACAAAAAAAAAAATACTTATATGAAATTTGATATAAATAATTCTACAGTATAAATAAATCTATAATGAAACAACCAAAAATATAATAAAAGAACTTTCATCCATGGCCAAAACCCTAAAAATAAAAAAATAGAAAAAGACCAAAAGAAAACACGTTTCACATTTCAGAGCCAAAGATTTTTAGTGAAATATCTTATTGATAGTCCTTTCCTTTTCTTTTGTTTTTGTTTCTAGTGGGGTTAAACGAAAATAATTATTAAAATATCTGAATGCAAAAAAAAAAAAAAAACCAAAATTCAAGAATATGAAAAATGAATGCGCTATTCAACAACCCATTTTATACTTTAAAAAAAAAAAACAACCTCATTTTATAAAAAAAAATTATAAATTCATAATTGCATTATTTAAAATAATAATTAATTATTGTGAAAATAAAATTTTTTCCAAAAATATACTCTTCTTCATCCCTGGCCACTCTCTCAGCCACCGCTCCCTCTGTATAATGTCGTCGTCGTCGTTTCCGCTTCCTCCAAACTCTCCTATCTTCATAATACGGCGCCGCCGCCACAGCCGCCGCAGCACCGGCTATCCTCCGTCACTCGCTAAACCCTCGCTGCCACTTCCACTCTCGCTCTCAGTCTCCGAATCTCACGTCTGCTTCTTCTCCTCTCCCTACAACCCTGCCAACTCCAACCGCGAGGAGTTTCTCTGGCTCCGAGAGGAACAGCGGTGGCTCCGCGAGGAGCAGCGGTGGAGCCGGGAGGAGCAGCGATGGCTGCGAGAGCGGGAGTCCCTGCTCGCCGAGATTCAGTCGCTGAAGCGCCGAATCCAAGCGCTGGAGAACCGAGTTCCGGTGCAAGGAGAGATTGTTTTGGAGGAGAGGAATCGGATTACGGAGAGCGGGTCGATTGCCAGTCCGATTGTGTTGAAGATTGAGGAAGAGAAGGAGGTGATTGGCGTTTTGGAGACTAAGCGTGAAGAAGAAGAAGAAGAAGAGAAAAAGAAAGACAAGAAGCGGAAACCGCTAAGGAAAGGAAGCGAAGGAGAGGAGGTGCGAGAGTTGCAGGTGTGCTCGCATTTCTCCTAAGGCGAGTTTCCTTTATTTTTGTTTTTTGTTTTTTTAATTTTTGTTCTTCTCCTTTTTGTTTTTTTGTTTGCAATTCTTGAATGTGTTTTTTTTTTTCTGATATTTTTTCTTAAGCATTATATTGAGGGAATTGCGATTTGTTTACATGACGAGATTACTCTGAATTATGGAAGGTATGAATTTTCTATGTGTTTCTGCTGGTTTGTTGCTTCCCTTAGTTAATTCGCTTTGACTGTGACTCGAACTCGAAATCTTTTTAAGTCTTGGAAACGACTCTAGTACTAGTGAGTTATTGCTTATTGGTTTCCCTTGGCTTCTTCTGCCAGTGGCGTGTATTAAACATTATTTTAATTTCATGATGAGCAGAGTGCAAATGCCACTTAAGTTAAACGGATTGACTATGTTGACAGGAAAATTATTGGGTCCTTTAGAGTAGAAGAAATGGCAAACGTTCTATTGCTTGAAGGTTGATGTAGCCCAAACATGTGTGACAATGGGCTGCTTGTCCTACTCGGGTAGTTTTCGTTGTTAACTGTTGGTTGTAGTGTTCAAAATTTGCAAGTGCAATCATGAAAGTAAATTTTTTATGGTGCATAAGCATCTAGTATCGCCTTTTTTACATTCTTTTTTTTTTTTTCTCTGATGCTGTCATAAGTGTGTTTTGGATATTCAAAACCAGAATAGTTATTGTAATTGCTTCAATGATGGGTGTGGTTATTGCAGGAAGCATTGCAAAAATTGGGATTTTATTCAGGAGAAGAAGACATGGAATATTCCAGCTTCTCAAGTGGAACGGAGCGTGCTGTGAAGACTTGGCAAGTCAGTCAATTACTTCACTTGGGCAAAAATCTCCAAAAATTTTCAAAGCTACTTTATTCTTCGTATCTTTCTAATAGAATAGAGTGGTCCATGCACAGTTGCACAAGAGCTTCCACGGGCATGTGCATGCATTTACATATGCAATGTTCTCTCTTTCCTGTCTTAAAGCTTGTTGCTCTCCTCTATTTTAGCTCATGGCCAAGTTCTTTAGATAGATAATGAGTGATATTGCCTGACAGGCAACGTTGGGTGCCCTTGAAGATGGAATAATGACAGCAGAACTCCTTGAAAGGCTCTATGTTGAGGAACAAATGAAGATTGCTGGATCAAATATTGGCAAAAATCGAAAAGGAAGCACATCAACTGATTCACCAAAGGCATGTTCAGATTATGCTGGTTTCACTAACACTATCTTCTTTTTTCCCATCCAAAATCAATGTTTTAATGATTCATCATGTAGATGCCAGAAAGAGTGCTGCTGAGTCTCTATTGATGCTTTCTTTATCTGGAATTGCAAATTATTTGCTTCAGAGTTTTATGAGCTTTTCATGCACAAGTTACATTTTTGTACTGCTGAAATCCACTCAGTCCATGTTTAGTGCCATGTTCAAATACATGCTGCAATGGAGATGGGGAAGAATCATCTTTGTAAGCCCTTGTCTTGACAGTCCTTGATTTGATTGCACACTATCCATCATGGTGACCTACATGTGACCAATCTTACTCTCTGTAACCGAGTTTCCCACATGAGTTGTTAGGATTTGTCTTGCGTTCATGCTGATGCATGCATATTATTGTAATTTTGTGTCTTTGGATGTGTTTTAGATGAGGGTATGATATTCAGGATGCTGATGAGTGGAGCATTCCAATTGCAGATATCCAATTTATCGTAGTTAGCCATTTTTGAACCATTTGTGTGTGTGTGTGTGTGTGTGTAGAGAGAGAGAGAGAGAGAGATAGAGGGGGGAGGGTGTTTTATGACATGGCTTATTTTGTGAAATTATTAAAGAAACTGCCCTATTGATGGAAAAATGCTGTTTTCTAGGAAAGTGGCAATGGAGCTGCAGTTGCTTCTGTGACAGAAATATCAGAAATAAGGCAGACTGTTGTCAAAGAAGAAGGTGTAAAAGAAGTTGAGGTATCTCAACAGCGTGTATTCCTGCTAGGGGAGAATAGGTGGGAAGAGCCCTCTAGACTTGTTGGCCGAGGAAAAGTTGGTGGAAGCAAAACCAAGGGTGCTCCAACAAAGTGCCTCACCTGTCGCGGGGAGGGACGTTTAATGTGCACAGGTTTGTATTTCCGCTAGCTAATTTTTGCTTCCATCCTGGATGATAAGTTCTTTGTATGTTCTCCGAGCCAGAAACCACATTTTCCATGTCATCCTTACCATCATTTGCAAGACTAGTTTCTTGCCAGAATAACATTAGCCTTACAATTTACCTCTAAAAATTGCAATGCAATTTATAATGGTATTGTTCTTTGCAGAATGTGATGGAACTGGTGAGCCGAACATTGAACCACAGGTATAAGAATTTCCATATCACAAGGTATCTTTTTGCATTTTGATAGTGAGTGCACCTAATTTTTTTTAACTTTTGCGGTATGGTGCAGTTTCTGGAATGGGTAGATGAGGGAGCGAAATGCCCGTACTGCGAAGGCCTTGGGTACATAGTATGTGATGTATGTGAAGGGAAATCAATGACCTAGGTATGGTAGATTTATCCGCACTTGCATAAACGCCAAAAAAATATGGTGGTAATTCGTGATGTATATGAATTGCGAAGAGAAACCAATATAACATGAACGCTCGATGCAGTTTTTTAACACCATCCTTGAGGAGTAGAACCTCTGTTTAAACCTGTTGTGTATGTGTACATCTGGACAGAATTAAGCCAATTTAAATGATTACTTAGAGTTAGAAGTATAATATTGATCTCATCCTTATTGTACATCCTTATACTAACAAGGTTATAAATTATAAATATTTATTTTGTAAATATCATTTTGTCTTTATGTTATTTTAGTCACAAGGAAGGTCAACGACCCAAAAGTTCTTTACCGTCCGGGACTGGTTAATTCCACCTCGAGGGGTGATCAAATAACAGCAATCCAATGGGCTGGGTGATGGCAAAATCGGTAAATTAGTCTGCAACCTGATTCCCCCTCCATAAACATGCTTCATCGGCACTCCCTAGTTAGGCAGAATCAAATTCCCACTCATTTCTGAGATTTGCATGGGGTGAGAATGTTTATCCATTTTTATCCTGTTCCTTTTCTTTTTCACCTGTTTTTAGTTTATTCAAACAACTAATGAAAGATTTATTTGTTTCTCCTTATTTTATTTCACAAATTCTTTTCACATCCGATCTCAAATCCGAACAAAGTGTAAAGCGAAAATGGAACCATATGGGGCATTTCATTTCTGCCTGTCACCGGGAGGAAAAGTTAGCAGGAAGCATTCATAGGATCACCTCATATAACGAACTGTCGTTTGCCAAGAAAATTGGGCGGCCAAGCCAACAATGCGTTGTGCTCCTAAGAAAAGTCAATAATACCATGGGAAACTACTGCCATAATTATAAGACGAGATGCTAACGACAATGCGAGTTTAGGATGGTCAGATGCATAGTCTAAGCTTCTAATGCATTTGTGTGCCGCCCCGCTACAACAAACGAAAAGGAATTAGCTACCAAAGTTCATTATAAGATTGAGATAAAATATTTGATAACATCATAATTTGCTCTTTTATCCAAAAATAGAAACAGAATAATAATCGTGTCGTCTGTTTTGCAAAATTCATCCCCTCTTTGGCCGTGCGAATTTAAGAGATACTTACATTTTGCTGCTTTTCCTACATTCTGAACGATTTCCTTGGATGAGGATCATGCCGATCTCAAATGAGCAAATTCAAGAATTATATCCAGTGCACGTTACTTGATCAAATGCTTAAAATTTTTCATTTCAATAACATTGTGTGCAGTAAGTGCATGAACTTAGGCTAATTTCATGCCATTCACCAGAGGAATAGGAAGAGAAGAGAAGAAAAAAAATGTCTTTTCCTATTTTTTGTGAACAGAACCAACCGTATTCAACGAAAAGTAAGAACTCATCTATAATATGTTACTGAATTGCTACTAAGTTACAACTTTGGGCTTTTATTGCCTGTGTAGGACGGAAAGACTTATCCGGAACATCACGGAGTATTCTATTTCTGGGAGAGGTTTGAGGAATCGCTGAAGATTTATTGAACATTTTCTTTACAATGACGGAGGACATATGTTTCATTATCGGCAAGAACAGTTTATTGCAGAACTTCCAAAGCACTTGGCTTTATCTACAATCTTCCGAAATCCAGTATCATTGTGTGAGAATCTTGTACTAGGAGATAACAGGAGTCTGTCCATGAAATTGATCTTCGGCGCATCCAGAATTGCCTTCGGAAGAGACAAAGCCCATTGCATTCCCCAGATAGCAAGTGGTCTCATATACATTAGGGACCGAAAGTGACCATCTATGGTCCATGCCTCCGGAGTCTGGAACCAGTATCTGTATTTTTGGCAGAAAAAGGCATTTCAATCCCAATTTGATCAGAAAGGGAAGAAAAAACACACCCAACTCATAACATATTCCTGTTTCATTTATCTTAGAGGCTTAGTCCATATAAGTAGTTATTATATGTCAGCCTCATTGCCAGATGGCCAAAAATAGCAGGAGGAAACCCTAGCTTCCGGAATGGAATAACCCATCTATATCAAGAAAAGAATGGCACACATGAAGTCGTCATTTCCAGTCAAAAGACAGTTCACACTGATATCACCAAAACTGATGACAGAAAGAAGAGAGAGACCAAATTTTCATCAAGTCCCGAAAGTTTACAAAGGACAGTCCTCTGGAGCATTGGCAACCATTATCTATCACACATAGCACTGCAGCCATAAAAATGTTGCAAAGTTGTACAAGGTCAAAGTTAATTAAATAAATTCTAAAACGTTGCAACACGAAAAGACTGCAATTCTATGTCATGGATCCTTATGACTATGATCTCAGAAAAGGAAGCGTAAGACATCTGAAATTGTTGGGGACAATGACACCATGTAAGGCTACCATGGTCTTAATCTCCATTTAAACATACCAAGAAAGAATGGAAAACGGCAAAACAGATAAGCCAAACCCATTCAATTACACTCGATTGTTCAAACAACGCGGCATGAGAAAAACTTCAAAATATTGCGATCAAAGTTGATAACAATTTTCAAAATCCGGCATATAAAAAATCATCAGAATTACTTCCTGCCTCAAGCAGCTGAGATTCACAGAGCTGACAAGAAGAAATGCAACAAGCAAAAACAAAAAAGAATGCAACAAAGCTATTGACAAATTACCATCTAATGTCTAAATGATTTGCAAGGAACTTACCCATAGCCCTCCTCTGACCAGCCTGCTGTGAAGATACCTTCAGCAGTAGTGAAGGCCTGATCCTCCATTCCAGAGAGGATCATAGTAGCTGCCACGCCATAGGTGACACCCGTCCATATTTCACGTGACTGCATGCAAGTTTCATCCACCTTTCCATTCGGATGCATGCCATTTACAGCCCCCATTCTACCCCCTCTAACTTTCATTACATTGAAATCAAATATTTTCTGAAGAGCACTTTTGATTTTGAAATCATCAAATAATGGAAGCAAGCCTGAAGATGCTGTATACCATTGACCTGCTAATTGATCTGCTTGTATAGATTTGCTGTTACTACTAGACCCACTGTCATAGTTAAAATATGAACCATTCCAAAGTTTTGCTTCAAATGCTGATTTAGCCCGGACAAATTTGCTTTTGCATAATTCACCAAAATACTTGTCACCTACTTGAAAAGCCATTGCAGCTGCAGCTTGAAGTGCAGCAAGCCATAAACCACCACAGTAAGCGCTTATGCCATGAACTGTCCAAGTGTCGTAAGTCTGATCTGGAAATCCATCATTCTCAATAATACCATCATCATCCCTATCAAATTGTTCCATGTATTCCATGGCAGTACGAACCGCAGGCCACACATCAATTCCAAATGACATGTCCCCAGTTGCAGCAAAGTCCCTGTACACTTGAAGCACAAATTTTGGATTCAGATCCTTCCACCTGCTTGTATCATGGATATTATATGCATTCATTTCATTCCATGGATCATGTGTCCCAAGATCATGAGGAACAGCGCCTCTAACTTTACGAATTCCAACATTACCCTCTGCCAAAAACCTAACTTTTCTTCCATCCTCACATAACAAAGCTTGGGCGAAGTCTCGCTGTATACTGAGTTCGATCTTTGGAAACAACTCAAGAAGGGCGAACGACGCATAGAAGTGAACATCGTAGGTGCACCACATGATATATTCTACTCCTTCCAAGTACAAAAACCTACCAACGTCATCACTTTCATTTTGGGGGTCCAGGAATTTGAAAGAGTGGCAGGATTGGTTGAGATTTTTATTCTCCTGGGCACCTACTGATTCATCTTTTAATGAGTATCTTGTTTGAAATGATTTATTGTCAGTTTCTTGTCCAATATGAGCTAAATTATAATCATCACTTGCATGATTGGCTGCATCTCCATTGTAGCTTACTTGTGCCTCAACTACCTTGAAAGTCGTGCTTTCATCATCTGTTGACTCGTCACGGTCATTTCTCATATCTGCAGCTGGCACAGAAGAATCTGCGCAAAAAGAGGAAGGCAAACACATATCTTTATGATATTGCTTTGCTTTATTATCTAAATGCAAGAACTAGCAAAAAACAACAAACCAATTTATGACCAGGTGGCTAGAAAGGTTTTAAACATATAAGATGACTCTGTATCACAACATCAGAAAGGAAAACAAGATGTCAGTTAAAATAGATGAGTACCAATCCAAACAGTTCCACCAGCAACCAAGAAGTAGAGCTCATTAAACAATGTGAACTTGTACCTACAACATTAATGGCAGCATTAGACTAAAAAAGCAAAAAAAAAAAAGAAGAAAAAGAAAAGAAAGAAACAAGAGTGCAAAATTAATTTTGAGATGCGTAAGCATGGTGATGCTTTTCATATGCCCCCATATCAACCACCATTGACCCAAGCCTGAAGTACTATTACATATCAATTAAGAAATTATTCCATAAACAAGTCTGGAAACTGTATTGTAGCATAACAACCAGAATGTGACATGTGGGACAAGAGATTGAAAAGGTTTAAAATCACAAGATCAATAGGGGACAGTAACCAAGCTCCACCTAATGATTTCTTGCTTTGAAAATAGCCAAAAATAGGTCTTCAATCCTTAAAATTAATAACTCCAAATCCGGTATTGTTGTTCAACTAATGGTCTATGAAAAAGTAAATTACATGGTAGTCACCATAAATAATTACCATTCAGGTAGTCTTTCGTCATTGAGGATAGGACTCTGCCATTTCTCAATCTCTTCCTCCCAGGGCTTATAATCTGATCAAGATAACAAATTTTAGCTTTCTTTATTAACGAAAAAAGGCACTTAATGGAACATCACACAAATTAAACCCCTAGATACATACTTTTAAGTGCATCATGAACCAAATTCTGAGCTGCTCTTTCAGAAGTGCCATAAAATTTAGTGTACCTCCTGGAAAAGAGAAAGCATGTCTAGAAAATGCTCTCAATGACATATTATACATCACTCGAAATAGTAAAGACGCATTTGCATTCATTATTATTCCAGACACTACTGTTATTCATGAATCTTACTTTATGTGGAACTTCATCGCCTTAAAAAGAATAACGAATAAAAACTACCATCTAGATTTCCTCAATATTGTATAACATGCAAAACATAGTACACGTTGAAACTCCAATAATTACCACGAGATGTGCACGTAGTCACAATTTCTACTAGACAGTTCCAGAAAATAATAAAGAAAGCACACCAGTGCTTTTAATATTACAGCTTGGCATTGTTATAATGTTTATGTATTGCTCTTATTGACATTGAAAAAATTTAGACCAATTGAACAAATTAAACCATTTATCTTTCAAAAAATGCCTCTTGAAGTTCTCCAACTGGTGTAAGAATTTAAACATTAACATAAGACCACAGCCGAAGCTTGATTATGAGCTTGACCATGACCCATCCCTGAATTTTGACAGGTTTCTATTACTTGCCCCCAAAAAAAGTTAATTGTGCTGCTAAACAACATCAGAACCATAATCTGAATTGACTGGAAGACGGAAACAGAAAAAGAATGCTAAATGTTGACTCTCAAATCAGACATAAATCTCAACTGCCTAAAAACAGATGACATGGATAATCAACCTCCTAAATCAGAAGCAAGATGTTCAGACAATCCTGATCAGCAAATGACTACAAAAAAAATAAATAAATAAATAAAATAAAGAAGTTCCTCAAATCTTTACCTGTAGTACGAGCTCCCTTTCAAAAACTTAACTTTTGGGGATGACCAAGCAAGTGCAAATGCAATTGTGCACTTTCCCTGAGGTTCCACCCAAGCAGAAGCTGAAACTGCAGCACAGAGTGTCTCTCCAGGTGATGAAGGCATGCTCGGTCCACAATTAAAGTTCTCCCGATCAAAATGTCCTTCCTTAGAATGAAAAATCGAAAAACGATTATAAATCTATTCCCAAATAGAACTTTCGCATAATGATGCAGGTCAATCTGACAACCAAAGCAAGAAATATTACCTGCACCATCTGACCCCACATATCCTTTGCTGTAATGCAACTTTCTTCAGATAGACCAAAGGAAGGCAGGACAGTGACACTTACGTTTTGAGTTTCACATGCAGCAATTGCAAAAGTAACAGGAGGATTACCCTTTGCCGTCCTGCAACATAGTCATCATTGAAATTCTTGTAAATTTAATAACTCCAGAATGAATGTCAAAATTCAGAATTCCCCATATAGTTAAAATTTCAAAAAAGGACAATTATTTCCCAGAAAGCTCTTTGTTCTGCACAAACTTGACGCTTAGGTCTCTTATGTAATGTGGTAAATGAATGGATGACAAAACAACTGCAGCAGCCTTCCATGAAAACAATGGTAATTAGTAAAGGAAAAAAAATCTGTTTCTCTGTCAACAACGTAAGCAATATCTCTCCCTCTATTTCCTCTCCAGATGATTTCGATGAAAAAGTTCGGTGACAAATTCAGCAAAAGTTCTCATGGGTACCAAAAATGGAGTTCCTTGCCATAAAAAAGAGACGAAAAAAACACACATAAGACTCTTATGATAGTATTAGAAACAGGTTCAAAGGAATTTCTATGAATTTTATGTTTTGGAATGATGACAAGGTCCATTGGTGTTATTTTCTTATTTACTTTGCCAATGTTCTTGAGTGCTATGCATTACCGTTATACCTCAAGAAAAGAAAGAGTCAAATATTTGACATTGACATCTGGAAAAGCCTTTAAAATTATTGACATCATAATCCTTTGCAGGATCATACATGCAGAATCAATGAATGATGCATATTTTAAAATCTGACAGAAAATGAAATCCAATGCACATGCTTCATCAATTTTCAATCATCAGAATTTTAAGCACACCAAGATTTGGAACACCTGTAAGTTTGCTCCAACCCTAAACTTTCACAGAATCAACTAGTAACTAAAGTAAGAACCTGAAAGGGTCCATCAAGAAATATAAAACTCTTTATATAGATTTGTCTGCCTTGCCTTGCCAATGGCCTTTTGCTTTAGCTTTTACTTTCCTCAGCTAAATGCTCGCTGCCTTTCACTTCTACACTCTTTTTTGCATTTTTTTTCCCTTTACACAGTGCTTTAAAATGTTGCGCATACAAAACTGACAGCTTCTCTAGCTTTATTATCTACTCTTAGCTCCCTAAATCTTATTCCAACCCTGCCTAAAAACTGCAACTTGTATTCAACCAATAAAGCAAAAGAAAAGGTCCAGGAAAAGACTTTTGCGCGCAATCAACAGCAGACACTTCAAGCATCTATCATTGAAGCCATATGCAATCCCTCTTTTGCCCTTTTTTTTTCCTATTACGAGTTAGAATAAAACCATATTTGTATATGTATAATTCCTCTTACTATCCTTTAGAATAAAACCATATTCGTGTATGTATGATTCCTCTTATTATCCTTTTTCCCTCAGAACAACATCTTATTAGATAAAGAGAAGGAATTCCTGCCTTGCCTCTCCTTTATATTTATAATTTTTTTAATAGTATGAATGTTTACTTTCCAAAAGAAAGAACCTTAAATACTTTTGCTTCTCTTTCACCTCCTAAAACATTGAAATGACCAAGAGAAATCTGCAAACCAACCGTCATATATAGCTACTAAGGTTTGATGACTTGCTTGTGATGTAGAAGTACACCGCAGACCCCATCATCGCCCCTGTCAAGGTAACGAGACTAGATTTAGCATACCTTCTTTTGTGTCAATAAAGTTACAGAAAAGAAATGGCATTTTATACTAACATGAATGGTTCATTCACGTGATCTCCTGATAGGTGTGATATCCCTCCTACCGAATTCTGCAAATATTGTGAAGCAATAAATTTATATCAGGGGAAATTTATCTGTACATAGTGCAGAATATAGTTAAAATAGAGCTGGTGATATCAAAGTAACCTACCGCCCATGTAAAAACGAGGCTGACTTTTGCTCTTTCCCTCCCCGTGTTCACCAACTACAGCACAAAAAAAATATGTATTCATCAGAAACTGAAATAAAAAGGACAACTTTGTAAGATACTGCAGCAAAATAATTTGAGCTTACAGTTGCACTGAGTACGGGGTCTCATAAGTTTAGATGCCTTCATTCAACACATCACCACATAAATCCACATTATACAAACACAATGCCCTTTATATGTCTTTGTCTAGCACAGTTTTCAATGATGGAAATCACAACAGTACTGCTTGTAGTCAATACTATGGAGACATAACAAAATGAAGCAGATCAAGTCCAGATCACTATACTAAGAATTTGACCGCTACATGGCTCAAGGAAGTTCCATATAATCCTTCTTCTACTACTAATTTGTCTCTATGTCCAGGCCTTCATCAAGCCATTCTTTTTATCTATACATCATTACATCCCAATCTAATTCAAACTTGACATATTTTAATGCAATAATATATATATATATATATATATATATATATATACTGGTTTACAAATGTGCAACTTCTCCCAACAACTAGCATTAGTTTTTTATTAGGACATTCAAACCATCAGATCCAAAACTTATAACCCCTGAGTTTTAAGACTCCTAAAATTCACTGTTCTTTACCCGTTTAAGAATCCGATTTCCATATATCCTAACTAATTAGTTATACAATCAACTTTGGTGTGTGGATACTGCTGAAAAATTTTACAACATTTTTCAACTGTAACTAATAATATAATCATGCTAACAAGAAAATTATCTGTTTGCAAGTTCTCATATCGGAATTCAAAGTTTGAGCTTAATCCTGTGACTAAACTGGGTCCAACATTACAAAGTCCCAGGATTTTATAGTTAATTATCCCAAGAACAAAAAGAATTTTCATAACACCATTATTTTCAGATCCTCAGTATAAATTCCCAACACTGGAATTGAAAACTATCACTAGTTTCAAAAAGAAGACCAGGTCTTTCTCCCCACCTAGCAGACATCGTTAAGACCAGACCACAAACTCATTGCCTTAGCACTCAAAAGGCAATTGACTTAGGCCCAAGGCAACAATTTTTTATTTGGCCTTAATAAAACCCAATCCAGAAATGGTTTCCAAATGGCCAACCGACATCCAGTTTTAGGGTCAGTTGGGAAAAACTGAAAACTAGGAAAGAAACTAGTATTAGATCCAAACATCAGCATACTCCATCACTTTTCCACCCTAGGAGGTTTCAGAATGCCAAGTATGATAGTAATAATCTAACCACATGAATCCAAATACAGTCTCACGCAGAAAACACATATAATCAGCATTAAATTTAGGTCCTAATCCTCTAAGTGCACTGACTCAAATTACTCAAAACCTGTGTTTTATGTATTTTATTTTTATATCAAATCCACATGATTCAACATTAGTTGACCTTTGAAGTGGAGTTAATTTAAATCAGAACGAGTGGTCTGTGTCTGATTTCTTGTGGTATTAGGATCCATGTCATTTAACCATAGTTCATTAGAAGTCAAGATACCTACAGAGTAAACAAAAACAGCAGCAGGAAGACTGCTATCTCTATAGTTATGTGGTATGAATGGCGATATTTGTCTGCAAGAAATCTTCAGCTCTGGATCCGGTTCACCTAAACAGAAAGACACAAACACTAAAAACAAGAATGTAAGAGGAATACAGAATATTTTGCAAAAGAGAAAAGAAAAGGGTTGGCACCGTCATATATTGTCCATGCCCTTGGAAATAGAGCATGATATGTGGAATGCTGGCCACTCAAGTTCCAGCCCCATGATGAGATACCACGATCAGTTGCTTTCCTGGTGGAGGTTAGCAAAAACACATAGTAGATGAGCATCGCACAATTGCAGCGGATGACTTCTTTCTGAATCATAGTGCCACTTGGGATCATAATCTTACCCCAACCCTTCATGTTGACCAGGTGCCAAAACTGAAGCATAACTTTTATTCCCCCCATCGCGAGATATAAAAATCTGCATTATGACAAAACAACGATTCCGACCTTTAAAGACGAACTCATGTTCAAATGTAAAGCAAGTGGACAAATCACATACTGGCAGCTTATGGAAAGTCCTTAGGGACTCCATGGCTCAGATTCAGACCACATCAAATAGCAAATATTAAGCAATCCACATAATAGCATGCTGTAGAAATTACCACACAGAACAGTATCCAATGTTCACATTGAAAACATCAGTAGTAATAGACCAAAAAAAAGGAAAAATAAGAAGTTTGTCCATCTCTGCTAGCCACAGGTTTCACTAATTGGATGATCATATTAACAGCCATTCTGAGGGGAGTAGGGATAAGATAATATTGGAGTATAATATATGATCCATATATATGATCCATATCCTGAGCCTCACCTAATAGCTTAAGCTTTTAGGTTGAATGGTTTCATGACATAATATTAGAGCCTTCATGACCTAGTGATCATGAGTTCAAATCCCGCTACCCTCACATTTAATTGTGAATTAATTATGAATTTGTGGTTTGTTTATACTTAAGGCCCAAGTGAGCTGGGCTTTCCCGTGAGGGGGCGTGTTGGAATATAATATATGATCCATATATATGATCCATATCTTGGGCCTCAACTAACAGCTTAAGCTTTTAGGTTGAATGGTTTCATGACAGATACTAGTAACAGAAGCTGCAAGACAAGGTGGAAGCACAACTGGCTCCGCTAGAAGATGAGAGTTTCAAAAAGCACTAGCCTTCCTTGAAAAAAACACTTCACAGGAACAATAAATATAAAAGACTTTGCAGGGAGGTAAAAGAAGGGGTGAAAAGGTGACTGTTAGATGATTAAAAAAAAAAAAGATCATAAAGTAAGAGAAACGAGAAATTTGGCTGACAGTATCCTTGTTTTTCCCTAATGATTTAAAATGATGACTTCTGTCCCATTGCTAGGCAAAAAACAGGGAATAAAATTTGTTCTACTTCTCCAATCAAAGAGAAGACGTCTGTATGTTCAAAGTAATCAGAATACAGTTTGAGACCACAGGTAATTCAGTAAGCACATTCATGAAACAACAGCTAATGGTTTTCAATCAATGGAAAACATAAAGAAAGTGGATGATAGGTTGAAGTGCAAAGCTTACAGAAAATTGATTGGCCATGACAGGTGAAGCTTCACGTGTACCAGGTATAATTTGCCACTGTCGAAACTCGCCTCTGAAACCTCTGGATATGTTTCCACTTCTGCAACAGAAAGCAGGGTTACCCAAATCCAACAGACAAGCTAGGGAAAACAATATAAAGAAGTGTACTAGTGTATTTAACCCCCACATACCCCATTCCTCCAAGTGGAACTCCCAGGGATGCTGATGGCTTGCAGCTTTCTCGGGTAAATGGATCTATAGGTGCTTTCTACAAAAATAGGACAGAACACAGAAGCAATTTCAACATATACAGCTAGCTATCTTCGTGATTATTGTAAAGAGAGGGGGAAAAGGTAAGTGAAGTGGGGGGCATCTTCTTCCTCATCAAGAACATTGAACAGTTACCCTTCCCTGAGATGCCTCCTCCCTGACATATGTCCAAAGTCTTATTCCTAGTCGAACCTGATGTTTCAAATTCCAGATGCAGAGAATTAGTGAGAAAAACTGAACGTGGAAAAAATTGTAGAGTAGCAATGCGATATACACATGACATCCTGTCTCAAAAGAAGGTTGACAAAGTTACAGAGTCCCTAATCACTCACCATCTTTATTGCTTCCACAAATGTAACACTGAATTCTTTTAGAATATTAGCATGGCTGTTTAATCTCCTTCTCCATGCTTGCTTTGGTGGAGCAGCACTATCAAAATCAAACTACATGACGAAGGACAACGCATAGTTTTAGTCAAACAATAGAACTAAATATCCTGACAGGGCTGAAAGCATATTAAATGAAAGACAGGGTTTAGTGCATTAAACTGGTGTCATCTTTATAAGTGTAAAAACTACCAGCGGGATGGTCGGCATAATGGCCAAATTTTCCAAGCTGGTTATCAAACTGCCTATCTAATTTAAACATCTACAGATAACCTTGCGGACAGCGAATTAGTTTTAAGGGAAGCTCAAAAAGTAGATTTAGACAGATTATATTAGCTTAAGATACCATACATCAGCTTCTATCATTTAAACTTTGAAATTGCTAAGCAATTCTCACATGTTCCGACTTAAAGGAGAAACGAAAGCTTAGCGAAAATTCTCATAAATGCTAATTTGCTGAGGCATATTTCTGCCCTAGGTTGGATTGAACATGTCTGCTGCAAACATACAAATGCTATCAAATCTGAATGACCAAGAGGAGACAGAGCACGACCTAAGTTGAGTTGGGAAATGGAATGACAAGAAAAGATTCGTGTGAATATTCAACCATATTTGAGTTTTGAGGCTTCGTTGCGATCAAACTAATAGAATCAATTCAAGTCTTGCTCCATAATTTCAAAATTGCAAAGCAGTAATCCAGGAAAGAAGGATCAATATAAAAAAAAAAACAATAGAAACCGAGGCAACGGCTCCCAATCAAGAAAAGCGAGCGAGCAATCGAGAGAGATCTCCGCAATTTTGACTTCCAATAAAACAAAAGGAGAGGACAAAAGAAAATTCGGAGGAGACAGAGAGAGAGAGATTACCAATTGGTTGCGAACGAAAAAGAAAAACAAAATTTTCTTAGCAACCAAACAGAACTGCCAATCAAGACCCGAAAAAAAAACAGAAACAAAAACAAACAAACGGCCTCACGATAACCAGAGAGAGAGAGAGATTACCAATTGCAAAGTGGCTCTGTTAACATATTCCTCAGGAGGCCACGAGTGCTTTCTGCAGTGAAACAAATTGCTGCTCACCATGTCGTCGACTAATTCAACTCACAATGATCTTACTGCAGCCACCACCGCCACCACCGTCTCTATTTTCTTCTCCTCCTCTTACTATATAACTATATATTCATGTTATGTGTCTATCTATATACATACATAAATAGATAGAAAAAATAAGTAAAACTTCGGAAAAAAGAAACTGTAGGTTTATCTTCAAAGCAAGCAGCAACTCAGAATCTAAAGCAAACTTCACTTCGCAATCAGACACCTAAACTGCCTTTCCTTCAAAGATCCTCGCCTCGCCTCGCCGCCCCCCTCCCCTTCTCTCTATTCTAATAACGGAAATGGCGGCGTCGTCAAAAAAAAGAGAGAGAAAGAGAGGGATGGAAGAGATCGAACGCCAAATATTCGATCCGATTTCTCGGAGCCAAAGAGATTCGATTTAGAGAGAGAGAGAGAGAGAGTCCGATTGGTTAAAAAAAACAAAAAGGGCGGTCAATGGCGAGAGAGGATCGAGGAAAAGCAGCGGCTGGTGGTGGTGGTGG
Organism: Carallia pectinifolia; assembly: GCA_037832335.1. Taxonomy (NCBI): domain Eukaryota; kingdom Viridiplantae; phylum Streptophyta; class Magnoliopsida; order Malpighiales; family Rhizophoraceae; genus Carallia; species Carallia pectinifolia. Next base: position 7,699,741 of record CM075449.1, read on the forward strand.
TGCGTGGTGGGCGTGTTTGCGACTTTGTGGTTGGCGTAGCGAGCAACCGCCTCCCCGCAATGCCTGCAATTTGGCCCTCTCAGATCGCCAGGTGCTTCCAATATGTGTGACGCAAATAGGAACTTTCTTTTCCTTCTCGTTTGTGGTCTCTTGCTTTCTTGAATTTTGATTAACCGGAGAGAGGGAGGAAACAGAAATGATTAAAAAAAAAACAAGAAGAAAGAAAGAAAAGAAAAGAAAAGAAAGATGGTTTAGGGTGAGGGCGGTGTTCGGGATCCGATTAGCAATGTCGTGTGGATTAAGGAGTGGTTAGTGTGTGGGATGATGGACTCCTATTCTGATTTGGATTTGTCGAGAGTTTTCTTTGTTTCTAATCTCTCTTCTCTGTTTTTTTTTTTTTTTGAAATTTTCCTAATTTTATCCCCGAGTTGGGTATAAATGTAATTTAAAAGAAAAAAAAAATAATTAAGTACATAATAATAAATAAAAAAATTAATACGTAAAAATTTAAATTATTAAATAATAAAAAATATATTAAATGTTTTTAAAAAATAAATAAATTATTAAATTAATAAAACGTAAGATGTTACGTGACTGTTTAATAATATTTATTTAAAAAAATTAAATTAAATATGAAAACTTTAGTGGTAACACGATGAAAGCGACTTAGTTAGTGCACTGGTGCGATATAACCTGTTAAAAGAATTATTAAATTAAAAAAAAAATCAAATAATTGATGTACCTTTAAGTAAACTGCTTCTCTCACATGTATTTCACTGTGCTGTTACGCGAAACTGAAGCTCAAACTACACAGCAATATAGAATGACCTGCGCTGGCATATTGCTACAGGAGCGGAGTGCGTTGGCTTGGCCTGGTGGCGCAATGGTGCTTGTCGGGCTGCGTCACGCTCGCCGAATTTTAACAAATGGGGCCATAGGGCGGTAGTGGTGGTGGGTATTTTATGAGGGAGAATCTGCTGTTTCCGGTACCACTAGAGCGAATCATAGATCCCATTTTTTTGCCCTCGATGCCAAAAGTGACGAATTCGGAAGGGATCTAATAGAGGCTGCATTGCATCTTCGTGAAAAAGGCGCGGTTATGATATATCAATATTTTAAATTTTAAATTTTTAAAATTTTTTATATTTAAATTCTAAATTTTTTTAATATTTTAATTAAATTTTAAAATTTTTGATATTATACTACATCAGTCCTTTAAATTACAAAAAGTGATCAATCGATTAATAAATGATTTTAACTTAATAAAAATTATTTAAAAAAAGTTAAATATATGAATTAAATATTTTTTTATCAATAAAAAATATACATTAAATATTTTTTTAATCAACAAATATACGAATTAAATATGTAATATGCATATTTTTGATAAAAAAGATATTCAATTCATATATTTAATTTTTTTTAAATAATTTTTTGTAAAGTTAAAATTATTTTTTAATAGATTGATCACTTTTAGTAAATAGAGAGACTGATTTGGTAGAAAATCAAAAGGTTTAGAATTCAAATGAAAAGTCTAAAAGATTTAGAACTCAAATATAAAAAAATTTAAAGATTTAAGACTAAAAATATTGATATCCCGCACCGTTATTTCGTGGGACAAGCTCACTGCTTTGTACTTACCCTCTCATCATTTTTTTATCGCATGGAAAGATTTAATTGATTGTGAATTATATAATAATAATAATATTAATTTTTTTATAAATTCTATGAAATTTAGTTTAGGACTAGAAACTGAAATCTAAAAAATATAAATATAAATTTTTAATTATGATAGTATTTCGCTCTTTTTAGCTTCTAATAAACAAGAAATAAGTTACTTTTTTTTGTTTTTTTTTTGTAATATGGTGATTAAAACGTTGAACACACGTATTGTGGAAATTTAAGAGTGTGTGTTTGAAAGTTAATCTTTCATAATCTTATAGACATGATAGTAATAAAGGCAATGAAGAATTTTCATAACAAAATAGGAGAAAAAAATGAAAAGTCGTTAGAAAAAGCCAATGTCTCCCCATAGAAAATAAATTTTTGGGGCCCCACAAGGACTGTAATCAATAAATAATTTCTCGACAGTCGTAATATGTTCAGGGCAATCTAAGCCAGCGCATAACGTGGGTGCAGGGGATCCACGAAATGACAAATCATAATTCAAAAATCACAGAAAAAAAAAAGTCTTTCTTGCTTCCAGCGCCATTGGTTTTTTCATTTTTCTTTTTTTTACTTTGGCTTAATTATAATTTTCATCGCCGTCCAACTTGGACTCGCAACAAATCCGCCGACGACCAAAGTGACTGTTTTTTTCCTCCGTTATATGTCTGGAGGACATTTTCAGAAAATATTATTATAATACAATTATTTAGATTTATTATATAACTGTATTAATTATAAATATAGTTAAAAAGAAAAAAATTATTATTTTTTATTATATAATGAATTTATGTAATTATAAAATATTTTTAATTTATTGCATTATGAAAAAAATTTTGATAATTTTTTCTCAGACATATACGTTTTATTTTTTTTATAAAATGAGTATAAAAAAAGTTGATTTCATACTCAATAAAAATTATTGTGTGTATTATACTCGCTCATATAAACAAGTATTCCTGGTTACATTTACGTGTAAATCAAAATTTAAGATTTTTTTTTGTACAAAATAAAATATTTAGATACACGAATGCCACTTTTGCAGACGTCAACAGCTATATCCAGTCGATCTCTATTATAAGTCTGCTGTGGTGAGTTATTTGTTGTTGTGTTTAGTTTAGTCCGATTTGTATCTTAATGAGCTTTAAACCTGGTTAGTAAATAGTCATTAGACCATATCAATTGTAGGCTCTATACCAAAAAAAAATATATCTAACTGTAGATTATTGTGCCATTTTCTTCTTATTTTCTGCAGGTCTTTCAACACTGACCTTTTGTGTTGATCTTATATACAGATTTTAAGTAATTAATGACGTAATTTTTTTTTTGAAAAAAAAAAGACGTCAGCAGCTAGAGCAGGACTAGAAGCATTGATTTTTCACAGCTGAGCTCACCCCTGGCCCTGGGCCGCGAGTGACCGTGCACGAGAGGTTTGACAAAAGGGACAGGGCATTATTGAAAAGTAGATGCTCGGATTTGGAATAACAAATATACAGTCCTTTTTCTTCTTGTAGCCGTTCCCCTTTTTGGCTCCTCCTTTCGATGTATCAAAATGTACCGAAATTGATGTCCAGTCTTCACTGGAGATGAAAAAAGTGGAAATTGAAAGTGGACCACGTTGCATAGCATAACGGCGATTGGTGCGCCTATCCCATGACTGTATGGCAATATGAGCGAGTTCAAATTGTTTAATTAAGATAACCATTAAAGTATTAGTTAATGTATAAGTAGATGCCAATAATTATATAGTTAGATTGTGGGTTAGATTTCATTTGATGGTGTTCAAGCAAGATACAGTTGGCAAAGTACTAGGAATTTAGTTCCAATAAACAAGTTTCCTCGTCCTGATTGAAAAGACAAAAAAAATAAATAAATAAGTAAGAGAAGCGTTCGTTTTTTAACAAAAATTATATTTAAGATATTTAATTCAAATGTAACTAGAATTATGATTTTTTTATATTAAAGATATTAAATCTCAATATTATGAGGGTTATGAGTTTTATAATAAAGATGTGAAATGCTAATACTACAAAAATTATGAGTTTTTATATTAAAAACGTCAAATTTTAATTTTACAATGATTAGAGATTTTTATATTAAAGATAATAAATCTTAATATCACGAGAATTATGAGTTGTCGCATTAAAGATAATAAATTCCAGCGTTATAAGGATTAGGAGTTGTCATTATCACATTAAGAATAACAAATTTTAATACCACAAAATTAAGAGTTGTCATATTAAAAACAACAAATTGTAATGCAACAAGTATTAAGAGATATATTTAATGCGACAACTCATAATTCTCGTGATATTAAGATTTATTAAACATATCAAATTCTAACACCATAAAAAATTAAGAATTATTATATTAGATATATGTAATTTTAATGTCACAAAGATTATGAGTGATGATCTTCAAATTGTTTGACATATTGTCTTACCGTTGCAACCAAATCCGCGTCCATGGTCATGATTACATTTCAAATTAGTAAAGTTAAAGACGACGGAAGTCAAAGGTTGGGCGTGAGTTGGGTGAAGTGTACCGAACCAAGCCTTAAGTTATTGACGACATGACAAAATTCACACCTATTGTTCAAGGAAAGATGTTCAACAAAAAGATAATGTAGATATATTTAATAAAATATATCAAAAAATATATAATTAATTAAATGATATTTAATAATTAATTTATTTTTTATTTTTTTAATTTAAAATATTTTTTATTATTCAACAATTCAAAATATTATATACTCTTGTGTATCCATAATTACATACTTAAAAAGTATTTTTCTCTTGCATAATTAACTGGGTCAATGGTCTTCAATTATATCAGAAAAATAATTTATACCCGTGTATTAAATGTTATCCAACCAAACCCGCTCTGAGCGTGACAACACATAAACAAGCCTCGTGTGTTTGTTTTCTGCGAGAGTAAATTTTTTTTCATTTAAATCTTAAATTATTTTAATATTTTATTTAAGTCATAAATTTTTTAATTTTATATTATATTAGTCATTTAATTTATAAAAAGTGATCAATCGATTAATAAATAAATTTAACTTAATAAAAATCATTTAAAAAGGTTAAATACATGAATTAAATATCTTTTATCAATAAAATATGCACATTAAATATTTTTTTAATTAACAAATATACGAATTAAACAAGTAACATATATATTTTTGATAAAAAATACATTCAATTCATATATTTAATCTTTTTTTAAATAATTTTTTAAAAGTTAAAATTATTTTTTAATAGATTGATCACTTTTGATAAATAGAATGACTGATTTGGTTAAAAATTAAAAAATTTAGAATTTAAATAAAATATCAAAAAATTTAAAAATTTAAATATAAAAAAATTTAAAAATTTAAAATTAAAAATATTAATATCTCACCGATACTTTTGAGAAAAGGCCATTATGCACTGGCGACAGAAACTGTGGTCGGATCTGGTGTATGCTATTACCCAACATATTGGGCCGCGACAGCAACGAGTAAATGCAATAGTGACTTTGCCCATTTTACTGATTTACCCATCTTTTAGTTGATTTTGTCTAATTCTTTCCCTGCCTAGTTGTCTAGTTAAACGGGAAAATCGCCCAAGATATTGAATTATCTGTGATATATGTCGGAGAATCTTCTATAAAGATTTTGCTTCTTCATTAAATCTTTTCTCCAAGATCCTTAAAATTAATTACATTAAACGCGCCAATGACAGGTGCATCGTAATTTTTCCATTGCACTTCACTTGCTAGAGCAATAATAGAATAGCTTTTTGGATAGCGCTTGCTAAAAAGGAAACCATAGAAGTTCAGAAAAAAAACAAAAAATTGCCATTTTGTTTTTCCTATTGAACGCATTATTGATGAAACAGTTATCAAACTGTCAATTTATCCTACCAAGGCTGATTAAAAACAAAAAGGATAAAGGAATTCTATTGACCATATTCATGCCAACCGAAAGCATGTATCCTCTCACAGAGATTTAGGGGCGCCGCCCAGGGCGTGTCGGGCTTTCGTGGTCTGGCGCAGAATGAATGCTTGGGGTAGAGGTTTTTGAAAAGGAAAAAGTTATCGGAAGACCTTTTATGCAGTGATTTGGCAAATTTAAAGAAAAGAAAAAAAAATATAAAAATTAATGCACTTTTTACTATTTAATAGTAAAAATTACATGAAATCAGAGAATTCAACAATGTCGATGTTCTTTCACCCAATTGTTTGAGGTAAAAAATTAATAAAAAAAAAACGTAAAAATATCTAAATATCCTCAGCCCATCAACTAAACCATTCAATGTTCTCTCTCGGACATTTTCGTAAAACGTAGGCCATGGCATGGAGATGCTTTTTCTACGATAGTAGGTGTAATTTATGCTTTATGATCTGTTCTTGGTTTTTTGTTTATGTACATGTCAATTTCTCAATTACAAGATGAACGGAAAGAAATCAGATTATTTGGCAGCACATCTGAGATACTAGTTATTCAAAGTGCTTCCCGCTAAAAAAAAAAAAATTGTAGTAATCTATCAATAAATTAGCATAAAATTATTTGCTTCGGAATTACTATAATAACTACGATTACACAAATTAAATGCAAAAAGATGGGTACCGTCCAAAAAAACTTGGCCAAAAAATTCATTGTAGCGACATTGATATTAGAACTAATAAATTTGGCACATACATTTGGTTTTTAAAAAGTACTATCACTAAGGGGTATGTTGGTCATTTTACATTCAATATATATTATTTTACTTTCTATTTATTTTTTTCTCTTATTTTTTCATCTATCCAAATAATAAATTTATTCTCTTTTCTTTCTCATAAATTTCTTTTCTAATCATTTTCTTTCCAACTAAATTCCTACTATTCAATTATAGTGTTAGAATTGTAACTGATTATATTTATTATATAATTATTTAGAATTATTATGTAATAAAAAGAAAATAATTTTTTTCACTTTTAATTGCACTTATAATTAAAATAATTATACAATAAATTTAATAAATTACATTTAAAAAAATTTTCTCACAAATTTCTTCAGCTTTTTGAAAATTTATTGTATGGTCCGACTTTTTCTTGGCGCTAAATTTAATTACCAGTTCGTGGTGAGACTTCGACATTTACTGAGTGTCTTGCTCTTTTGGAGCAGTTTTCGAAGTGCTGCGTATAGCATACTCTTTGTGTGGGCAAGGGCTACTATTGAACTGATTTTTTTGCTGATTTGAGTGCTTCGTCGTCATGCCATCGTCAAATTTATGACTCTCCTCCTCTTGAAATGCAAGAGATTCTCTTTTGTAATTTGATTGGGGTAGCCATGCTTCGGGGTGGATAGTTTTTAGTTTGTTGGTCAATTGCGTAACTATCAAAACGTATCAATCAGTCGACAGGAAGAAACGGAAAGAGAGAATCGCCAGCAGTTTAAGCCTCATTCTCATAATATTTGATGTTAGTTGTTATTAAGAAAATATAGCTGCCTACATTTGTAAGATCCAACAGGTAGGAGATTGGCACCTCACACCAATAATTGGCATACATGCACGCACAATGTCACAAATTTGAGGCTGGCAAATTCACCTAAAGTACTTGTGTAATTACAGCTATTCAGCTTCTAATCATATGTTGTATATCTCTTGTAACTTGTTGAAGTCTAAAACCTACTACTATATTATCCAACAGCTGCGTCCATAATAAGGCACTCGTCATCGAAGGGGCCTCGCTAATGCAAAGTAGACATCCGAATTTGTTGACATCAGCAGCTCTATGACTGCCACCTCTTTTGGAACGCGGATCTTAAGGCCTGGCTCCAGAAAACCTAATTTGGCAGAAGCCCAAGAACTCAAGTCGTCAAATCAAAATAAGAAATACCAACAAATAGGTAAGAATTCAACTAATTCTCACCGGGTCTTAACTTTCTTCCACCATACAGCTCCTTTGCCAAGGGATTGGCTGCCCAGTGATTCACACCTGTCCTGCTCGTAGGCTGGAAACCTACCATTTTTCCATCAGTTGATAGAATCACCTGTATTCCAACCAAAAGTGCAAGCCAGGAAAGTGTCGGATGGAAGTTCAAGTATGATAATCAATAAAAGAAAGGGCAGAATAAGGGTTTATACCCTACAATACTATAGAAGGAAAAAATCAGTCCTACAAATTGGATTACCTGATAACTTGCAATACTCTGGGCAGATGATTTCGTATTTTCATCCATTTCCTCCATAGAGGTTGAATCAATCAAATTTTCTGCACTGCTCGAATCAGCACCACTGGTCATTTTCAAATATTCTGGTATTTTACCAATGAAAGCACCATTTCTTTCCTCTGTCACTATATCGGCAGGCCAGTTGAAAGCATCCTTTATCTTTTTGACTATCAAGACACAAAATTCTTGCAACTATACGGATGAAATCATGTGTAATCAGTCAAAAAATAAATGAATTGAAAAAACAAATAGCTTGAAGCTACCAGTAAAAAATTTGAAGTTTGAACAAACAAATAATAATCCCCAAATGCCAGCAGGATATATTTCATATATGATCATAAACTCATATATGTAGGAATAAAAATGCATGCATTTGGCAAGAAAGGTATGATATGCACATACCTTTGCATCATCTAGTACTTCATTTATAGGATACTGACTTTCTGATAATGAAGGTGATTGATGCTGTTGGGTAAACTTTTGTTCCTTTCGTAAATAAGTAGGAAAAAACTGAGCAAAAGTTCCAATGGTGATGAAGAAAACTCCACTTGCAAGGATCATTGATAAGGTGCTAATTAACGAACAACTCCTCTGAAAGTGAAGAATCAACCAACCTTAGAAATTGATGGATTCAAGTTTAAAAAAAAAAAAAAGCTCAAATGCAGCTAATCTTTTAAAGATCATCCCATTTGCTTTCCAGTAAGATCCTACTTGCACAAGTGAAAGAAAGTCTTGTGCCAATGAAAGAAATAATTGAAGCTAAAGCGTCAAGCATCATAGAAAATATAAAAATGCTTGTGTGCAAGCAAAAGAGATAGTTGCACTGTTTGGATAGTTAGGACACAATCGGATGAGGTTTGTCTGGAAGTGGAAATATTGAAAGACATAGAATTCAGTCTCCAACAAGATGGCATTTTAAGGTGAACAAGTTAACATAGGAAACAAAGGATGTAAGATCGCTTCTTTTCTTTTGACATATTGACCTGATGGCTAGCCTAGAGCAATTGAGTAATTAGCGTTTACTCATACATTAGTTTGGGAATTGGGGTTGTTGGTATGCTCATGGGATGGTGCCTTAACCAGCAAGGAATTTGCGAAGAATGGAAATAAATGTTTGGAAAAAGAGGTTAGTATCACTTTGAGTTGATTGATTAGATTGAACCATGTGGTTGCAAATGCCAAGCTTCAGGTTTGTTTTATCCTAAAATTATCCATAATCTTTTTAGCTCATAATTCTTCCCAAAATCATAAATTTCTGTATGCTGGCATGGAAACTTTTGGAGAGGATGTATGCCTCTTATTATTATTATTATTATTATTTTTTTGTGGGGGGGGGGGGGGGGGCAGATGGGAGTGGGCAGATGAAGAAGAAATAGCAGTAAGCACTAGAATACCTTTTTGTTGGACAAGCCATCAAATTTTGTAACAACACCGCACGACAGCTCTTTATTAGGTAATGAGTACCTATCGTCATAAAGCATATCCAATATCTCGGCCAATCCGACCTACAAAAGCACATGACTAAGAGTCAGGACAAAGAAAGCAATGTTGAACAGCCCTCAATATTATAGCAAAATACACTCCACCAAAGAACAGGAGAGGGAAAAGAGCAGAACAATATCAACACTAAGTAGATTGGGACATAAAAGCAAAACACACAGAGGGTAAGAAGAAAGGGAAAGAATAGAATACCATTTGGGAGTGGGTCAAAAGAACTTCCCACCTATTTTCACCGGCATTTTTCCACCCATCAAATTTTACATCCTTGACTTTATCAGCATCAATTTGCAGCCTATAAGCAGGCACATACTCACTAGTCCAAGTTCTGAATTCAGGATCACTGATTTTCTCCAACTTAGAGTGTACTAGTGGAGGCCACCAGTTATGCTTCTGCTTCACTTTTATCCCTGTGTGGTCTTGCTTCGTTGAATTGAAATTTTCTAGCAAAGTCTTGGCATTTTCTATTATCTCATCTTCAAATAACTTATAGATAGTTACAGACTGATCTTTTGATACAATCTTCCTCGGCTTTTGAAACCAGTTGAAAGAACCGTTGACACTTTTCCCCAAAAGCTTATCAAGGTAATGTGCCTCTGTGTTCTGAAGAGCAGCATCACATACAGCTTCAGCGAGCACAGATATCACATGTTCATTTGTCGAGCTAAGAGTGAATGATACAGGAACCTGCTGATAGCAAAGGCATAAGAGAACCGAACCCATCAGTATCAACTGGCACCTGCGGGAGAATCGGCTCAACTCACATCACACGACAGAAACAGGCAGGTCTTAAAATCCAGACAAAGACATGACACAAAAGGAACAAATCAAGTGTCCAACCTCTCTTGGGTTTTCGAGATCCTCCATGCTCCTCTCAGCGCCAGGTCTGAACACAACAAGTTCAAAGTTCGAAAGCTGTTGCAAAACAACTTGCCGAAACGTCATTGCAAGAATGTTTTCAGACTTGGAGCCAGATAAAAGATCTTCCGAGAGGGAACTCTTGAGTTTCCTCGCTTTCTCTTTCACTTTCTTAGGAGGCAAGAACTATTAATGGCAGCCAATATCATGATTATCAAAAGGATATTAAGATAACCTAACGTAATAAAAAATTTATTAGATGCAAAAGCCCTGCCCTTAATAAGAGCCGGGAAGTGGCTGCCATTGTTAAAATTTACCAGAAAGTGCCACATTTCAATAAAATTCCTGGCAGCAAAGCCTTCCTGGCCATTGGATCAGCTAAGTATACTATATGATCGTAAACGATTATGCACTATTCCGCATCATAATACTAACTTGTGAATAACTTAATGGATATACGTCAATGTTGCAAAATTACAAGAACTTAAATTCCAATGATAAACAGTAGTTTCTACTGGTAATATAATGAATGTTGAAGAAGAAGAAGACTAAGAAGGAGAAGAAACGGACCAATCGAGTGGAGATGGTGGCGTGGTCGTCGTCGGGACCGGGAAAGACGGTCTCGACGACCATGGCGGGGACGCCGGAGTGAATGTGTTCGTCGGCGGCTCGTCCTCCATCGGCGGCAGCAGCAGTGAGAGCTTGCTCGAAGCGGACGGAGCCGACTAAGCAAAGCCGAGCCGAGTCGTTCTCGAAGGTTCTGACACAAGGGAGCGTGCTCTCGCTTGACTCCGCCACGAATTGCAGAATTTGGTTTTCCTGTTGTTGTCGCTGTTCTTGTTGTTGTTGTTGTTGTGTGTGTTTTGGAGATGTGCAGAAGAGGGCTTGGAAGTGATTCCTCGGAACTGTGAGGGGCAATTTGGGGAGAAAAAATGTAGCAAGCGCTGGTTTGGAGGAGACGGTGTGGGTCGGAGGAGAGACGGGGAGAGACGAGCGGAGCGAGAGGGACCGTAGAGGAGGATGCATTTCTCTTTTGATCCTTTTGGTTTTGCTTCGGGTCAGGGGTTTTGACTTGGGCAGAGGGGTTCGGGGTTTTTGTGCGTGTTGGGCCGTATCTTGGGCTATAGACGATTCAAGGCCCAACAGTCATCTCTTCTGGCGTAAATCCAATTAGCTTCATTTGTCTAGCTCAATTAAAGTCGGATTCGGATTTTGTCCAGGATCTAGAGAATTACAATGAGAGCCCCTGACGGTGACTAGGTAAAATTGAATACAGATGGCGCTTCACTGGGAAATCCTGGGGTGGCAAGTGCTGGGGGTTTACTGAGGGATTTCAGAGGTGTTTGGCTTAGAGGATTTGCATTGAATTTGGGGGTATGTTCGGCGCTCCACGCTGAATTATGGGCAATTTTTCGTGGCCTTGAGATGGCTTGGCAATTTGGTGTCTCGCGAATTTGGTTAGAAGTAGATTCCCAATTGGCGATGCATGCACTTGAACAAGGTGTTCTAGATACCCACCCCTACTTCAACTTGGTTACTCGATGCAAGGCTTTGATTTTTAAAAAATGGTCAGTACGAATCTCTTAGTATATAGAGAAGGCAATCGGACTGCAGATTGACTAATAAAATATGATTAACTTTTTTTTGGACTTTATGAACTCTCACAACCCCCCAAAAACTCTCTGCTATATTATGAAACAGAATAAGATAGGGTCCTATAACCTCTTAACATTTTGATTGTATTAGTTTCTTTTAATGGTGTACTAACCTCCTTTATGACATAAAAAAATAAATAAAAAATGAAGTATTTTATTATTATTATTATTCTTCTTATTGATTTTAATTGAGATTTAAATTTAAGACTCTACTACCAATTGTGGAGCCTAATTTTGATGGTCAAATTTAAATCTATAAACCAGAGGGCAAACACAACTGTCGACTTAGCGAATATTATGTGGTACGAGGCCTCTACTCTAGTATTTACCGTGAGATTGTTTTAATTTGAAATGGGATGGAAATATTAGCATTGGATGCTCAATGCCTCGAATACATTATCTAGGAAAAAAGACGAAAAAAGGTCCGAAAGCTTAATTAGAAGTCCCCTTATTGGCTTCAAAATCTCCTGCTTGATTGTTAACACTCTTCGACTGTAACGTGGCTGCGCTTTCACAGATTAGCCTGCTCCGCACTTTTATTTTGCCAGCCACCTTATCAACTCAGGAATTCAAGCTTCATCACCCAATCCTTCTTATTTCATCATGTTCTTTGAGTTTGAGAATCATCATTCAATAGGCAGATGACTATGGCAAAATCATATGCAAATGATACAAGAAGCAGGTACTTCACATTTATAACTCAAATTAACTGAAAGACAAACCCAAGTGCAGCTCCACAATGGTAAATTTTTTTTTAACAAATTAGACTTTACAGGAAATATCCAGACAAGGCCACCCATTACTCATCACGAGCGCTTGATCCCAGGAATCAATTCTCTAATCTCATCCAACAACATCACACGCTGTTTCCAAAGACTAGGAAAGGAAGACCAGAACAAATAGGATTATAAATAAAACTATCAAGAATAATATCATCATAATCTGCCCCTTGGCACCAGCCTTCTTCATGACCATAGCCACTTTTTTCTGGAATCAAAAGTGTAACATAATTATTACTACTTGTCGTGCGAGAGGAGTAGAAACGCGCATCTTGTATAAGGCAGCAGAAAGAGAATTCACCTGAACAAAATCAAGCCGGTTTGATGTGCTGTCCATTTCCATTCCCAAATCATCTACTATCTTTTCCTGAAGCATCAAAGATTTGCTTTTAAACACTTGAACTCACAAGTATCTATCCTTGACTATAGAAAATTAGAAACCACATAACCTTCTAGCTAGCATTTTGCAACTAAAATAAGAAGAATTAATTAAAAGGGAACACTTATAACTAACAAGGTATGAGCCAGGCTACAGTTTGAGAATGAGTGCGTAACATTCTATGGCACTTTCTGCCACAAGTAACGGGTAGATGCATTAAAAGAAAATGACACCATAAAATCCTGACCTGTGCAATGAGTTCATCATGTATGGTAAGCCCAACACCTCCAATCCTCTCCACGCTTGCACTGAGCTCATCCAGCTCCTCATCTTGTTGCCTAAAATTATCATAGCATCAAAATATAAGTAAGTACACTCAAATAGCGAGTTCATCAAAGTGACGGACATCCTTGGCACTAACTCATTGCCAATGTTTCCTGTCCAGCAGATGTCAGACAATTCATATTGGTTGTTGCACGGTAAATTTACATCAGTAACCAATCAAGGCACTGAAAAGTGTAAAAGTATGTCAAATTTTTATCCTGTCGCTGTATAATCTCTCAATCTCTGACATCTACACACACAAATCAAGAAATAACTGCTAAAACTCATGCTTATACTAAAATAAAAGAACAGCAGTCATTTTTATTTTTCAACATCACATGCGACAGCATTACATCATTCCACTGAGTTCTCAAAACTATAACACAAAGTAATTTGTTCCGTTTAACCCCAGACAATCATTAAATGCAGATAAACCAATTAGCAACAGTAATGTGGACACAGGTGGTAGATATCAACCAAAACATTTCCTGTTACCAAAATATATGGAAGAGTAAAGGAAGAATAAGGAAGTGAAAGCAGAAAAAATCTCCTACTTTATAAGAAGTAACTGTCTGTCTGATTCTGATTGTATGAAATCATCATTGTTTTGAGCGTACTGGTTCAACCTATCAGTCTGATGAGTATTTGGCATCCTCATTAATTCTCTTCGCATCCCATTCACACTAATAGTCCCAGGAACATTGGCTTCTTTCCCAGCCACTACTGCTTTCTTCACATTGCCCACCTAATACAGTAGTGCAACCATGGAAGGACTAGAGACTTAATCATCCACCATCCAAAGATATACTATAGCAAAACAAACAAGCAATCATAATACCCAAACAAAAATCGTTACGTCATTTAAACACAAAATTAAAAAGAAATACATTCATGTTCCAAATTTCCAGGTGCTAAAATCACATTGAAGATACCTGACTACGAGCAGTGCTTGTCCATCTCCGCCGCTTTTCAAGTTCGACTTCGTCGATGCCATACCAAGCAGGATCTCTAGCTGCTACAGCAATTGTTTTGTCCAATTCATCCACCTTCCTATCAAGAAGAAGGCTTTCAACAATTGTGGATGACGATCTTAATATTTAATTACATTCAAATAAAAATAAAAAACAAATCAAGACAGTTGACCATGCTGTAGAATATGGATTTTCCATTGTTAACGAAGTTGCACGTCAGAAAAATAAGAACACCAAAGTATCACAACCAAAATCATACTCGCAGTCCCTCTTCGCAATAAAACTAGAAACCCAATTTAGCTTTCCAACAAAAAATGGCAGTATATCAGGAAAAAAATGAAAAAAAAAAAAAAACAGCTCCAAACCACCAAGTCAAGAAAGCTGTTTTTGGCGTACCTGCCATTCAATGCTCTCACACCCAACAAGCAGCTCTTTCATAAGATGCAATTGCTCTCCAGGATCAGAAGAAACTCGTTCCCATTGGTGAAAAGTAGATTGCAACTTATCAATCTAACCGTCAAGATGGAGTTTTGACTGTCAGCAACTACCAAATATCCTTTACCAAATTGCAGATAAAATTTCTTACCACACCCTCTAATCTTATAACAAATACAAACAAGATACTATATCAAAACCACAAATAACTGTCAAAAAAAAAAAAAAAAAGACTTACAGACTCCTGAATCTCCTCTTTCACAATATAAAAAGGATCCTGAGCCGAAGCCATCTGGGGTACAAGATCAGTAACAAAACTTATTCCCCTGTACCCATCAAATCAAAGCCAAAATCTCAACAATCAATTGCAGAACCATAGAATTTTAAATAATTAAAACAAAAAAACAAAGAAGAAGAAAAGCCCAATTTTTAATTAACAAGACATTATAATTCTCAAATCAAATAAATTGCTATTTCTTTCTGTCGCATCATCTTAATCTTTCTTACCGGTCTCTTTACCATACAATCCCTCGGATCTTTTGTAATCCCCGGACGACGTTTAGTCCACGCTAAAATCACTGCTGCTTAATCGAAGGCAGGAAAAGAGCAAAACGGATCTAATTCTTGCCAGTATAATTATCGATCTCCGATATCAGTTTACATAGGGTGAAAATGAAGGTTGAAAACGGTCGAGTTAATCCACGTAGAAAAATGTTAGTAACAATTATTTTTATTTTTATTTTTATAATTAGTATTTATGTAATAGGTGTTGATTGATTGTCAAAAAATTAAATGTTATAAATATTATAAAAAAATATCATTAAAAAGTAATTTTTTAATTTATAATTAATATCTATAAAAGAAAAACATTAAATTGTCATTAACAAATCTCATCCATCTAATCACAGGGAAAGAATTCGGCTGGGAGCTTTCTTGACGTCGATGTTTTCCTTTCTTTTTTTTCTTTTTTTTTTTTTCTAATGATATATATTTTTTTTTGTTATCTTGAAACTCATTATTAGAAAACTTATTAAATTTTAATTAATTCAATTCAAATTACATAAACCTATTAAAAAAAATAAAATTATCTCAATATTTATTTTCTCTAATTTGAACTCAAGATTTTAATTAAAAAAAATTAAATTTTTTATTACTTGAACTAATAAGTATTAATCGTAATGATGTATTTTTTTAGCAGTTTCCCGTAGAGCAAGGGTGAGTTTTGGGCTTTGGCCCGAAATGTTGTTACAGGCTTCCAAATAGGCTACCGCGGGCGACAAGCAATATCTGAGCCGAGGGTTCGACTGCTTTTAGTGGGTGTTTGTTTAGAAAAAAAGTAATGTGGGAATGGGAATCAATTACTTAACTCCCATTCCTATTGTTTGTTTTATGAAAAATAGATTCTCATTCCCTTAAAAAGGGGAATGAGATTCCTCCTTTTAAAAGAATCATGATTCTCAAGTTTATTATATCAATCATTCCCATTCCTCTCTTAACTAATTCTAACTCCTCAAATTTCTCCACTTTCCCATATTTTTATTTCTATATTGTTATTATATTCCTTTTTTAATTTTATTTATTCATAAAATAATAATAATAGTAATAATAATAATAATAATATATTTTTATATTATAATAAAAAATAAATATTTCAAAACTTAAGATAATATTAAATTATAAATACTAATATAATTTTATAGTTAAAATAATCATTTATTTATTATTAATAAATTATTTTATAATATCTACAATATTATTTTCATAATAATAATAATAATAATAAATATTATTTTTATTGTTATTGTTATTGTTATTATTTTCATTACCATTACTACTTATTAATGATAATATGTCATAGTATTATAATTAGAAAAAATTTAAATTTAAAAAATATTTAAATTATAAATTAACAAATGATTATTATTATAATAACAATAAAATTTTATATTAAGATTTTCTTTTTAGATTTTCTATTTATGGTTGTCATTGTGAAGTATATCATTATTATTATTATTATTATTATTAGTTTTTATTATAATTTCTAATTTTATTTTTATAGTAATTTAATATATTTTAATTTGAACTTACATTATAATATTTTTTGTATTTCATACTTTTTAATTTCATGTTAATAATTTTTTAATTTTAAATTATTTAAATAGTTTAAGAAAGTAATGTTGATTCTGATTCCTTACTAAACCAAACAACAATAAGGAAATTCGATTTTTATTCCGGAGTAAACTAAACACATTATAATTTTAGTTATTCCGATTCCGATTCCATTTAATTCCAATTCCGATTCCGATTCCGATTCCATCCTACGAACCAAACGACCCCTTAGATGTCTGGTCAAAAGTCCATTGATACTGAGTTGTGGTTTAGGGACGCCTAGCTGTTTTCTATATGTAATTAATTGGTTAGACTCGAGACCTTAAATGCTAAAAACTACTCCAGTTCCAACAGAGCTATAACTCATTAGTAGAGACGCATAGATGCTAAAACTGGAATATTGATCGCCATCACAAATTCACAATGGTTGATGACAAACAACAAATGCAAGACAAAGTTACAATCCGAATAATAATCATGCAGCAAAATTAGAACACATTGCCGGAAACGACTGGAATTAGTGCCATTCTATTCCTCCAAATGTTGTTGAGCCCACTCCTTCCCATAGTTCATTGAAGCCTACTTCCTCAGCGTCAACACCTGCCATGTCACAGTCCCACCAGCCACTACCATTTGCATCTGCCAGTAGCAAAGGGCGCACAAACTCTTAAGTAATAAAGGGAATGTGTCACAATATGAACTTTAAAAAGAAAACAAGCAAACAAAAGGCTTCGCAGTTGTTTATCCACCATTAAGAGCATACTAACAGTGATTATAAAGAGGCCTTGGTCTTTTCTTGCTCATGAATTTCTCCGTCCGTCCCCTTTGCTTGGGTTCTAGATCACCTCCCACAACTGATGAATGCTCTTGAGCAGTCTGCTTACTCCATTTTTCGCCATCACCTTGAGCAGAAGTCAAATTATTAAAACATTATTAATAAACAACAACCAATGGAGAGTTGCATTGCCATTAAAGCCAATGTTTTCAATCAAAATTAACTCTTACAAAGATAACTTTAAGCACTAAAAAAAATTACCAGAATTGCATATATTATCGTCTGCAGTTCCAAGAGCAATGGCTAAAGGCAAAAGGCAAAAGGCTGTCAGCAACATAGGTCTAGGTCCTAGTGTTTGTTCTCATTTTGTGCTTTCTATGCTATTTCTTTAACTCATAACTCCTAGACAATCAACTAATTAGAAATGCAGGATCTGTTGCAATTCCTACTGCTATCTACTGACTATTCTTTTCATACAATGTTTAACTCATTCAATAATGCTAGCCAATATGGTCCACTGTATGAGCCCAAAATCTTCAAGTTACATGTGTTCATCAGTTTGAAGCATGAAGAGCGACGACTATGCCTAATTAAAGTTCCTCCATGCTTTCCAGACAGAACATCTGAAATTACATGAGCATCCAGGCAGCAGGTTTCAACAATTCTAAGCATCACAAAATTTAAACGCCATAAAGCTCACCAAAGTCCGATGGCCCAACCGATCTGGCTACCAACATATCTACATTCTACACTACCTTATTAGCTTATATCATTTTGTGGAAAGAAAGGGCCATCATAATATCAAAGGATATGGTGCTTTCCCTATCTTTCGGGCTTTCTCTCAAAGCATATTATAGACCAATGGCTAAGCAAAACTGAAGTATGCTCAAAATGTTAAACTAACATGCGCATGACGGTGTATACCTTCAAATGTACACTTCCTTTTTCTTCTTCCGTGCATATCATTCAACCATGTACTGAAGGTTCCATCTTCATCGTCACTACACAGAGGTACACCATCTATATTTTCTACACTATTATGCTTAAACTGCTCGAAAACAGTTTCATCAAGAAAGCGGCTCCTTTTTTGCTCCTCTTTTTTCACCTCATCCTGATGGTGACCGTTGGATACACCACCATCATCTCTGGAACCCACCGGGGACATAAAGGGCTTCGATTTCCCCTGTCAAGAATCAGACCCTTTCTGTCAAAACAAATTTGGGCAAAGCTGAACCATAAACCTGGAAATTGTCATCTAAAACACCGGTTTTCCAATTGTGTCTGAACCACAAATCTCAAGCAATCAGCAATTTACAAGCAAAAGAAATGAAGGTCATTCTGTTTGGTGATCGAGAAAACCAAAACCACGTAATCTCGATAAACGGACAAAGAGGGGTAATCGGCAAGAATCAACATTACGTTAATAGGCCTAATAAAATAAATAGATAATTAAATATCATCTAATAATTTATTATTTTTTTATTTTTTAAATTTAATAAATTTTTTATAATTCAACCATTCAAATTATCCCATTCAAATCATCTCGTGTCTGTTACTCTCTCGTGATTACATGAACAAGGAATTTTCTGAATTGGCAATTAACCAGCAAAATTACCTTAACGACCTTGGCTTGTACATTGTTTCTGTGAAGCTTCTTGTCAAGGAAATCCGACAGCGAAATGCATGAGCCCTTCTTCTTCGAATCTACATCTCCTGAAGCTTCTCTTGAATTCTCAGCACTAACATATTTCCAACACCCAAAAAAAAAATCAAAAAAAAAAAAAAAAGAGAAGATGCCGAGAAAGAGGATTGGAATGCTTACGGATTTAGGGGGCGAAAAATGAAAGATGACGCAATGGAGCGCTGGCCGAAACGCCTAATCTGATTGGTGTGTTTCGATTTCATTTCTACCCACCTTCCTTTGCCCTTCCTACTATTTCAATTTGCACCTTCCTTTGCAATAGTTTTAGACTTTTTTTAACAAAAAAAAAAAAATCTGAAGGAGTTGTAGACTTTTTGGCGCCAGAATTTTCGCAGGGTCTTATGAAATTTTAAAATTTGTCTTCGCCGCTTATGTCCCGTATTTTTTATCAAGTCTTTTTTTTTTTTTCAATTTAATTTCAGAAGTTAAAAATTAACCTATTTTAAAAAGTATTTGGTTCATTGTCTCGATCACAATAATTACTGAATCTTGAATTAACGATACGGCTCACTAATTGAAGGCAAAAAAATGCGTTGTTGCATGCATAATCATTAAAACTCAAACCCAAGTCACAGGTAAAAAAGATATATCGAATTATCACTAAATTACCGCCTTAAATGGTGGTTCATTGCCTTTATCTAATCCTTTTCTTTTGTTTACATTGACTTTTAATTTGGTCTATATAATCTAAGTAGTGATAATAGTATGAATTCTTTTTTTTATTATCCTTTACCATTTTTTTTTGTTAATGTGATAAAAAATTTTAGTAATTTATTTTTTATTTTTTAAATTAAATTTTAAGTAGATTTAGTATTGTCCTAATATCTAGGAACTTTTTGAGAAGTTTCGTAAAATAATTTTTTGTAATATTTATTTTTATTCATATAATTTTTATTTATTATAGAAGGCCAAATGTTAAAAAATGAAACAGAGACTCAAACATAAGAGCAAACATATCAACAAAATGTTTCAATATATATTATATATTGCACTAAAAATACGAAACTCTCCTCTATATATAGTTGATAGCTGACTAGTTGGTGCAAAAGTATGTGACCAAATCCACGCCAACGCGTTGGCAATTTGGTACCCAGACCATTTCACAAAGTATTGGTCAATGAAGTAGCTCTTGGTCATTTTTTATAATATGCCCCTCTTTCTCTCTCTCTTTATCGCTTCGTAGACAGATCAAGGGACCATGACTATACTTTGATTTCTTGCATTTGCATCTCTATTGCCTTTCAAAAGTGGTTTAGGTCCATCCCTTTTTCTAGGTTTACATCATTATTTGATGCCCACTCCCTCTGTTTATGTTATTTTGAATAATTATGCTGCCATACTCTTTGAAGCTATGTCTGATTTACGTTTCTTTTTCAGATTAGCAACGAATTCGTTTTGTTAAGTACTAGCAGAAAGAGTGGAAGCCCAATTATGGAGGAGGAGAGAAAATCGCATAATTATTTCAACTTGTCAGCAAAAAGGGCGATAGCAGAAGGAGATGAACAGTTCAACCAAAATAAGAGGAGCCGTATAGGTGATGTGCATCAAAGCGATGAAAATGAGATCATGCAAATTGAAAACTTTGATCATAATTATCAGATGGAAGTAATTGACTACGTTGACTTTAGTAAAGATCAACGGATGATCACAGATAAAGGTGCGTACATTCCTTAATAAGGGCTCAAACCCATTTCTTTGATCTCAATTTTTTTTTGTATAGAATTGCTGGTCCTTTGATGGGAGACAAAAAGCAACGTGAATAAACCACGAAATTCCAACGGGATCCCAGTTTATGATCAGAGGATTGACCATACATTGGTCCTTCTTTTTTTATTTAATATTATTTTAAATATATTTAATATTATTTTAAATTATAATTTTTTATATCTTTAATCTGAGGCCATAGACTTTTATTCATTCTAGAAACCATACGTGACCATTAAAAACATGAAAATACTTTTTGAGTAGGTATAATTAGAAATGCAGTGTATAATAATAATTTAGATAATTATATTATAAAAAATGTATTAAATTAAAACAAAATAAAAAGTAAATAGATTGTGTTTGATATCATTTGATTAATTATGTGCTTCTTATACGTTTCATTAAGTGTGTTTACAAAGTTAATCTCAAAAAAAAAAAAAATGCTAGGAATTGATGTTGGGTCTTATATATTAAGGTATTGTTCATAATAATTATTAAACAATTTGGGCTTTTAGTTTCTTCAATTTGAATAGATTCTCATCGATCAAAATTTTGATAGATGAAGGGATGTAATCAAAATAATCCAAATGACCCATAATTGGAGAGTGCCTGTCACTGTTGTCAGAACTGGACCGGACTGGTCGGTCGGACCGGTTGAATCGAGGACCGGCCGGTGGTCCGGGCCGGTTTTGGTAAATTTTGAAGGGTGACTTGGATCGGTCAAAACTGGAAAAAACTGGTCAAGAATCGGTCAAAATCGGTAAAAATCGGTGAAAACCGAACCGGTTGGACCGGTCCAATAAAATTAAAAATTTCATAAATTACAATTTGACCCTAAATGTTATTTAAATTATAATTTAAGCATTAACTTTAATTTAAAAGTTCAATTTAGTCCTAAATCTATTAAAAATTTCAATTTCATCCTTAAAATTAGAAAAATTAATATTTAATCATTATTTATAAATATTATTTTTATAATTACTTTTATACACATATATATTATTAAATACCGGTTCAAATACCGGTTCGACCGGTTCAACCGGTTGAATATTGACCCACTAATATTTTCGGTTCGATGACCGATCCGATCTGACAACCTTGGTGCCTGTCATTCATAATTAATTAGTTATCTCCTTCCCGTCGACAGGGGACGCGGATGCGATGTGGGAGACATTTCTGCCGCCTGATTACCGCGAGATCATAGCCGAAACGGCGTCGTTTCCGCTACTATCTTCCTTGTCAAAGAAGGACCTTTATTTCCATCTGTGTAATAACCCGATCCTCCTCGACAACGGTGCCATGGTAAAGTATTCACAGATTACAGAAACCATCCTCCCCAATCCCATTTTGTTGAAGAACATGTTTGATGTTCACTTATAACGGTTATTTGCATCGATACGAAATGGTTTTTAAGTTAATTGAGTAGGAATATAATGGGTTCTAGAGCTTCTATTATAGGCTGTCAAAGAAAATATGTAGTGTTCCACGCTTATTTTTTAGTAGATATTCCAAGAGAATAAAGTGGCCTAATTCCAATAATAAATTTGATTTTTTCCTACTATAGTCATAATTCCTAGCAATGATAAACAATGCAATTGTACTTCAAAACAGAGCTTTGCGTTGGACAAGCAAAGTGGGAAAAAATGTTACATGATAGGATCAAGGGCGCTTTCTATAACATGGGGTGATATGCCTTCTAATTGGACATGGATGCCCCTGCCAGAGTCCAGGTTTGTTATCTCAATTGCTTTCCAAATGATTTAATGCGATGACTACCCGTACTGATATTTGCTGATGCTGTATAATGATGTTTTTATTTTATAGGTTCAATGAGGTGGCTGTGCTCAGGATTGTTTGGTGGCTTGATGCTAGGTGCAGGATACAGACTAATATATTGTCCCCAAAAACAACCTACGCAGCTTACCTTGTGTTCAAGTTCGCTGAATTCAGACGCGGGTTTAAGGAAAGGATGGCAGAATTGGGTGTCATCTTTGAACAAACTGGAGCCCATGAAAGGCGCACCGTTTACCTAGATCCTCCGGAAGGCATGCCCCAACCGTGTCGGGACAGAGGAGATGGGTGGATGGAAATTGAGATGGGCAGCTTCTTCAATGACAATGGGGATGGTGGAACTGTAATTTGCTGTTTAAGGGAAGTCGATAATTTCAATCCTAAACAAGGCCTCATTGTGGAAGGGGTCGAATTTAGGCCTAAAGATGTT
The DNA here is from genome assembly GCA_037832335.1 of Carallia pectinifolia. Lineage (NCBI taxonomy): Eukaryota > Viridiplantae > Streptophyta > Magnoliopsida > Malpighiales > Rhizophoraceae > Carallia > Carallia pectinifolia. The sequence goes on from CM075449.1 coordinate 7,723,017, forward strand.
GTAAATTCGTAAGTCATATATGTTTTTTTTGTTTAGCTTTGTTGTTTAGAATGAACATTTGACAGATAAAGAATACACTCCCTTTATTTTTTGGAGCCCTATAATTATAGGATTAGCCATACTCAAAATAAAGGAATATGTTTCCTCTCTGTCAGACAAGATTTTTTGATATAGAGAAAATATATCTCTTTTATTTTGAGAGAAGTTTTATTATTATAAAGTTTACTCTCCTAAAAATAAGGGAGTCTGTCTCTTCTCTGTTAAAATTACTTTATGTACCTTTTTCTTTTTAGTTTTGGAGCAATCATTATATTTAGCATAAGCAATTACCAGTCTCGCATGTGAATACTTTGGGTCTCACAATTGTAGTTTGTAAGAATAACTACATATTACAATAGTTTTACACCGTGGCCATTTGTTGAACGCTTTCGTTCCTCTCTGCTTTGGGATATTTAGTTACAAGAAAACACAGCTCCTAGCTGATAAGCAAAGGAATTCATTTGAATCTTGAACATTAGCTTCATAATTCAATTCGCAAACTTAATGTACATTGTGATACCACAACGGAGTAAGGCACTAAGCTCATGGGATGACCCTTTTTCGGCTTCTGGCTATTGTCTCCTCCTATGTACCATTTACTAAAGGTTTGTTGGGGGCGGACGAAGAGGAAGAGATGCCAGCAATTGTATTCGTATGGTCAGGGCTGGTTTCTGTTACAATATCATTGATTTGGATATCGACTAGTCTCCCCCCATTTTCAGCCAGCTCTAACCGATCCATAACTATATATAAAAATCAAAACTTTGAGATAATTGTACATTTGTTTTTTCAATATTCCTTTCATGTTCTTGATCTAAGGTGAGGTTGAACGAGGGTTGATGACGTTGTTTGCAGAAATTGCGTAATCAAAACAGGCGCTATTAGTACATGTCCAATCAGTGAGCAATGAGCACTACGTTTCTTTATGGTTTAATACGTCGAAGCAACTCCGTCAGCACAAAAAAAAAAGATCATACGATGCAGGCAAACATTTGCTCCAATCACTCCTGCAGGGAGGGGACTTGGAAATTATAGTTTCATTTATTTTTCACATTCTTTTACTCTTGAATTGGCTTTTTGTAAAATAATAATAATAATAATAAGAAGGTGGATATTTTAGATGAACTTTGGCTGTCATATGTCTACCTATGTCTATTAAAAAAAAAACACCACCATTGGTTATTGGACGATAGGGCGATTTTGTGCAGTTTCGACAGATTTATGGGTTTTGGTTTAGAAATTTCAACTATTGCTTTGCTTTTGTGGAGTTGGTTATAAAGAATGGGAATTATTAATGAATAACACATGAAAATCATCATTATTTTTTTAAACGTGGACATCTCATTTTCTATTTTAAAAAAATAAGAATATTTTTTTATTGAAACAAACAAAAACAAGAAAAGAAAAACTTGATTTACTAACTACCCTAAAACAAACAGTCCTTAGATAGTTTCTTCTTCCTGCTAATTAATGGTCTCTCCTCAATACGGTTGTGGAATGACAACCCGCGACGTTTCCATGCAAAAACTGTAAAATAAAAAAAACACACACACAAAAATCCCCCCTTCTTTTCTCTGTCCGTTACAAACACAAAATTTTAGACGTAAATAAAACAAGCAACGAAAAGAAATTTCACAAACCAAACAAACACACAGAAAATAATGCGAAATTTGGGTCCTTTGAATTGAGCTATTCCCGCTGCTCCGATTCCTTCGTTTCTCTCATTCTCTGGGCGTGAATTTTTATTTTTTTTTATTTTTTTTTATGTTTGGTCTTGGTTTGGTTTAGCGTTGGGTTGGGTTTTTGTGATTGAGAGATTGAAAATTTTCCGTCGAGAGAGATGGGGCAACAGTCGCTGATCTACAGCTTCGTGGCAAGGGGCACGGTGGTTCTGGCGGAGTACACGGAGTTCACCGGCAATTTCACCGGCATTGCCTCTCAGTGCCTTCGGAAACTCCCCTCTTCCAACAACAAGTTCACCTACAACTGCGACGGCCACACCTTCAATTTCCTCGTCGAAAATGGATTCAGTACGATCCCTTTCCCCTCTCTTCTCAACCTATACATTACATCACCTTCTATGCCTCTCCTTTTTTCTTTTTTTTTTTGGGTTTTCCTTTCCTTCTGATTTCATTTTCTTCCTTTTTGATTCGGATTTGATATGCGACTCGGCGGATTCGTATATGGATCATTTTTAAATGTTTTATTCAAATCGCGCATTGCTTTGAATTTGCATATTCATTCCCTTAGATTCCTTCGATTGGTTGAATTTTTCTAAGTGATCTGTTTTTTAGATTACCATCTCTTTGCTGTAGCGCGATTTCAATGGCAGAATGTTTGATACAATGACTCTGGGTTTGCATGTTGTGGTTTCTTTACAAGCACAAAGAAATGAGTCAGAATCTAAATCTCCCCCGAGGATGCTACCAGGAGAATTGCCTCATTTCCCATTGTTGTATTTCTTGTGATATTATTGAAGCAACTGTGACATAGGGTGTTGATTTATTTCTTAAAATCAAATGCTTTAGAAAAAAAAGTTGGTATCCGGGTGAATTTATCCTGATTGCAACTAGTATTTTTGAAACACTTGTTATTTTTATATTTTCAAAATATTAGTTTTCGTTTCAAAAATTTCAATTACAGTTTTAACCGGGATACCGCCTAGGACAAAAACTGGCAGAACATGTATGCTTGCTCAATGCTTTATTCCTAGAATTGTAAACATTGGTAAAACTCACGTTTTGATATGTTGTTGACCCTGCTGGATTACGTTGGATGCTGCAGCATACTGTGTGGTTGCGGTGGAAGCTGCCGGCCGACAAATCCCAATTGCTTTTCTCGAGCGGGTTAAGGAAGACTTCAATAAGAGATATGGAGGAGGAAAAGCTGCAACTGCTGTTGCCCATGGCCTTAACAAAGAGTTTGGGTATATGGATTGGTCTTAATATTTTTATCTTTTTATAGATCTCTTTGTGTTTCCTTATTGACAAGATACTTGTTTGTCCGTATTTTAGACCAAAATTGAAGGAACACATGCAGTATTGTGTGGATCATCCTGAAGAAATCAGCAAGCTTGCAAAAGTAAAGGCCCAGGTTTCTGAAGTTAAGGGTGTGATGATGGAAAATATTGAGAAGGTACAAATGCATAACTTTGTTTTTCTCGCAACTTCTGAAAAAAATTACTTGGAGGTCAAGATGGCTTGGATACTTGCATTTTTCACTTGTATGATTGTGATTAAAAGTTTTATTGCCGTAAAGGGTGATCCATGCAGATTATATGAAGGGCTAATAATGGGAGTTTTAATTGTTGTCTAACACGTTAAGCTCATTATTTTTGCAGGTTTTGGATCGTGGGGAGAAGATTGAGTTGCTGGTGGATAAAACTGAGAACCTTCGATCGCAGGTTAGTCCAAAGTGAACTGTGTATTTTTAAATTTCTATTTGAAGCCCCACAAACCTCTTTTTTTCTTGCAAAGATCAGCCATATGTCGTCCTTGCCTCTCAAAATCATAGGTGAACATTCACAAACATGACTTGGCCTGGTGTTGCATTATGGCAATTCTCTCAAGTCTTTAATAGTCATGGAGTCTAGCTCTAGTTGGATTATTTGCGTGTTTCTTTTCCCTTTTTTCAACAATCTTCGCTCTAAGGTGCCTGTATTGAGGTGTTGGTTTAAAATTTGGTCTGATGTTGCAGGCACAAGATTTCAGACAACAGGGGACTAAGATGAGAAGGAAGATGTGGATTCAGAATATGAAGATAAAATTAATTGTTTTTGGCATTATTGTTGCCTTGATACTGATCATTTTCTTGTCTCTTTGCCCTGGCTTCAAGTGTCTTAGCTAAATATGTTAGCAATTATCCTAATGGTCCATTTTGCAGATCTCGCTCTATATGTGGAGCACGTCACAAATGAATTTTCTTGCCACCCTCTTTCTTATAATCCAAACATACTGTCCGGTTACACCTGTTCCATCCTAACGTCAGTCCTTCGGGTCGTCAGAGGATTTGCATTTTCGATTGATTGTATAGAGTTATTTTTGAAACTTGCCCTTGGTAGGTACTTCTCTTTATGTTGTGGTGATATTAATATTGTTATGGTATAATGGAGAGATGCGAGACAGCCGCAGTTCAGATTGTCTTTGTGTAACCGGTGTTTGTTTCCTTTGATCTATGGATCTTCGGATGTTGAACTGCCTTGGTTGCCTTTGATTTGAAGTTAATTTTGGCGAAATGTATTTTCCCATTTGTTGTGAGATGAACCATTTGTAATGCATTTTTAGCTAACCGACAAGCAAGTGTCCTTAACATCGCTAGTTGTGTGCAGTGCTGAACTCTAAAAGTCATTATTTTAAATGAAATGTTGGATAGTAAAGAAAAAAACAAAAAAATAAAAAAGAGATGTATTATTAAGAAAAAATTACAATACCGAAAGATTTGTATTGTATCAAAGTTTATCTGAATGTAACTATACTTTCATTTTTTACAACAATATTTTTATTATTTATAATAAAAAAATATATTTTATTATATTTTTATAATAAAAAATGAAGGCATAGTTATATTAAAAAAAAGACATGAAAAGACATAATTATGTTCAGACAAAATCTCAAACCCCAATTTTCAAATGCCAATTTCTCTGATGTTGTAATAGTGCCTAATCTTTCTGATACTCTTTCTGATACTGTAATGATGCCCATATTATTATTGTAAGACTTCTAATTAGTAGAAGCATAGTTATTAAACTCAACGTTGACTGCTCAAACGGTGGGAAAACCGAGAAATTGCAGTGCTTGAACAAATGCTTGCAACACACACAAGAATGTGATTGAGTTCATGACAAACTATGAAAATTTGTTCATGAGATTTCAGAACCCTACGCAAAGCTGTTTTATTAGGACTACTAGTCAGTTCCCCGCTCCCCACATGTCAGGGGTACCGACCCAAAGAACACAAATGCTTAATCTATCAAACAGGTATTGTATTAATAATCACAATTGCCATACACAGGCGATTCACTCAAATTAACAAGGGAAAAAGAAGAAAAAGGAAAACAAGATCCTAGTTTGACTTCTAGCTCATCAGCAAGCTAACTGATCCCTAAATGAAGAGATTTCTTCAAAGATGGGAAGTCTTCTTGATTTATGCGGGTTCAATTGGCTCATCAACTGGTCAAGCCCCTCAACAAAATCATCTACTGGACTTAGTCCTGATGGTGCAGACATTAGCAATGAAGATTGGCAGGTGTCTAATTCTTGAAGTAGCTCCTCAACTCGGTTTTTTGACTTGTGTTCATCAGATCCTGGAAGCTTACCTCGCACTATATCTTCAATGACTGATCGTGCCTCGGTATATTGTTTCTGCCTGATTAGGCACAGGCACAAATTACATGCCTTATTGGCATCAGGGTCAATTAACTGAGCTTTCCGGTATACACCTTCTGCGGCCGAAAAGTTTCCTAGCTGGATATATGCCCAACCCAAGTTTCCCTGAAATGTTGGTGGGAATCAGCCAAAACTGAAGATGCTAAAATCATACGTCCCAATTTAGTGATTGAGGCAATGGTAAAGAAATAGAACATCCCAATTTAGTTCTCCAAAGAATTTAATAAGATCAAGTTAGAAAACTTGTACTGTGTTACGATGGAATAAATCAGCCCAGCAAGTGTTAGCAAAATGTATCAAAAATGGTGTCCGTGCCAGGTGGATCACAAGATAATATTCTACTATGCTTAACACCAATCTGCAACAATTTATGGAGAAATATTCATCAAGCAACTAAAGACACCTAAATAAGCCATAAGAGAGTCTAAGTACCAGTATCCGAGAAGTCTCCTGCTTAATGGTGACCTGAAACTTTTTCCCATGAGAACGTCCTGTCTTAGTAGGCTTCCCATTGAAAACAGCTCCTTGGAAAATCATCCGAAGCTTCTGCTTCAGTAGCTCTATCTGCTCCTCAGTTCTCCCGCATTTCTGCCAAATGTTACTTCGGCCGTTACAAAAATACCAGATAGGATGGAATATGGAAACACTACAATAAGACACATTCATTCATTTTCCTCTTATGCCAATATCAGAGAAATTGGAAAAGTGGTCAATAAGCAGTCTTGAGATACTGCATTATTAACTCAAACAGGTAAAAAAAAAAAAAAAACGAAACTCGGAACAAGAGTGAACTTCTATTTGAATTCCACAAAATTGCGTTCCTTTAATCATTCAACACTCATAAAAAAGAATTAACAGGCAAAACAATGAAAAAACAGGCAGGGCACCTTGACCGGTGGGGACAATAGTATAAAAATATGTAGACCCAGAGGAAAAAAAAAAAACACCAAAATCAACTTATATCAAAAGAGACAGCTCGCCACTCTGATGCTTGTGAAATTTATAGCCTGTAAATTGTCTCATAAAGTACCTTGTACAAGTCAACGAGGACATTGTCAAGTGATTCTTGGGCTTGCTTCGAACAAAGATGCCTAAAAGACTTTATAGCTTCGATTGCTTCTTCGGCCCTGTCTAGTTGTTTCATAACCACTGCCATGTCTTTGAGGGCGCTATCCACCCTGTCTCCAGCATTTATTGCCTTCCAGAACCAAACTATCGCCGCTTCTGAATCCTTCTCAACCATCTTTATTTGCATGAAGAAGGAATCAATTTAAAATACTGATAAACAAGGAGGGAAAAAGAAAGAACCGAACACGGGGCGCATATCATACAGGTCATTATCAAATAGGCAACAACGGCATCGACCAATTACTAACTAACATTGTGTTTGGGAGAGGGAAAAAGGAAGAGAGGGAGAATCAAATAACGGAAAATGGGTTCATTCCTGCCAATATTGAGAAGATTGAGAGGAGAATTATTGATTCCCAACCATTTTTATTAGAAGACTATTACTCCTATCATATATAAAATATTTTTAATGTGGAAGGCAAAATTGGTATTCAAAACCATATCATTTTCCTTCTCTTCACCTCCTACCATTTTCCCTTTTCCTTCCTTTAAGTACCATTTCCCAATCACAAGACAGGATTTTTCTCTTCTTCAATTTTCTTGTACTTCATTTTTATTTTCCTCTCCCTCGTGTTAAGGCTCCAAATCTGGAAATCTCTGTAGGCTGTAGCTCTTTCCTTATCTGGACACAAAATGTGCCCAAACAATTCTCAACCCCAGAATAAAATAAGGGGAAAAAGAGTCTTTCTTTACTACTATCCTAAAATAGAAGGGGAAACATAATCGATCAGCATAAGAAAGAACCGTTGAATTACAAAAAATCGTTTCCAAGAGAGAGTTCTAGCTAGAAAATCCCGATATAATTAATAATTCCCACAGAAAGTGAATTTTACCGTATTAACTCAAGAACCCAAATTTGCTGATAAGTCAAAAACTCCAAACACACATTCGTAAAGAAAGTCACAGATCATCCACACATATAATTACAAAAAAAAAAAAAAAATGAAAACATGCCGATTGACTTCAGTTTCGAAGCACCTTAATTTCCGGGTCTTGCAGGTTTGCAGATATACTCGCACAAACATGTTTCTTTCTATTTCTTCTTCTTCTTTTTTTTTTCATTTTCTCAAATATAGAAAAGTAAATCACAAATATATATGCGTACATACATACACATATAATGTTAAGAATGTGATTGTTAAGATGGCATTCACAAGATGCATATATGTATGTATGCATGTATGTATGTATGCATTTTTATGTACCTGGACATGCTTGGCTCTAACATAAGGGCTATCACCAGGAGGCAGCTTATGTTTGACATGATACGGATGCTGCTGCTCTTGCAGCCTTTCTCCTTGTCTCTGGCTCATCTCTCTCTTGCAACCAATTGTAAAAGAAAAAGGGAAAAAAAGACCTCGGCTTTCTTTCTCTAAAACATATATGATACTCTAATAAGAGAAGAGAAAGAAATAAGAAGAAGAGCTTTGGAGTTTCTTGATCTTCTTCTCTTCTTCTTTGTCTTCCTCTAATGGCTCTAAAGAGAGAGAAAGGGAGGAAACTGGTGCCAGGGTTGTGTTGCTTTGAGGGCACTAAAAGGCGAGGCGATGAATGAATATGTTAAAGAATCAAGTCTAGGTTCATTGTCCAGTTAAAAGGATAAATGTCAATTTGACCCACCATATTTTACTTTATTTTAAATTTCACTCATAACATTTTTTTTCTTTAAATTTAGTTCATAACGTTACGTTCATTAGTCTAATTTGATCATTTCGTCCATAACGCCGTTAATTTTATTGACGTGACATGACGGAATTTGACACATCATCAATTTTTCCACGTCAGCATGCCACGTCAACATCTGTTGCTGACGTGACATAGGTATAAAGGCTAATTTGATCCACAAGATTTCAGCTTATTTTAAATTTCACGTATAACGTTTTTTTTTGTTAAAATTGGTCCATAACGTTATATCTTTTAGTCTAATTTGATCTTTTTGTACATAACGTCGTTAACTCAGTAAATATGATGCGACGGAGTATGACATTTCAATAATTTTCGTCTATATCAATATGTCATGTTTACAGTAAAATTTAAAAATTCAAACCAAACATTTATACTGAAAAATCACACTTTATAAATTCAAACAAAATAAAAAACTAAAATTCATAAATATATATCCACTTAAATATTTTTATTATTATTTTTTAAATAAATTAATAAAATTCAATAAAAGTCATTGTTATCTTTATTTTTGAATTTTTTATTTTCTGTTGTTATTACTATTTCCTCGTCAAACTATCGTCGCCGCCTCTAACTACCGTTAGCATTGCTAGTACGGAGCCATCTCTTTGGAAAAAAAATTAATGACGTGTTAAATTCTGTCACGCTACATCAGCGAAGTTAACGACGTTATGTACGAAAAAATTAAACTAGACTAAAAGATATAACATTATGGACCAATTTTAACAAAAAAATAAATTTATGAGTGAAATTTAAAATAAATTGAAATTTTGTATGTCAAATTAACCTTTATATTTATGTCACGTCAGTAACAGATGTTGACGTGACATGCTAACGTGAAAAAATTAATGACGTGTCAAATTTCGTCATGTCACGTCAATAAAATTAACGGTGTTATAGACAAAAGACTAAATTAAAGTAACAGACATAACGTTATAGATCAAATTAACATTTATTCCTTCAATTCAGATTTGCAGTATCCCAAACAACATGTTGCTTTTACCACGTATTGTTCTTGCCAAGTGCAAAGCCTACGTGCGATCCGATGTTCATTTATGCCAACGCGTGCATTTTTTTTTTGAATATTGTTACATTTTTAAATAAAATATTGTTCGAATGTAATTGACTATATTTCTTATATAATTATTTTGATTTCAAATACAATTAAAAAGAAAAAAAATTATTGCTATTTCTTTACATATAAAATTAAACTGATTGTTCATAAAATTCAATTAATTACATTCGAATAACATTTCAGATAATTTTTTTTTAAATGTAACTTTTTTCTTTTTTCTTTCACTAGTTTCTTTTTTTTCGTAATAATAGACCATATTAAGATCACAAAAAATAATAAAAATAATCATTCTTTACATTTTATTTTTGCAATTGAAAACACTAGACATATCTTGAAGCCGATGAAGTTAATTACAATGATTTTTCAGAACTATATTACACTTCAATCGGCACAAAACTGATTTTCCGTTAAAAAAAATTGACACCAAAATTAAGAATATAACAGATTTCTTACATATGATGACCTGGGAGAATTAATTTACAGCAAAACATATGGGAGTTCAACAGAATTAAACTGTTCAAATAAAGTGATGAAAAGTAAGCCGTTAACTTTAATTAGTTATATAAATTACACATTTTATTCAAAAGAAGCCGAAAAAACTAAAAAGGCCTGCTAACATAACATTTATAATCCTCTATTTTCCAAGTGAGTAGTTTTAAAATGCAAAATAGTCCATATGTTTGATATGAGTTGCAACGAATTTATCTCACTTTATAGAAGCGCTTAGAGAATACTTAGAAGGTTGAGTTACCTTTTAGAAATTTTTAATTTAATTCATTTTTTTAATTAATATAATTTATTCATAATTTTACATTACATAATAAATATAATTTATTTAAAATAAAAAATAAAATTATATAATATAAAATTATAAATAAATTATTTTAAAAAATTAAAATTAGCAAGCGCTTGATTTTATATTTGAGAAATGCTCTGTGTATAAATGTTTCATATACAGAATTGTGCTTGGGTTATAGAACACGCCCACCACTTATATTCGATCGTACGTCTTATTTTATGCGGCAATTAAGATAACGCATGAAGCGTCTTCTCGTTCCATTGAATACTATACATGAATGTTACAATTTAATATTATCTATTTATCTATTTAATTAGAACAAAAAAACTTTAGAGAAAGTTTCTTCTTAATTGCCACTAATACGGGAGGAAAAATCATATGTTTATTTTAATTTAACATAATTTTTAAATTAATTTTAATTATATAAATCTTAAGATAGATTTTTTTTTTTATCGCTCGTTAATTTGTAAATAGACCCAGCCCAACCTGCACGTCGCTTTCGGCTTCCCATTGGACGAGTCAAGTGTTCATAATTCATGTTATAGGGATGTCTTTTTGTTTTTTTATTTTCTTTCTGAGGTCTTTTTTTTTCCCCCTATTTCGCCGATTTTAAGAAAGCATCCTCCCATTAGCATGGGCATTCTTTGTTAGTCATCTTCTTCTTCTTCTTGCTTTTTTTTTTTTTTATACAAAAAGAAAAAAAAAACTTTATGGACACAAGCATATTTGATGTAGGTGAGCGCATTGTTGAAATTAATCATAGTGCGACGTGGCTTAGAAGGAGGGGTTACTTACGGGTAACGGCTACTTTCTTGTACTAATTTAAAAGAGAGTATTAATATATATTTTAAAATTTAGTATTTAAGTTAGTATTTTGATTGAAAATAAGATTAATATTTTTAAAATAAAATTAATAATTTTTGAAAATATAAAAGTAACATATATTTAAAAAAATATTAATTTTATTTTTAAAATATTAATTATAATTTTAATTAAAATATCGATCAAAATATTAAATTTCGAGACTCAAATATTTTTTCTCTAAAAAAAAAAAAAAAAGGGAGAAAAAAAGAAAAACTGCTAAACTCACTCTCTTCTTAAGAAATCCTAATATAATGCGGGTTTGGAAAGAAGTAATGTAACGGCTACATCTTTTACCAATCTGTTATATATGCCAAGGCACCGCCGCCAGTTCCTCCAAACTCCCACAAAGTCTTTCCCATCTCCCTAAAATCCCCACTCTCCCCTTCCTTATTCTTCTTCTTGTCTTGTTTTATTTTACTTTTTAAATCTCTGCTTTTTCCTTTTTTCTTTTTTTTTTCCTGCTCTGGGACTCTGTGCGAGTCAATTGTATTTCGAGTGAGCGCTCGAAGTTTTTGATATCCGGCTTTCGGCGAAGGCACTTAATGTCAAGTTATTGATCAAGAAGGTAATCTTGTCTCCGTTTCAGTTCTTTTGCATATTTCACTTCGTTTCTTTTTTTTTTTTTCGTCTGTTTTCGATCTTTTGGAGAATCGTCTTCTTTTTTTTCTTTTGGGTTCTTTGAAAGGGAAGAGGGTATGAGGTGGACATCGGTGGCTTCTCTGCTGCAGATTGAGCGAACCAAGTGGTTGAGTTCTCAGTGCAAGAAATAGCCTCTGACTTGCGAAAGGTTCCGTCTTTTTTTTTTTTTTTTTTCAATTAATCAAAAGTGGTCTTTCGTTAAATATTTGCTGAATCTTGAATTTCGTATTCAAGTTTAGTTGTAAGAATAGTTTGTTTTTAGCCTCTGCTTCTTGTCCATTGAAATCTATAACACTAATGGACATTCTTGTTCGTTTTCTCCTCCTTTTTTTTTAATTTTTTTTTTCGTGCCTTGATTCCGTTAAATATTTCAGAAATAGAGTTTTATTTCGTAGATGGTGAGGGCACGAAGACACCAGGACAAAAGGGTGGCTACTTGATGGGTATCCACAGAGCTTTGCACAAGCGGAAATTCTTGAAAAGTTAGAAGATCAGACCGGATATTCATATAATCTTGGTTTTAAGTGAGTTAATGTATCCATAATCCCTTCGATTATCTGTTGATTATTGTCTGATATATCTCGGCTTCTATATCTACAATATTGTTTGGATTTTCTAAAATTGTTGCGTGGAAAAATTTTCCCAAATAGCCCTTCTCCTCCAAGAAACACAACGTTTCTTATGATTGTGTGGAAGTTTCTTGATCACGTGAATTGATATTATATGAATCTGTGTTCTTACATGAATCTTCATCAGCCCGTCACGGAATCCCTATTGACAGATGCGTTGGCTGAAATTTAGACCCAGTGACGGCGCAAATTTGCAGCATTACAAAGTTCCCTCCAGAATCTGTGGAAGGTAAGTCAACACTTTTAACCTGTCCCCATGACTCTGAAGCAAAATGTATGACCCCAATCTGCATATATAGTCTTATGCGCAAGTACATACATAGACGTACCCATGCTACCTTCTTAATTTTCCCCTTTTTTGGTGTTATGAAATGTTTATATGGCATGACACATTAGTGCGAGTCATCTGTTTGAAAACTTAAAACACTTGTACTAACTCATGTATTTTCCCAAGTGTTGTTTTCTCAATTTGTGTGCAGGCGAAGTCATGTCTTGAAGTATACAAACAAAATGCAGAAGCAATCCCATCCAGTTACTCTCTTTTTTTTGACATGAAAGTGCTCAGCTTCATTAATAAGAAACATTATAAAATAACAAGACGATAAGAGCTATTGGAGGATTACAGACCAGTCCTAAGGACACATGCCTTTTCACTGTTTAGCTACTCAATCACTTGTTGGCGCTTCTATTAATATATGCTACGGTACATTGTGGAACAAAAGATAAAACATGCCTGATATCACTGAGGATAGGGGCGATTTCCAGTGGCCATTCTTCCTTCGGCACCAACAGGGAAGATTGTACGATTTTGGAGTTACTCAAACATTATAAAGAAGGCAATTTTATAATTTTAATTGTCTTATTCAATCATTTTTCATGTGAATGAGCTATCCACATTTTTCGTTATTGCGTTATCTCTTTTACAATACAGATCAATGGGAACTGCCCAGAAGTAATATTCCAGGTTGATTCTTTATTCCGGCTCATCTTGAGCCTCATTCAAGTTTGTCTGACGAATTTCCCTATTTTAATGTTCTACAGGTGCAAATCAATTGTCCAGAGCTGGGCCCAGAGATGGTAAAGGAATTTCCCTTATTTAACTTTCATTGACTTCTTTTGAAATTAATCATGTCATATTCAGCCCAAGACGTTTATCAAAGAGGCACATTTATGGAACTTGGTCGAGTTCTTTCCCTTTCTTGCTAATGATGGGAAACAAATCAAGGTGATTTTACATGTAGGGTATTGATGTTGTAGATTTTGTTTGCTGCAATGGTGATGGAATGTCATTGCAACATGTGCTGGTAGCGAAAGAACTTGGAATTCATGCAATGGGGGCGATTTACAGTGCTTTGGAGAAATTTGTTAGCCTTGTTTCTATAGGTATGAATTTGAATTGGGATTTTGCATTTTTTTGTTTTTTTTGAGATATATCATACCTAAACTAATTAATTAAAAAGAAAAAGATAGTTAAAGAGATAAAAATTTGAAGTATTTACCTTTTTTTTTTTTTTTAGTTGATATATTACCGTTACCGTTTGATTTATAAGTTGACAACCAAGATCTGCAGGTTTATTGATCCATTGCGTGTCACTGTTTTGCAGCTTTCCTTTAACAGTGACAGGCCACCTCCTTAATGCCTCTGTACCCGCCCGGGGCCAGTGCCTTAATAACCCAACAAGACAAACGCACGCAGACAAAGACAACCGCCCGGCTTTCAGCTCCAAATATTGCCACGTGTCCCTCCAACGGCCATCCACCTCCCAGCGTCCCAGCGGAATTCTTTTATTTTAAAAAAAAAACAAATACGGAAAATGCCCAAACAGTTACCACACCACAAGCAGACTCCAATAACATTCGCTGCTCTCCCTCTCTTCACACGTTCCACTTCGAGCTCTCTGTTTCTCTCTCTCTCTCAAGAACGGGGTGTCGGCTTCCGCTATGGACGCGGCGCCACAGCTCGTCTACGGCGGGATCGAGCCCCGCCGGCTAACTTTACCGACTCACTACCGGCCGCTGCAGGCCAGAATTCATTTTCGCGGGAGAAAACATCGAGTTTTCTCCCTAGCGACGGAGCCGAAACCGACGCAAAATCGACCGGCTAAATCCTCTTCACCGTCGAGCAGTCCTAATGGCTCCTCCAGATTCCTTCCTTCTCAAGCCGTTAACGGAGTTGCCTCGAGGCCTTCTCCCTCCAAATCTGTCAACGGAGTTTCCGCAAAACCGCCTCTGACCAAAGCTATCAACGGAGTTTCCACGAAACCGACGCCGACCAGACCTGTCAACGGAGTTTCTACGGTAAGTTTGACTGGTCAGTGTCTCGTTGACTTAGCCTTCCAGTTCTGAATTTAGTCAAATCCCTCTTCGGTCACTGAGAAAGTGAGGGAAATTTCCATAAGTTTGATTAATTTGAGTGCGCAGAGGATTGGAGAAGTATCAGAGGAGATTAAAAGAGTGAGGGCGCAGATGGAAGAGAATGAACAGTTGGCGACGCTTATGAGAGGGCTTCGAGGCCAGAATTTAAGAGATGCTCAGTTTGCTGATGAAAATATCCGGCTTCGCCTTGTTGAGGTACTTGCATTCTTTTTTCCAAGCATTTTTTCGAGGCCAGAGTTGGTTGTTAATTTGGTTTCCTGTTTGCTGCTTTCCTTCTTTATTTGTTTGGTGTATTTACATTTCTCTTTGTAGATGGAATTGGCTTATATGTTTTCCTGTCATAATCTAGGTTGATGAAAGCAGTGAGTTTTTGCCTTTGGTGTATGATCCTGCTAGCATCTCTGCTTACTGGGGAAAACGGCCGCGTGCTGTTGCTACACGAATTGTACAATTACTCTCTGTTGCTGGTGGGTTTCTCTCCCGTCTTGCTTGGGATGTGATAAACAAGAAGGTTAAAGAGGTGAATGTCTCATCCCTAAATTTGGTTTGTTACCCTTCTCTTTCCCATTGCAAAGTCTGCATCCTCGCTCGCTCTTCCCCCTTCCCCAATTCGTATGTCGTGATGTGTGTGAATAGATAGCCGCATGGTTACTGATTATCTTCTACCTAGATTTTGGAGGACATTCGTCACCTTTAGGATCCTTCTACCCTCCATAATGGAGGATGTGGGTACTTGCAGTAACTAATTTTTCTCTTTCTCATTTCAACTCAGTTATGCTTCAACAAACATATTCTTTACTCAAAGTGTAAACTTATGTTGATTTATTTCATGATTGGTAACCAGAATGAAGTTGCTAGAGCTATTGAATTAAGGGAAATAATAACCTCTTTAGGTCCAGCTTATATTAAGCTTGGTCAAGCACTGAGTATTCGACCAGATATCCTGTCACCTGCTGCAATGGCTGAGCTGCAAAAGCTTTGTGATAAGGTAAAATCATAGAATAACCGTCTCTTTGTTATTTTTCATGATTATTTCTTTCAATGAAAATCTGTTTGGGAATGCAAATGTGACCCTGTTCTTAGTTCCCAAGGTATACTTAGAATGCTATGACTCTATGAATCATTGAAATGCAGTTAGATTGACAAGAGTTATTGTACACTGGGATGCTCAAAAAAAGGGCAGTTTAAATATATAGTAATAAATGTTAGTGTTTTAAGCCTCAAGAAGGATGCTCAGCTGCAAAGAGAAGAAGATAATTAGAGGGATGTGTACTATTTGTTGACTTGCAAGGCTGTAGATAAATATATGTAAATTTTTGGGATGAATATGTCTGCAGTAGTTCTTTAGTTCTATAGATCTGACTAGAACACTTTGACATGAATATTTTGGAGTTGTTCTTGATGACATGGATTTTTTGCTCCTTAAAGTTTCTTTCCTAAAGAAGAATTTATACCTAGAAATGCCTGGTCTTGGCGTGAACAGAAGTGCTTCACCTTATAAAAAAGATAATCTTTCTGAAATGGTTGTAAATGAGGATTTTATGAATATATATAAACACACACACACACACACACACACACACACATACACACATGCATATATATAGTGGGAACTGTAATGCACTCCCTGTGTAGCTGATTTTTCCCTTTGTTGATGTGTAAAGGTTCCTTCATTTCCAGATGATGTAGCAATGGCTCTTATCAAGGAGGAGCTTGGTCAACCATGGCAAAACCTATACTCTGAACTCTCTTCTTCCCCTATTGCTGCTGGTACTGTAAATTTTCTGATTATTGCGAGTGACCGACCTAATTTAGGATTTTTTTTACCTAGTCTCTGATTTTTACTGTGGAATTTCTTTGGCAGCATCTCTTGGACAAGTATATAAGGGTCGGCTAAAAGAAAATGGAGATCTTGTGGCTGTTAAGGTACAGAGGCCTTTTGTACTCGAGACTGTAACTGTTGATCTATTCATCATTCGGAATTTGGGGTTGGTCCTCCGCAAGTTTCCTCAGGTATTCCTTTGCTAGATGAGAAAGTTGTGGCCACATGACTCCATAGCTAAATTTCTCTCTGTAGATGCTTGTCCATTCTACAGTTGACCTGACAACGTTTAAACCCCTCTTATTCTTTTCAGATATCTATTGACGTTGTTGGATTGGTTGATGAATGGGCTTCTCGTTTTTTTGAGGAACTAGATTATGTTAATGAAGGTGAAAATGGAACTCTGTTTGCTGAAATGATGAGGAAAGACCTTCCACAGGTGAGTCTTACAACTTCTAGGCACATGCTCTTTTACATGTAAATGGGTTTCTAGTTGATTTCCTGTTCAGCTTGAATATCTGAGAGAGAGAATGATAATGTTTATTAAAATAAGCAATTACCTAGATGTACATTTAACCAGCAGTTTGCCTGAGATACCTTATTGGCATTGGTTTGCTCACACCTCATCACAAAAAAGTTACCTGGAAAGATATGTGCTGTTAGGTGAAGAAATGCAACCTTTTATTTAGTTCTCTAAAGACAAATGGTTTTGCCTTTTGTTGAGATTATTGCTGGGAATGCTGTGTTGGAGTTAGACCTCTTCTAAATTGGAGGATTCTGTTTCCCTGAATAAAACATCAATGTCTACATCCCGCAATCTTATGATATTGTATACTGTTCACTTTTTGTTGAGTTTAAGTCTCTTTGAATAAAAGATTTGAAGAAAAAGTGAACCTAGAGTATGTTTTCTGGTCTGAAATATTCATGTGTGTTCATGCAACACCATGTACAATGTTGCAATCAGGTGGTTGTGCCAAAGACATACCATAAGTACACTTCAAGAAAGGTCCTAACTACTGGATGGATTGAAGGAGAAAAGCTGTCTCAAAGTACTGAGAGTGATGTTGGAGAATTGGTAAATGTTGGAGTCATATGCTACCTGAAGCAGGTAATATACTCCACCTATGTATTTTCACTTGCTTATGCATTACATGATTTTGCTAGTAGGTTCTTGCTCATTCTTCATTGTCAACATAATATGCTTCATGTTGAAATATTAATTTTACATGTACCTACCTACACTTGTTTTTTTTTTTTAACATTCTTTGCATGTAATTTACTTAGCCTGGAAATGGAACTTTGCTCTTCTCATGATTCAACTCTAGTACTTTTTCATCTGTTTTACATTAGTACCTTGTAACTGACCTATGGATCCCTGTAACAGAATTATTTTAGTTGTTCCCTGGTGATGCTTGCATTTCTCATGTATTTTGGCCACTTAATGAGAGAGAGAGCAATTATTACGCCTGTACCCCCTTTTCTGCTCATGTGGTTTGCATAGTAGCATGTAAGCATTGAATGAAGACTGCCATCATGACAATGAAGTTGACAAAATTTCCATGTTGTGCGCTCTTAATCATTTCTAACATGCACATATTTTCAGCTAGCAGAAGGTGTAAATTTCTGCTAACTAGGGTCTGGTTGATGTCTTATGATATTGACTTGATCCCACAAGCTGCCAACCATGTTGTCTAATTTGTAAAATTCATTGCGATGGCAGTTACTTGATACGGGGTTTTTCCATGCTGACCCTCATCCTGGGAATTTGATCCGCACTCCAGATGGAAACCTGGCCATCCTTGACTTTGGTAATGATCTATGTTATATGTATCCATGGTAAAAGGTCATCCTTCAACATGTTTAGCCACGTCAAATCCATATCCTGGTCTGAATTTGCTCTTTAGACATTGTCAACTTTCCCAGTAAAGTTAAATTTTATAAAACTCTTCATGATGACATGCCTTACTTCATTCCTTCCTTAATGGTGGAATGGAGTTTATTCTCCCTGTCCTATTTACAATTGTCAACCATCAATTAGAATATTAGACATTGCAATGTGAATGACCGGAACTAGAATGATAAAGATGTTGGTTGGAGAGCAGTTGTTTAAGTAGTTCCTCTAGCATTGTGCTATTGATGTAAATGAAAGTCATTTGATAAATGATATCCTGCAATGGGAAACTGGATAATACTAATCTTAATTCAGTTACTTTCGCATTGACTTTTGTCTCATATGAGTAATTCGGCAATTGCATGATGCTTAAAAGCATGTCAGCCTCAGCATTTCACAATATAGTGGCCTAATGAACTCAGTTAAGTTATATATCTGTCGTGTACTATGGTTCTTCAGCATAACATTATGACGAAGTGCACCTTATTTATATTGGTTTTCTTTTCAATTATTTATTTTACAACAATAATTTCGTAAGGCAATGGTACTTTTTTTGTGTGTCTATTTTGCCCATAAGTTAATCACCTCTCGGTGCTAGTAGAATTTTAAATTCTGAGAGATATTCTATTGGACTATTTGCCTTTGTAGCCATCGTGACCTATTTATGTGTGTTCTAAACTCTGTTTTTTCTGTGATAGGACTAGTCACAAAATTGACGGATGATCAAAAATATGGAATGATTGAAGCAATTGCGCATCTTATACATAGAGATTATGGGGCTATCGTCAAAGATTTCGTCAAACTTGATTTCATTCCTGAAGGGGTCAATTTGGAACCTATCTTGCCGGTACTAGCTAGAGTATTTGATCAAGCTCTTGAAGGTGGGGGAGCAAAAAATATTAATTTTCAGGAGCTAGCAGCAGATCTGGCCCAAATAACATTTGACTATCCATTTAGGATACCCCCATATTTTGCACTCATAATCAGGGCAATAGGTGTTTTGGAAGGCATAGCTTTGGTGGGGAATCCTGATTTTGCTATTGTAGATGAGGCCTATCCTTATCTTGCACAGGTATGAGTTTCAGTGCTGTTGATGGCCTTTTGAATATTTTCTAGTAATGATTGCCTTAGTCTCTACATATTTTCATGCTAGTGGGTAGTGGCCTTTCAGATGCCCATTATTTAAGTTTAAGCTTTGTTATGCTAAATAGTGTAGCAGTGTTGGGAAGTCCTTTGCTTTAACAAACAGATTCACTGTTTAACAAGGATGTTTCCTTAGTTTTTTAAAAAAATAATTGAGTTGGTCACTCTTATGGCCTTAGATAGAAAGTTTGATTTGATCCAGGTGGCTGGTGGCACTTAATGACATACTGGTTGTATTCAAAGTCGAAGGATGCACTGCATGACTTTGTGAAAACTAATTGATGAGGATTACCAAAATTCTACATGATACTGTTTTAAGGGTTGTTCATCATGTTCATTATATTTCCCTTTTTTTTTTTTTTTTTTCCAGAGGCTGCTCACTGATGAATCTCCTCGCCTGAGGAGTGCTTTACGTTATACAATTTATGGGAAAACTGGTGTATTTGATGCTGACAGATTTATTGATGTCATGCAAGCTTTTGAGAATTTCATTACTGCAGCAAAAAGTGGAGGTGGAGAGAATTTGAACGGGGACATGGCTGAACTCGGTTTTCTGCGAAGTCCAACAAGTTATATTATTCCAGTATTTCGATTTAGTCCATCTCAACCAGCACAGCCTGTACGAACAAGAGCAGCCTTGGCATTTCTGCTTTCTGAGAAGGGAAACTTTTTCCGAGAATTTCTTCTGGATGAGGTATCATGATTGGTGCCTGTATCTTAGCTAAATATGAGATAGCCTTGTCCACATTTTCATCTTCCTTTTGTGCACTTCTTGGATGCCTGACGATCAATAGTTTTGGGCAGATTGTAAAGGGTATTGATGCCGTTACAAGGGAACAGTTAGTACAAACTATGGCAGTCCTTGGTGTGGGAAATGCTGCCCCAGTTTTTAGCATGGTTCCTGGGCCCTTTAGGCCTGCTGCTTTTCTGCCAACAATAACGGAGGAGGACAGAGTTATTTTAAATAATGTTGAGAAAGTGGTTGAATTCTTAACAGCGGGAAGTTCAATAACAAGGACATCAAATCAGGTACTTGCATATTTAGACAATGCATCTTAACTGTCCTTTTAATTGCTTGTTTGTGGATAGTATCCAACTCTATGCTACTGAGAATTGTGATTATACCAGTTGATTTAGATGTTCAGTTGTTGATGGTAACTCATGGGGGCTTTCCTTCTATTTTTTGGGCCTTGAACAGGTTGTAAATGTTGCTCAGATTGTACAAGAACTGCTTCCTGTTTTGCCAGGCATGACAGCCACAGTGCTTCCTGAGGTGCTGAGTCGGCTTACTTCTCGGGTAGTAGCTCGCTTCATTCGAGATGCATTTTTGCAGCGATAATTAATTTTTTCCAGCTCTATTAATTGAAGTCCTGCAAAGTGTAAATTTGTATGTACATTGGATCCAAAAGAGTGGTATAACACACGTCCAACTCAGTCCCTGAAAAGTCCTATGTGAGGATCTATGGAACATCTGTCAAACTAACAAAAGTATTAACAATAAAAGGAACCAAAAGAAACCCTAAGGAGGGGAGGGGCGCTCCGGGGGGTATGCTTAATTTTTTGGCTTTTGCAATGGAGGGGATAGGAGTGAACAAATAATGTGCCGTTGAAGCCCTGGTTATCTTTTTGCTTTTTTTTTGTTGTTTTTGTTTTTTCGGTGATCAATCAGATGGTTTTTTCAGGACTGGGAGTTATTCTTAATCGTAAGGTTTCATATGGCAATCTCTGACGCATACTGGCATCTGGTATTCGTCTTAATTGCCGGATGGACGTCGGTTTGCAATATTCAGTTCCAGCGAAAGGTTGATAACCGCGTATATCAATTCTTAAAATTAATCTATGATTTTGGCACCCTGGTCCGGGGCTAACTCAAAATGCCATGACTTGTGTGTTATTATTATTATTATTATTTTTGATTCTAGTGCAGAGAAGGTAAAGACAGAAAGTTGCAATAATGAAAGCAAAAGGAAGGAACTGCGTATCTACCCCTCAGCAGGGCCACCCCAATTTTATCAGCCATCAATAGGTGCATCAAACCTGATGATGGTGTCTCCCATTCCCTAACATCCTCTTCTGAGGCAGCCCAGGAAAGGAAATCGGCATAATAGTTTCCTTCCTTAAGCATATGCTAAAGTTGGCAGTACCAAGGTAGTTGCAAGAGTCTCCAACATTCCGAAATGATAGATCTATAAAAATTCATATCTCAATTCCACATTTTAATTTTCTGCAAAGCAAGGAGAGAGTCCCTTCTCACAAGAATTCGGCGTCAGCCTCTTTCACATGCACATTTCATAGCCATAACTATAACCCGTAATTTGGCCCCAACATCCATAAAGAGTCTGCAAAAGCCCATGAAGTTCATAATCTAGTTACCACAGGAGTCCCTAGCCACACCACCAAAGCTAGATAGACCTGGGGAACCTTTGGTACAATCGTCAACATTGATTTTAATGTAAGAAGGTTTAGGGGGTTGCCAACATATTAACTCATAATTCCTCTGCTGCACAACCGAAGAGAGTTTTGGGATTCTGCTTTCTTTAAAAAAGTCAAAAAACTCAATGGCTTTTCTTCTAGCAACTACAAAAAAATCAGCAGGGGATAGAGACTAACCAGCAAAGATATTTTTGCTTTGGGAGTCTCACAGGTACCACAGGGTAGATACAAACAACACTCAGATGGGGTAGTCCCACGAAAATTGCTTATCATCCAAACTACCAAACTTTATCCAGAAAGTCACAATTTAGAGGAGGAGTAAAGCCTAGGTTCCTATAAAATGAATTCCAGAATTGCAACGCAAGTTACAATGGAAAAGGACATGTGTTTCATCTTCCCAACACATCTTGCATTTGTCACAAGCAACAGTGTCAAAAAGGTGGCAAATGAAGCGCTGGGCGTTTGTTAAAAGCTTGCCTTGCCAAGCCAGTCATAGGAAAGTTTGCATATTCTGAGGCATCAAAGTTTTCCATATCCACATCCAATCTTCCATAACATTAGATTCCTGTGAGATGAGAGTCTCAAAAGCACTCGCTACTGAAAATCTGCCAGAATTAGTAGCCCAAAGAGCTTATCACCAAGCCCCGAGAAGGGATTGTAACTATAGCTTCGAAGAATAAGGTCAATTTCCCAAGTGATTTTACCATTAAATAGAGACCAATTCCAGCAGCCAGTTGAATCTCAATAATTGTTAACCGACCAATTAGCGTCAAAAGGTTCAAAGTGGACTCCCTCAACACTCTATGGCCCAGACATCAAGCCAAAATTTGACACTACGACCATTGTTGACACTCCATCTCAGACCTTCTTTAAGCAACTCATGCCCACACACAATTGCCGAATAGACCGAGGATTGAGACGAGGATCTTGGCGCATCAAGGAAGCTACACCAAGGAAAATACTTCTCTTTTAACACTTTGTTCCACGGTTTTTCGACCTTATTCAAATCTCCTAGCCAAGTTTTGAGAGTAAGGCAAAGTTTATATCGTGAGTTTTATGTAATCCAAGACCTCCAGTCCAACGCAGTTTGCACACCCAATCCCAGGCAATCAGACTAATTTTGACCTGAAAATCAGTAAATCCCCAAAGGAAATGTTTATTTAACTTATCAATCTCATCACAAATAGCCCTAGGTTAATCAGTATGCATCAAATAGTAGGGTATATATTGGGAGACACTCTGGATGAGAATTGCCTTACCTGCCAAAGATAGTGAGGAGGCTTTCTACCCATTGAGTTTAGAGCAAATTTTTGACAATAGACCTTAAAAAATTTCAGGACTTCTTCAATCATAAAAGAAGGAAATGCCCAGGTATCTCCCCAACTTATTCACTGCAAAGAATCCCAACACATTGCCTACAGCTTGAGCCACAAAGCTTATGACACAAGGGGAAAAGAATAGTTTGGATTTTTCTTTGCTTACACGTTGACTAGATGGGTGGCAAAAAGAGTTGAGGACATGGTCAATGGACCTAGCAGTAGGGATTTGGGCCTACCCAAAAAGCACTGGTCATCCACAAAGAATGATGTGATCAATGAGGGCCATGGCGAGACCCCTTCACAAGCCTCCACTTTTTGGACTCCACAGTGAGTAAGATCAAATGAGATAATCTCTCGATGCACAACATAAATAAATATGGCGATATGTTATAGCCCACATTGAGACTTGAAACTTTTGGTTTTTTCCCCATTTCAGAGAATCACCATCTCAATCGTAGTAACGCAGCTCATGATTAACTCAATAAACTTTGTGGGAATGGTAGGGATTCTGGGGTGCTCCTTAAGAACAACCAATCGACCTGATAATAAACTTTTTTAAGATCCGTCTTTAAGGTCATGGACCCAGACTTACCCCGTCTCTTTCTTTGGATGTAGTTAATCACTTCTTGTACGACAATTATATTGTCATGCGGTGAACGCCCAACCGTGAAACTTACTTAAAGGGGGAGTTATGAGACTGTCCATAATAGGTCTCAATCTCTCAACAATGACTTTTGTGATAAGTTTGTAGACAACAATACAAAGAGATATAGGTCGAAATTGAGTAATTTTATCCAGGCTGTCAACTTTTAGGATAAGGACGAGGAGAGTCTCATTAATCTCACTAGGAATTTTCTTGATAAAAAAAGAAGTCTTTATAAGCTCAAATAGGGAGTCACCCACAATATGCCAATATTTTTAAAAGAAGATCACTTGAAAGCCATCCAACCCTGAGGCCTTAAACTTGTTTGTTACTTTAGAAGAGGTGTAATATCTTCATTTCTATGGCCTAAATCTTGAAGAAATATTATCAAATCGTTTTTAAGTATTTGTTCGCATGTGATGTGATACAAGTATACAACTCTGTTAACTTCTATGTCAACCATAGGTTTCGTACTTTCGTAACAAGTGTCTCGACATGGGACTGGAAATAAAATGACCCTAATTTGTGCGTACAAAGCCAAAAACAAAAGAAAAGGAAAAAAAAAAAGTACATTTTGAGAGAGAAGTGCCTGGCCCGAGTCGGTACTCCGGCCAGCCATTTTGAGAGGCAGAAGGAAGGGGGCCCTTTACTGGAAGGGTGCTTGGCCCGAACCACATTCAGGCCAGTTACCCTTGCCCTTCTTTTAGTCTGTATTTCAGGCTGCCAGGCCCACATGACCCAAGAATTCTCTTATCCAAACGTTCTTATTTGGGCCGAATTACCTTGTATATGATAAACCCAGCCCATGCGACACAAATTCAAAACTCTGAAATTTCTTTTTTTTTGGGTGAAAGGGAATGTGGGACACCCAGTCTATACAACTAAAACTCTGAAATTTCTAACAGATTACCAAAGCAGCCCAATAAAACGACAAATGTTTATAACGGTCAATTCGGGAGGGAGAGCTGAGAGCTGAGTCTTCTTAAATCCGGAGAAGTCTAGCCTGATGGGTTTTCTTCGTTAATACACCTTCCTTGAAGTGTGCAAGCTTTGCTCTTCAACCATTCAGGTCCCGAATAATATGTCAGTCATCCTTCAATTATTTGAATTTAATGTTTCTTGCTATCCAAAAAGTCGCCTCTGTACGTTCATGGGGAAAATCCCATCTGGCATCAATTATGAGTAGAATGAATTCTTCCCGCGTTCTGCCAGTCCATGAAGTCAAGGCCATCCCTTCCCTCTCCCAGACGAACTGACCACAATATACAAAATTCAGTCTCTTAAAATGGAATTTTCTATATCAGGGGATTATTAACATTTAGTATCATGAAATAAGGGGTAGTCTCTGCTCTCCCGATGCAAATGAAATAATGCTCCTTTTAAGTGGAGATATGTGGTGCGCAGCATGAAATGCAGCGGCTCGTAGTATATTCAGGGGCCCAAAATCCACGGAGTATGCTTTCTGAAAACCATCCAAAACTGCCATCATGGAAACATTCACTAGTTTCCTTTCTGCTTCATATTTCTTCAGAAGCGATACCTGCAAAAAGCCGATCAAGTGTTTAGAGTACTTCAACCATCATCACTAGCGAGCAAAGCAGGAAAACATGCGAGCATTACAAGCCAAAATCTCTCTAATCTGTTGAAATGTTCGGAGATGGATTAAAAAGGTGCAGGCCAATTTCATGTCTACAGATTGTACAACATGACGTATGGCAATAGATATTCCTTGACTGATTCCAATTAAAATTAACAAATTAGAAGATAAAATACCTCCCCAATGTCCGTGCCCACTGCAATACCCTCACTAATGATTCTCGAAAGAGCAAAGGCATCTCCAAAGCCCAAATTGACTCCTTGACCAGCCAAAGGATGAACAGTGTGTGCCGCATCACCGATCAGAACAGTGCGCCTTGAAGCATAGTCATTAGCATGCATTAAAGATAATCGAAATGCCATCCTAGCAGATGCCAACTTGACCACTTTGGGTGGAATTTCAAAAGCCTCATCAGCTGATAAGGTCACATTTCCCCTAAGCCACGAAAACATGTGTGCGCCACCCAATAAGCTAGACTCAGGATGCGGACCATAGCCATGATCAAGGGCATGATTTACAGCATTCACAAAATCTTCCTCGTTCATTGACTTATGATCCACTGACTCTTTCGGGTTCATTGTCCAAACGATATTGCTAAACTTATCACCCATTGGCAGAAGTGCAATTGGACCAGTTGGCAGAAATCGTTGCCATGCACAAGTGTTTTCTACAGAATGCTCTACAGTGCATATGACTGCATTCTGTGAGTAGTTCCACCTTGTTGTTTTAAATCCCGCCAACTCTCTAACTTGTGACTTGGACCCATCAGCTCCGACCTACAATCATTATAATATAACACTAACCAATACATTGTTGATGACAAGCGTTTTCTAGCAGCTTGGCAACTACAGAAACATTTACATGCAGACAGAACAACAAAAAGGGCTATCAACTTTCTTACAGCAAGCAAGTTAAATTACCACCAACTTTGCATACAAGCTGCTGCCATCACTCAGTTCTAGCTTTGCTAACTGTCCTCTACCATACAATGCTTCTTTTGATGACATGCTGTCTGACCCCAAGGATGAAGGGCTTGGATTGAGAGACATTGAAGTCAATCGAGAAGGGTGAATTGTCTTTTGTAAATCTGTATCCTGCAGGTTTTGACGAGGTGAGACATTGAAGGCTTAATATTATAAATTTAAGCCCTCCTTCATCGTGACCTCATTGATTTAGTTAACAACAATGATATCAGACACACGAAAACACAAGTTTCATGCTCACATGTGATTCTGTTATAGCAAATTCATTGTTTCAATGACGCTTTATGTATTGGAGGCCAAATATATAGAAATGAAAGCGAATACAAGCATGAATAGTTGTTTCCAAGACACTAAGCAGGTCGATGAATGAGCAGAAGTTGACTTTTCTGATGGATGATAACTGGTAAGAATTATAAAAAAAATTAACAAAAAAAAGCAACTATTTAACAAGAAGACTCTGGAAAAATTATGCCATGTCCAAGAAAAAGATATTTAATTGAGAACAGGAATATTTAGCTAAAAAAAGAGGGAGTAGAGGATTCCCTGCAATGAAATCGAAGCTTCTGGTAAAGATAATACATAAATATATAAAGTTACAAAGGAGAATACCTCGATACGTGACAATAGTGAGCTATGTAGCACCTTATTCTCCACAACACACCTATATTATAAGTCTAAATTTAACATCATCTGGCTTTAGTAACAGAAGGATTACAAAATGGCATCGGTCACCTCCCAACATGAATACTTACCCTAGAGCTTCTTTGTTTACATCCCTTGCGTCATATTTTGTGTATCCCAATCCAGTGTAGTCCCAAACCTACAAAAGAGTAACAAGAGTTAATTAAACAGTCCAAAGTTTCCAAGATGTCATTTATCCCTTTTTTTTTTTTTGGGTGTATAAATTGAAGTTTGTTTCAATAAGAAAGAATGGAATGGAAAGTACAGTACTGAATATTTCATGCTCGGGAACAAAGTTAGCCAACCAGCATTGCAGTTAACCAAGCGGAAGCAACAACTAGAAAAGTCATCACCTGCAAGATTCTACTCCAACTCTAATGCCATGAGTGATCCACCATTCTAAGCCCCATTTTACCTAGGCACATCTATCCACCAGAATTTCCACCCTCTTAAACATTATCCAAGGTCAAAGCCATACCCGTAAGCCTCCATTGTAAAAACAACTTCCAAAGGGAGACAAGTTCTCCAGATATCTTTCTAAGACAAGTCAACTCTACACTCGGTATCCTCAATTGAAATTGCAAAACAAGAAGATTTGGCATCAAAAGACAAACTATATGTCTAGATAACCCATGCGCTGATTCAGCTAGAATTCTCAGTGCTTGAGCACCAACTCAAAAGAGAAGACAAGGAGCTTGAATGAGAGTACTCCATTTGTTTAATGCTTTAGCATTACAATTTGCCTCAGCATTTTAGTTTCAGTTACATGACTTGCATCACTAGGTGGGTAACAGTAATGCAGAAACATATGCAACATTATTTCTTTCCAACAATTCATGGTGCATCAGAATCAGAGTAAATGATGCCAACTACAATTAACTTACAAGCATATATTTTTTTCTATTACTAAAAAGGAAAAAGCTACAATCATCACCTGCATCTTATCAAAAAATGCATGCCGATGCTCTTGAACATACTGCCAAGCACCAACATCTGCAAAAGTGCAAGTCCCAAAAAGTAAGTTAAGTTTCTGCATCCACAAACTGGGTTAGTCATTGTTTTGTATTTTATGAGGAATGAGAAGCACATCAAACTTAATACCTTTGAAAAAAGATATGGTAGCAGGAGTGACCGCACTGACCCGTGGATCAGGTGGGTCCTCCTTCTTGATGCACAATTTACCTCCCAATGCGGGATTGCTATCAACGATGGCAACTTTCAAATGCTTTGTCAATGGCATTGTTGCTGCAAACAATCAATAAGAATGTGTCGAACGAATCATTTTATATACCAGAATTATGATGACATCTATGAGAAGCTCTCAATCTTTTGCAAAATAAATAAATTAATTAATTAATTAAATTAAATTGTCAATGAAATCCAAGGAATAAGTAAGAAACTACAAAGCCAGATGTAAAATTGCCTACCCAAAGAACAAGCCAGGGCCATGCCAACCATGCCTCCCCCAACAATGGCAATGTCATATGGCTTTACATTACCAATAAAATTCTGCTTGCTTTTTTCTGCCTCCTAGCATATTAAAACAGAGAAAAAAATAAAAAATAAAAAAATAATAATAAATTAACACATTCATATCCTCCTCTCAAAATATTTTTCTCTTAAAAAAAAACTTGTCAAAAAAAAAACATTTACATCAATTTTTCAGAAGGGAAAAAATGGAAGAAAGATGCATAAAAGAATTTACATGGTTATTAGGCAGGGCCGAAGGAGCAGCAGTAGGGGCTTTCGGAGCTCCACCGCTGCACAGATTCTTCCGGAGGAGTCTCCATTCGTTGCCGCCGCCGCCGCCGCTGAGTTTCTTCAAAATCGCTCTGCGGGAACACAGCAAATTGAACATAGGCGAAGAAAAAATTAGAATTGAATAAAATAATTAAATAACGAAAAATGATTTTAGCAGAGAATTTGAGAACATAATAGTACCTGTTCATTATTGCTAGTGCTCGAGCTTTGATTGTCTTCGTTTTTGGTAAATAATGGTGTTTTTGTTTTTTTCCCACCGAGTTTGCTTAATCAGACCCGGAGGCAGAGGGATGGAGAGGGGGGCCGTTATTGGGCCCAAAATGGCCCAATCATTTGTCTACCAACTTTGCTTCTCCCAAAATTTTACTTCATTTTTTTTTTTTAGGTTTTTGTAACCTAAAAAATAAATTTACTTCGTTTTACTTTTTTTTTTTTTTTTAACCTCAACGGAAGCATTGATTAAGCCTTAATAGTTTGACTACTTGAGATAATAATTTAGTAACAAGTGAAGGTATGTTTTATATTAATAACCTATGTTTAAATTTTTAGAAGCACGACTTTCTTCTAGTTAATGTATTAAGTATTTAGATTAAGGATTCAGTATACTTCTTCAGCGATAAAATCACCTTCAGTTTTATTAATATTCAAATGATAAGTCTTTCCCTACAAGAATTTGTTGAACGAAGACACAATAGTAAATAAGGTCGGCCCCTTTCTTATGGGAATTGGTTGAATAGAGATATAACGATTAGATAAGGCTAGCCCGAACCCATATGTGTGATAACTAATATACACTCGATACAACCTTTTTTATTGTTAAAAAAAAAATGGTTTGTTTTTTTTATAAAAATATGAATTACTCACAATACTCTTTTATCACATTTCTTCTATAAATTCTATATTTTTGTTCTCACTTTCTAAATTCAAGAATTCTTTTATTTAAATGTGAACCTGATGTAATTAACAATGTATAGATACTAATTACAGACTCTATAGAATAGATGGTATTTGTTTTCGATCCAAGAATACAGAAAGTAATTCTTTGTTATTAATATAACTGCGTTGATACTTTCATTACTTCAAATTCTAGAGCCTTCTTAATGCTCTCCTTCTCTTTCATCTAGAATTGTTATTGTTAGTATCTTTAGTTTTAGAATAGTACAAGAATTACGAATTACTTTGCATTGGGTGTATCTATCGGATAATAAGAATGGGAAAGTTTGCGTCTTGTCTGCCATTGGATCTTCAGGTGAGCCCGAGAAGCCTTCTGAGGCTGTGGAGAACCGATAGCTTGAGGTGGATGTGAAGATGTGACAACGCAGGTGCAGTGGGGAAATGGAATTGATGGGGATGAACATACAATGGGATCTTGGATTGCAATTTGCCATGGGAATAGATGACCGTTAACGTACGTTTTCGTTGGATCGGGCATTAATTAGTTTCTATTGGACTCAAATGAAGATTTTTTATATTTTAATACTAATTAAATTATAACTGATTGTTCGGATCGATTCCCTTTAACCTTCTTTATTTGGCACAAAAATCCCTATTTCTATTTCACATGGGACTGGTAGTCCCTTTCTTTCTTGGAGTAGTAATGGTGCGACAATGATCACGATATTACGTAAAGGATTCAAATTTATTAACGGTGATTTCCCATAGTATTCCGTTTCTCTTTAGGAGTAATGTTGGCGTGACATATAAAAACTTATGATTAATTTAAGATTATTAGCATAGAAGTCACACGTTGCAGGGATTTTATATATATGTGCCAGAATCATGATTTCAAATTAAATCATGATTTTTTGAAAAAAAATCATAGAATTTAAATTAAAATTTCATTAAACTCCTAAATTATATGTATAAGAAATGATTCCTTTATAGTCTTACTCTCTTTGTATGTCAAATCCAGCTTGTAAAAATACCGTGGACAAACAAAAACAAGAAAGGAAAACTGGTAAATGGGCAATTAGACTAGCCTGTTGGTTTATAGAATGTGATCTGATGTTGGTAAAGGATTGACCAACAAATTAAAGGCCAATAACATTTATGTTTATGGCAATGCACAACAAAGAGGGGAAAGAAAAGTGACCAAAATGATGTGCAATCCACTTTACACTATACATGCGCAAGTTAAAACTTTCGCACACATTGCAAAGTTCAAACACAAAAAAGATCTTGAAGCTCTTTAGCTTTTTTTCCCTTTCCCAAGCACACCCGCAATCATCCTCCATCTTTTTTCTTAGTTGAGCAATGCTCACAGCCTTCAAGGCCCACACCCAGAAAAAACTTACAAAACCACGTCACAATTACCAATTATTTTGTATAATTAGATAATTAATATTAACAATAAAAATATATGCATTTTTTATTAATTTTTTACTATAAATAATAATCATTTAATTATACAAATCAATTGATTAATCGTATTATAATTCATTTCCGTCTCTTCTAATCCTTATAATTGGACTCAAAATGAATATATTCCCTCTTATTGTCAAAAGTTAAACAGTAATATAACCTTTATGATTCACCTTATCTCATTACTTTAGTGATGAGTACTGAGGCAAAAGCAAAAGAACACTAAAATTAAGTGGGGGAAGCATGACCGTGACCGTGACCGTGAATTTAGTGCATGCTTCTGTATCCAATCATCATTTGTCCAACCTGAAGACCCAAAATTGCTCCACTCATATCCAAAATATGGCCATCCACTGTCTTAATTTCAAAGCAAACCGTAAGAATATGAATTTTCTGTTTATTGGTTGCTTTTGTTTGTTCTTCTGATACCGATTTATCAGCCCTCCCCATCTAAGCAGGCTGGTCATGGTATCAAAAAAAAGAGAGACAAAGATAGCGTTCAATTAGTTCAACCTTGTTGTCGGCACTCCTGGCGGCCTCGGCGCGGAGCAGGTGCCCTGCTTTAGCGTGCTACTGCTATGCACCTGCAAGGGAGTTTAGGAAAGAATGTGAAGAAAGCAGCGGAAAAAACCACGACCGGAAGCGAGCACCAGGAGAAAAGCAAGATGGGGTCAAGGAAGAAGTAGCTTACAGTGAATTACAGGGTCAAGAAAACAGCAATGGTCACGTTGAGCCCCATGCTCTCAAGAGCAATCTCAAGAAAACTACAGAACCAGTGGTGGAGAATAAATTGAAGATGGCAAAGAGGAAAGTCAATTGGCCTGATGCACATGGCAAAGATATAGCACATGTCCACGAGTTTCAGCCAAGGTAACAAAACAAAAACGAAAATTCATCCCTTTGTTATCATATTTTTTGCATCATGGCTTTGATTGATTGTATTAGATAATTAAAGCCTCAATATCAACAGCAACATGGGGCTTTCTCCATTATGGCAACAGTTGCTTGTCTAATTTGTCCATTTGCATGAACCATTCATAATTACCGTATGAAACTCTTGAGGCCAACCCACACTCAAAAAGCGTACTTTCAGATTGTACTAAATTAGCAGATTTCTGACCCACTTTTTATAATGTGAATAGCATGTCTGAAGAAGGAGAAATTGGAGAAGTAAGGAATTCTTGCGTTTGTGCGATTCAATGAAACCAGAAAATACACGGTAATGGCTCTTCTTCTTGTTCCGTAATGATTGAAAGGAAGTTTTGACATTGAATCACAGTAGTATATATTTATTTTCTTGATTTGGTGCTTTTTTTTTTTATTTTTCTTGTTCCATAATGGGAGAAATTAGGTGCTTTTTTAACGGAGTCCAGCCCATCCAATTATATATATATATATATATATATATATACAATAAAAGTTCGAGCAATGCATGTGGAAGATGACAAATCAATTTAATCACCTGACTGGAAAGGCATCTGCATGCTTATGAATTAGATAAACAATAAATTAATCTATCTTAAAAATTAATTATTCATTATCAGTTCAAAAGAACTTAAGATCGTGTGAATTAAATACATGATCTCATATTAGAATTCACTCAACGTATTAAATGTTGCAAATGGCGAATTGCAGTGTTGAATTGCCGTCATCAATATTAAAATTTACCTGATAAAATTCCTCGTTATCAAATAAAAAATCATCCGTACAACCGATCACATATGGAATTACCTCAGTCTATGTTGCTATTAAATGTCATTTTAATGAAGATTTACGACAAAGCTGATGGCATTGGATAATCGATGGGAGAAGCTAAGAATTAGAATCTGGATTGCCCTGTGGCTCCTGAAGAAGATATTAGTATCATTCTTTTGTTTGTCCTTCGTTTATTGAACTATAGAACTACAAAGTGCACAACCTTTAGTCATCCAATCCAGGCACGTAGGCTTTACCAGTCCAGCTGCAAGTTGAGAGTAGCATAAAGCAACAATTACTAAAGAATAGGTACAGGTTAGAGATTTGAACTTAGTCAAATGATTTTTTTTCTTTTGTTTTTTTGGTGCATAAACTTGGCCAAACGATAGAAATACTGAAGGATTGCTAGCCCCAACACCCCCCCCCCCCCAAAAAAAACCTTCAAAATCCACAAAAATTAACTTTGTTGATAACTAGAAATAT
Source organism: Carallia pectinifolia (assembly GCA_037832335.1). NCBI lineage: Eukaryota > Viridiplantae > Streptophyta > Magnoliopsida > Malpighiales > Rhizophoraceae > Carallia > Carallia pectinifolia. The sequence goes on from CM075449.1 coordinate 7,756,445, forward strand.
CCCTTCCCAGTTTCCAGGCCACTTCCAAATGATTTGATTAGAAAATTTTAGTGTGTTTGAACTCGTCCAAATTAAAGGGGTGTTTTGGTAGACAATCAAAACGAAAAATACCCTTATGAGTCATTAATTGTCAGTTAGAAATTATTAGTATCAAAAGACCGAAAAAAGAAATTATTAGTACCAACTCTTAAGATAACTAATTAGAGTTATAAACTAATTTTAGCTGTTACCAAAAAGAAAATAAACTAATTTTAGCTGCATGGATATAATTATCTTTGCAAATTGTTACCGATTAACAAAACTTACAATCACAATTTGTCTCTACTATTGCAGGCGGATCGCTTGATGATTTAGTCTTCTGCGAATTCCACATTATTCTCTATTTTTATTCCATCTAGTCACATTAAAATCTACTGAACGAACGCAGAAAAATTGTGGCTGGCAGTTAGCATAATTCATTCATATTATTCGATTTGTTTTAGAGATTTAGAATTAGATTCTAGCAACCAGCATGAGGTGCGGCGCACGTGATTTTCATGGGCCAATATAATAGGCCTACATATTTTTGTGCACGTACTTGTTTATTTTTCTTTGAGAAACAACCAGGGGTCATGTTTAATAGGTTAGTCTTTAATTGCAATTCATTAAATACTCCATAGATGAGGGTTTTTTCACATGGGATATCCGTTCGTCACTGCAATTGCCTCCCTTTAAAGCCTTGTTAACATCTTTAAGAAGAAGACTCTTGCAAAACCAAGCATAAAAATCTTGTTTGACATGGATTACTCGTTGAAGCAAAAAAAAAAAACCTACATAAACATACTTACCGCTAGGGTATAATTATATATACATAGAGTAGATTTTCATATAAAATTAAAGTGGTAACAAATGCTATGCACATGCCACCAAATGCTATCTCACGTGGTATACATATAATGTGTCCACTGTGTTTATCAAAGAGTGAAGATGGTGCACGGAATTTGTTAAATATTACGAGAAAATGTAATCGCTTACTAGTGTAACCATATTAAAAAATGTGAAACAAAAAAATTACAAAATTAAAATATAACATTAAATAAGTGTTATTTTATAATTTAAAATATAAATCTTATATAACAAAATTGTCCGGATTTATAACTTTTCCGTTTATTAAAATAGAGTGTCTACCAGTGAGGTCAAAGAAAAAATGAAGAATAGAACTACCATAGTTAATCAATTAACTATTGTAAGAAACATAGTGACGGAAGAAAAAAGGTGAAAGGTGTAATACTTCAGCAGAACTATCATAGTTAATTAATTAACAGCATGGGGACAAAAGGATTTGAATCAAATGAAGGAAATTGGGGTAAACATCATCAGCCAAAGGCAAATTAATTGTTGCAATAATCACAAAATATTTGTCTTTTCCTGCCTTTTGGCCCCACAATCATATACCATATTTCCCCCAAACACAAGGGATCAATTTTCCTTTTCTTTGCGTTACAATATCACATTGTCATGGTCTCAGGAAACACTATTTTCTGCTTGTTTTCTGACTGCTAAACACTCCCTAAAACTTCAGTGATTATGATTTCTTGCTTTCTTTGATTTGTTCTTCTCCTGCAACTTCTTTCTCTTTGCTTCAGCGGAAACCCAAGTATAATCAGGAGGAATAACAAATGGATCCTGAATGTCTTCTATCCTAATGCTGGAACTGCCAGTTGATGAGATAGGGCGATAAGGCGCTTTCATCCACTGAAGCCAAGATGAACTTGAGGAATGTGTCGCCGCTGGGCTTTCTCGTCCTGCAGCCGTAGGGCTTGAAGGGGGTGTTGCAAATTCGTCCAAAGGTTGTAATTCTTCAAACTTTGTAAATGTAACCAGTACTCTGATGGTGGGAATCACTGGGATAGCAACCTGGACGAAAAACATAGAGGCGAAGAAGTCAGGGAGCATCTCGACAGGTCAAAACAAAAGGATAAATGGCCAATATAAGCAAGCTGTAGAGTTAGTTAGCCTAGGCACAATTTTGTCAATAAGAACATGGACAGCAAATCCTCTAATAATGGTGCTTTAAATACTCTGCTTGGCATAAACAAATTCTTAAACTTGAAGAAACTAGTAACTCGAGGAAGGATCAGCAAATCCTTCTATACAAACAAAGAGGGGAAAAAAAACAAAAAAAATGTAATAGAACAAATGGTTCTATAGTTTCCACTCAATATAAGAATAAAGAATATCAGCTCTTTGAGGCTACTAAAGCTAAAGAATCATCAGCCTTCAATCGGGCAAGTACACTTAAAAAAACTCACCCGGGGCAGAGAACCAGGTTAAGACGGAACCTCATGCACAAAAAATATGAGTATCAGAAAATTTTGAGACAAGATTTGTAATCTTAAAACTCTCCACTGACGGTGCTTTTTTACGGAAACTACAGAGACATGCCAGCCTGCACCATATTCTCCAAATCAGATTAAAACCTCTATTCATGACAACCTAAACAGCCCATAGCAGTGTAATTTGATAGAAAAAGATGGAATATGAAAAATATAACAAACAAAAGCAACACGGTGGTTAAAGCATCGTAAGTAATTTGTACCAAGATATTATATCGTGCAATTCAGGTCTGCTTCAAGTGAATAGAAACAGGCAGCAACATACCCTGACTGGAAAAGTTCCCATAGGAAGCTTTGTTGTCAAAAGTTCTCTTAAACGTCGAATTGCCTTCACCTTGTTAGCAAGAATGTCAAGTAATGGAAGCAGTTCTTCAGTTTGCAATGGGAAGTTTGAAGAAAGCCAGAGAGTAGGCCTCAATCCTTTCTTATACTCGTTCTCACGACTTCCTCCCTTGTGCCGATTACTGCTCTCAGAGCTCATAGAAGTATAAGTCTTCGTACCTCTTCCTTTCCGGCGGTCATCGTGCACAACAATTTCCACAGAATGTCTTCCTGGTTTAGGCTGACTTCCAGACGGGGAGTCCCCTGATAAATCAATAAACTTCTCATCCACATGGAGGGAACTTCTTGGTGGAACAATTTTCTTTAGCTCTCCATCTTTCGGTTCTCGTTTTCTCCATCCACCAAACCATCCCTTTTTCTCTGGTTTATTGTCTCCATTTCTGCAACCATTTCCATCCTCTATAGAAATCTCCCTATGCTCACAACAACTATGACGATGTGCAGTAATCCCATCACCATTCTCATGGCTTAATTCTGAAGTATCCAGTTTCAATGCAACTTCAAGTTGCCTTCTTTCTTCTTCTGTCAAAATGTCATCAAGCTCTTCACTCTCTGTTTCATTCTCATTGCAAGAAGAGGACAACTCATTGTCTGACATGGCCCCTGGGACCCTTCTGGATTTTATGCTGACAACAACATTGTCCATATCATAGACCTTTGTCTTCCATGGACCGACATATTCCATTTTCTCGTGCCTCCTCCATGTCAACTGTGGCAAAAGAACTGCCTGAGTCACATCAATCCCTGGCCTGAATATGTTCGTCTGAGACATTGCAGCCACTTCTTGTCTAACCTCTTCCTCAGTTGCGGAAGAACCAGCACCGTCCAATGCATTCATCACCTCCTTGTCCTTGTGTGATATCATGCAAAGTGACCCTGCAGGAACTTTACCATCCTCAGACCCATCACCAAGAAACAGGATACTTTGATCAGAACGCTGGATCTTAAACCCATCGAAACCAGCAAGAGTCATATCTGCTCTCAGATTGGCACCCCTCTTCCAAACTTTGTAGGTATCTGAAGGAGCAATCCTTGAAATGAAAGGTATCACAGAGCTCTCAAAATGGAATGTAATTTCCATGTAGAAGTCCCTCATCCTTCGCATGGTCGCCACTAATCGAGGCAATCTCCTACACCATTTTGCCCATGCCAGAGGCTGGTTATGTCTAACTATCGTCATTGCAATCCCTTCTTCTCCATTGCAAATTGCTTCTTGAAGTGCACTCCACCCCTGCTCATTCTGCAAGCTCCAATCTGCACCAGCAACCACAAGCATCTCGGTTGCGGTCTCATCGCCCATTTTGACAGCCAAGTGAAGAGGCGTATCCCGGTTTGGGACATCACGCCTATCAATCACACCAGAGATGGTATCAGCTTTCTCTTCCTCAGCCAATGAAACTACCTCATTCCGAATCTCAGAAGGATCACGAAGTCGTGGAAGGCCACCTAGTATCTTCCTAAGGCTGGCATAATCTCTTGTTGCAATGGCCTTATGAACAGGACTATGGGCATACCTCGAAATATCAACACCCACCATGCCTTAGGAGTGTTTAAAGATCAACAGAGAGAAGTAATAGACAATCACAACCCGAATTCAACCATCAAGCACCTTTCAAAGCTAACCGAAATATATTGACAATCAATTGCCCTGCATTTGAACCTAAAACAATGAAGTTAAATACAATCAGTGGAAAAAAAAAGGGAGAATAATAGAGTAAAATTAACCAGAATCATTCAAGTTTTTGCTCTTAAACGGACCACTGAACTAGATGAACGGACCCAATAGAAAATTTATTACGAAAATAAGAAAAAATCATACTCAGTTCAAGATTAAACCCAGATTGTACTAAAAAAAAGAAAGAATAAAACAAAATAAAACGAAAACAGCAAAAAAAGAAAAAGAACAACGCAGAAGAACAAAGACAGTTGAAAAAGGAAAAAAAAAAAAAAAGATCTTTAACAGCTAAAGCCAAAGAAAATCCAAGAGACCAAGAAATCTCACCTTCCCTAAGAAACCCAATATGCTGCAAAAGCGTCTCAGGCACCCCAGAACCCCTCCTCTCTCTTTCGCTCTGTGTAGAGAGAGAGAGCCTTTGGATCCAATCTAAGATCAGACAACAAGCCAAAGAACAAGCATGTGGCAACGTGTGTGGAATATAAGTTACTGCAGAAGAGATTAAAATAAAGAGAACATATGAAGAAAAAAAAAAGAAGGTTTATATCAGAAAGAAACAGAGGTGGGGACTCTGGAAAGGCAATGGAAAAGATGCAGAAAGAATCAAGAAAGGAATAGAAGAAAGCAACAAAACCCAAATTATTCAATCAAAAACCAAAACCCCAGAAGAAGAAATATTCCAAGAAAATGGGAAATCGAAGAACCCAATAGCTTTCCAAGAAAGAACAAGTCAAAATTTGTTTTGGACACTGTTACAACTTGCAAGTATTTCTTAAGAAGATGAAGCAAAGCATTTGACCAAAAAAAAAAAAGGATGAAGCAAAGCAAAGCGAGAGAGAGAGAGAGAGAGGGTACAGCACAATAACAAAAAGTGGGCCCAGAGGTTAAATTGCATATCAGTGAAATGTGTCGTTGGAGTGGGCAGAAAGTACAGGATGGAAGAGAAAGGAAGGCGGCTCTTTCAGTTTTTACTTTTTTTAAAAAAATTTAATAATGGAAATTTTCTAAGTGAAATTCGTATTTTTATTAGTAAACGCGATAATTAATTCGGTGGCTTCCGGTGAGTAATAGACTATTAATTAAAATAAATTTTAAGTTAAATTTGATTAAGACTACAATAAAAGTGATTAAGATTTCAATAAATAAAACCATATAAGTTGTTTGATGTACATCAAACAACTTATATGTTTTTTATTCTCTAAGTTACTGTTAAATTTATTTATGAACGAAAAAATTAATAATTTTAAGATTTTAAGTTCTATGTAAATGAATTCCGTTTAAATATGTATTGTTGTAATAAGTGATAAACACTTTTTTGGTCCTAAACCTTTAGGTTTTTTTACGTTTAAGTCCTAAACCTTTTTAACATTTCATTTGAGTCCTAAACCTTTTGATTTCTTACTACATCAGTCCTTTAAGTTACAAAAAGTAGTCAATCTATTAATAAATGAGTTTAACTTAATAAAAATCATTTAAAAAAGGTTAAATATATGAATTAAATATTTTTTTCATCAACAAAATATGCATATTAAATATTTTTTTAATCAACAAATATATGAATTAAATAGATAACATGCATATTTTTGACAGAAAAGACATTCAATTTATATATTTAATTTTTTTTTAAATAATTTTTTGTAAAGTTAAAATTATTTTTTAATAAATTGATCACTTTTGATAAACAGAGAGACTGATTTGGTAGAAAATCAAAAGGTTTAGGACTCAAATGAAATATCAAAAAGATTTAGGACTCAAACATAAAAAAAACTTAAAGGTTTAGGACCAAAAAAATATTTATCCCGTTGTAATAATCGGAGAGGTTATCGTGCGCACGGGCTGTCTATCATGCGCTAAAAGCCTTTTTCTCATGCCGGCAGTAGTTTCTTTGAACTGTCAATCGGCTTGGTCAGTCTTTGTGGCCATTGTGTGCCCCTTAGTGGGCTCTGGTGCTCCGTTTGTGAGTTTTGTTTTGTGCTGGTGGTCGATTTTTTGTTTCGGTGCTCTGCTTGTTGCGAGTTTCCTTCGGTGGACCTGCAATCATAGTTATCAAAATTGGTTCGGACACTGACCTGGTCAGGCGACTGAGTCAGTGAGTTATTAGTTTAACCAGTGGGTCATTAGTTCAACCAATGAGTCATTAATTCTTAAGAAAATGAATATATCAAATATTATATATAAATTTTTTGTACAATTTAGCACAATAACTATATTTTCACAAATTAAAAAGTAGTTTATACTAATCAAAATTTTGATAAAAATTCTTTAAAAATTATTTTTTAAAGTCAATTGTAACATATTATTTGATATATAAATAATTTTAAATTATTGCATACAGAAAAATAGATTATAAAAAGTAAAAATTATTAAATTGTATAAAAAAAATATTGTGTAATACTGTTTAGTATTATGAAAATATTATTTTTATCATTCACACAGTAAAAAGCTAAAAAAAAATAAATTTTAGTGTGTAAATATTAAACAAATATTATTGTTCAAGTAGTAAAAAATGAAAAAAAATTTATAATTTTTACTGTTTGAACACTGTTTATCATTAAAAAATATTATTTTTACTGTTTACACAGTAAAAAGTGAAAAAATTATAATTTTTTACTATTTGACCACTGTTCATCATTAAAAAATATTATTTTTATTGTTTGCACAATAAAAAGTGAAAAAAATAATTTTTTATTATTCAAATGACATGGTTACTGTTCACGCGAACTGGCCCGACCCAGTGCCCGGGTTACCGGGTCACCGGTCCGACCGATCGGGCTGAGCCGGGTTTAATAACTTGCTTGCAATGGTCCTTCGCTTCTCCGTTGATGCTAGTCCCAAGTTTGGGAGGCAGGGGACGACTTCATTTTTGTTGTCTGTCCTTTCTCGCTAGCTTTTAGGGTCTTGTATAAGTGAATCGTCCGTTCGAGTCTTGCTATCGCCTTCGACCTCGTTGGCTCCGTGGGTACCTATTCTAGCTTCGCTTGTGTTCTCCTTCCCAACTCCTCCGTTGATTTCAATGATGCGGTTTAGTGCCTCTTTGTTGCGCTTGGTGTCTCATGCTTGCAACTAGCTTTTGACCGGTGTCGCTCTACTGACGGCCCTGTGTTGCTCGCTTCGCCATCCTCCCGATGATGTCCCGGGTTAACGCCGTTGTGTGGTGGGGGTGGGCTTTTTGTAGTTCCTGGCTCCTGTTGGTAGGCTTTGACCAAGCCTCTTGTTTATGCAGGCATTCTGTTGCCCACAGTTATGAGATCGGGTTTGGGGTATATTTGGTCTGTCTGAAACTGTCTTGGGTTGGTTCGTGGCATGGGTGGGATGGGCTCAGTTGGTTGGGTATTTAGGAGTTTGTTTTAATCTTTGTATATGTGGATTTTTGTATAATGTTACGTGAATTCTAACTTTTAATGACCCTATATATATGTATTTATTATGTTTTATTTAATAAATTTTTCATTTTGACAAAAAATTATTATGATAATCGGCAGAATAATCTGTTCGCTGCACAAGTACAATCGATTGATGTAACGATTACAGAGCTAATTAATTCAATCGATGCAGCAGTTACACTGATCCAGATTATAACAACATTCGTACCGCATATCCTCTCACACTCGATCGGCACGGTTTGTTGTAATTGATTAGTTATCCGGCCGTTGAGTTAGCCCAGTGGGAGGAAGGGGAGGGCTGATTGTGGACATGTGTGATCAACAACATGACGGGACTATATTTTAGCTTTTGGATTTTTAATTCTTAAATGTGTTTTTTTTCTTTTCTCTTCTTTTTGTTTTTGTTTGAACCATTTGGATTTTAATACCAATAGAGATTAGTTACACGGGTCAGGACACAATATTCCAAACACCGCATTCTTTTTTTTTTTTAATAACTAAAATTTAAATAATACTTAACATTATTTTAAAAATGCTTAATGCTACTCCAAAATCGGTGCTTTTAGAAAGCAAAAATTCTTTTCTTTTTTTTCCCGGCTAATTGCCAACCCACCCCGGGACACAAATCCTGGACCCGAGAACATTTATCCATACTAATATCATCATAGTTCTAATGAAATAAGTTAAAATTTAATAGCCAACCTTTATTAAATGATTTAATGTAGTCTTATTACTTTTTAATGTGTCAAATTAGTCTTGTTACTTTTTATTTTGTCAAATTAGTGGTATACTTTTATTTTTTATTTTATTTAAGTTCATTCTTGAACAGAATATGAATTTTTTCGGATTATATTCAGTTTAACAAAATAAATTAATGAATTAACTAAATTTTATTTCAAAATAAATTTAAAAAAAATAAAAATAAAGATATATAACTTATTTTGTAAAATAAAAAATAATTATATTATACTGAAAAATTTTAGAAATAATTTTTGAATTATCCCTAGCTCAACTTCAACTATGAGTCTAGCAATGGGAGATGATATTTATTAGGTCAAGAAGGACGATCTTCATAAGTGTTAGGTGCTTAGAAGTCCAAGATGACGTTAACTTCAAACTTTAAATTTGAACTTTGACTAGTTATAATGTTTGATAGTAAAATTATTTAAATTTTTTATTTTTAGTAATAGAATTGAATTTTTAGTCTCTGAAAAAAACAAAAAAATAAAAATCAAATAAAATTTCAACTGCTTTACTTGGCCACGTCTGTGGTGTCAGGTGCCAGGTTCTTGTTTCATTACAGTAAAGAATGAAAAGGAGAGTTTTTGCAGATGCTCTGCTCCTTTTATCGGAGCTTATGTGAAATTAAATTACACTGAAAGCATTATAACAGTCAATGAGCGCTTCATTTATGGAAATCAAAACTATAACTGCCGAACCCAAATTTTGCTTTTCGCCCCATCAAGGATGGACGGGGCAATAGGGTTCTATTACAAACGTACCATCCGCTTTTATTTGGATATATTAATATTTTTAATCTTAAATTTTTAATTTTTTTATATTTAAATTTTAAATTTTTTTGATATTTCATTTGAATTTTAAACTTTTTGATTTCATTTGAACTTTAAATTTTTTGATTTCATATTACATCAGTCATTTAAGTTATAAAAAGCGGTCAATCGATTAATAAATAGCTTAATTTAATAAAAATTATTTAAAAAAAGTTAAATATATGAATTAAATATTTTTTTATAAACAAAATATGCATATTAAATATTTTTTTAATCAACAAATATACGAATTAAATAGGTAACATGCATATTTTTTATAGAAAATACATTCAATTCATATATTTAATTTTTTTTTAAATAATTTTTTATAAAATAAAATTTTTTTTTAATAAATTGATCACTTTTAATAAATAGAGGGACTGATTTGATAAAAAATTAAAAAATTTAAAAATCAAATGAAATGTTAAAAATATTTAAAATTTAAATATAAAAAATTAAAAATTTAAAACTAAAAATATTGATATGCAGAGTGCATAATGTAGTGCAAAGTTTGATCGATTTTAGCATCATAAAAGTTTGTCTAGGTGGAGCCTACTTGAAGTCTTTGGAGCAAAGAACTCAAAAGATCGTAATGAATAAAAAAACATGCCACCGGCTAAAAGTTTTTTAAAAAGTAAAAGTTTTATTTTTTTATCAAAAAAAAAAAAAAAAAGTGAAAGTTTCGATGTCGGTGCTTCATGTGTTTTTGATAAAACATTAACTAACTGGTGGGGTATGCACCCAACAACATGCGAGCCTGCGAGGCAAAAAGAAGTCATTTGTATATTCTTGTTACATAGGGAGCGTCACAAATTGTCGTACAATCTCGCTGGCCAGAAATTTAACGATCACTCAACTCTCGTCGCATTTCTTTATTAAAAAATATTAAGTAATTATATTTAAGTAATAATAAAATAATAATAAAATAATTTAAATTGTTAAATAATTAAAATTATAAAAAAATAAATTAATTATTGTATATTATTAATTAAATTGTATAATTATTTTATTATTATGCAAATTAAATTTTTTTGTATTTTAGGCTTTCAGTTACCTACACAATTCGATGAAAGTCACTTTTTCATATTTTTGTCTCTTTAAATAACACAGTCTAAATAAATTGGTTGATAAGAAGTACGATACTGTTTCATCTAATGTTTCTTTTTTTCTTCAGATTGAGAAAATTCACTTTCAGGAACTTTATTTTGTGGAGTAAAGGAACAAAAAATTGAATATGGTTTTCAATCAAGTGCTAAACTATTAAAAATTAACGAAATTATGTATTGTTTGTCAGTTTCGATAAACAAAGAAATAAACGAGTTGTCCGAAAAAATCCGGTGAGATGAAATTCTTGGCTGGAAATCTTTTCTGTGCAAGCAACTTGAAAGCAAGCAGAGTTATAATTACAGAGAAAATTTTGTCATTGTTGTTGAAAATTTTTGCGCATTTTGTAAAGCAATTTACTAAAGACTAATATTCATTTGATGATATATAGAGTGATATTATACTTAGAACGTAAGGCTTTTTGTAGTTGATTAAGCAATTTACTGAAAGTAGTAAAACTAAACACAATTATAATTTATAATCTTTAACTATTTTCCCCAGATAAAAAAGGCACCCTTCTCCAATGGAGAGAGAGCCCTCAGATACAAAGTGGGTTCACAAACGAAAATATTGATAGTTGCTAACAACAGATAAGGAAATGAAAGTAAACCCAAAAAAAAAAAAAAACACAACAGCAAGTGCAAGCAACACAGATTGGCAAGTGGGCCTGAAATTGGGCTGGCAGCTAGTCATTAAATGGCCACGCTGTGGAGAACCACAGTCTCAACAGTGAGGCCAGGCCCAAACCCAAAAAGCACTCCCCATTCGAGCCCTTCTCCAGAGGATTTCAGCCCATCCTCGGCCGACTTCTTCCTCATCTCATCCAATATAAACAGTACACATGCACTGGACATGTTACCAAACTCTGCAAGCACATGTCGTGTGGCCCGTAGCTTTTCGGGCTTCAAAGCCAACTTAGCCTCAACTTGGTCCAGAATTGCGGGTCCACCAGGGTGAGCAATCCAGAAAAGGGAGTTCCAATCTGAGATGCCCAAGGGCTGGAATGCCTCCACAAGGCTCTTCTCAATGTTCTTGGAAATAAGGCCGGGAACATCCTTCAAGAGGTGAAAGGTAAGCCCAACTTCACGGAGATGACCATCGATGGCCCCATCGCTATCAGGTAGGATAGTTTGGGCTGCAGACACCAGTTCAAAAATGGGCTTCTCGACCTCAGGAACTGGGTCTGAACCCACTATTATTGCAGCCGCACCGTCACCAAACAATGCTTGGCCCACAAGACTGTCAAGGTGGGCGTCACTTGGGCCGCGGAAGGTCACGGCCGTTATTTCGGAGCACACGACGAGCACACGAGCGCCTTTGTTGTTCTCAGCGAGGTCCTTGGCCAAACGGAGCACCGTGCCTCCGGCGAAACACCCTTGTTGGTACATCATCAGGCGCTTGACGGACGGGCGAAGGCCCAAAAGCTTAGTGAGCTGATAGTCAGCTCCAGGCATGTCCACTCCACTAGTAGTGCAGAAGACCAAGTGGGTGATTTTGGACTTGGGCTGGCCCCATTCCTTGATGGCCTTAGTAGCTGCTTCCTTCCCTAGCTTTGGAACCTCCACCACCACTATATCTTGCCTTGCATCCAATGAAGGTGCCATGTATGCACATATGTTGGGATTTTCTTTCAAGTATTCCTCTGTTAAGTGCATGTAACGCTTCTTGATCATGGATTTCTCACCTGAAATTGAATGACAAGAAAAATTTTAATATCTAATCAAGCCATCATAATTTTTTTACGAGTACATTTAAATAGGCTAATTTGTCATAGTTTCTCTTCAAAAAAATTTTTGATCTTCATTAAGCGTTAAGGTATATATCTAAGCTTTCGCATACCTAATTTAGTTTCATGATTATATCAATCAATACATACAAGCATGCGGATCTAGGTCTACCAAGGCAATAAAATTACACACGTTGCATTTATATGCAAGAAACATATTTATAAACTGTGCTTACCTCTTTTATTCCTTTTTTTAGCCTCCTGGTTACTGTTTTATATATTTAATTTCCTTCCAATGCTTAGGTACAACTTTAATATGACATCAAAAAACAAGATTTTTGGCAAGCCAACAAGAAAATGTTATTGTAGGCAACAAGAAAATGTTATTGTGCACTACAAAATTTTCTGTCTCTCGTAATATTACTAAGTAAATGAGGGACAAAGAAAACTATGAAAATGGAACGGAAATATGTGTGTATGTATATATGTTTTCTTACACATGCGCTTGAATTTCTCTTTAAGCTCCGTTTTGTGCTCACTGTTTGTGATTCGGAAATAGTAGTCCGGATACGTGCTTTGATCAACACAATTTGGCGGAGTTGCTGTACCGATGGCCAGGACCGTGGCAGGACCCTGTGCCCTCTGTGCCTTGCGAACTTCATCAACGGTCACCATTTCTTCTTCTTGAAGGATTAAGCAAGAAAAAAATAATTAAGAAATCAAAAAAGGGAAAGCAAATTTAACACACTTCAACCAAATTGGTGGGGCAACGTGCGATAGATGGAAGCAACCCCAGCTACCAATTGATGGGAAGTGTCAGAAGGTAACTAGAAATTAAGATGGGGTACTTGCCACACACAAATGTTGTAGACCAAGGTGGGGGGTTTTAATATACAAGCGAAGGGGGAGAATTGTGGGTAGGTAAGGGGCACGTGCTTTACCCAATGTTTTATACTGACTAATAATCAACTACCCTTTGGAGATCTCGCTGGCACGTGATCTATTTGGGTTTGGTAATACGATTGCCTATCAAAGCACAGCATGATCACTTCAAACAATGTGTGTGTGTGTGTGTGTGTGTGTGTGGGTGTGTGGGCGTGATCGGCTGCTCTTACTTACCCACGAAGAGGAGACCAATCGGCTGCTCTTACTTACCCACGAAGAGGAGACCAGTACCATTCCTCCACTAACGTTCAAAGATCTAGAGATTAATTGATTAGACAATTCTTTGAAAGTTAGCACTTTGCAGAAACCTTAAAGAGCGGCTATGGGAAGTTCTCCTGCTGGCGTCAAATACCCTCTTGTCATCTTTTGTATACTGTAATGTGATATATATTTCTAAAAGTGTTAATAAAATGATTGATTAATTTATAAAATAATTAAAAGATAACATGTATTCTATGAGTTAGATGTATAATTTTTTTTATAATGTTTTATTTTTATTCCTTATGAACATCCAAATTTAATAAAAATTATCACTTTATTGTTAAAAAAAAGGCAATTCTTTGGAAGGTGGAACGGACAGTCAAAAACAAAAAAAAGGAATATGGATGTTAATTTCCATAGCTTAATTAGAGGAGGATTAGCCATGTAGCTGTAGTGCGGACCATCTTGACTGACGCCCCATAATTAATTTGGCACACTAAACTAGAGGTGTATGTATATGGCGGCACATTGGCTTGTGTGACGTGATTAATTAATTAATGCGACGCACAAGTGTTCCAATAATTGAGCAGCGTTTTTCCAGTGCAGCATAAAGAATATGTGCTTTCTTAATTATAATTTAACAAAGCGAAGCAATTAAAACGGATTCTGTTATAAACATAATATTCATTGAACCTACAAATTAATGTGAAAAATAGTTTCTCATTTTCGATCATTTTTGTTCCATTTCGCCATTGGGGAGGAAAATAGATTGAGCTTACTCTCCAGTATAGCTTTATACTAAGGATCTCAGCTCGCATTATTTGTACCAAAAATTTCATTTGACGCAAAAATTTAAATTCGTGGGTTAAAGGACACATAAATACTGTCAGCTATATCAAATTCTTGTACTTTGACAGACTTTGTACTTTAAACACGTCTGTTGTTTTGAAATTTTGTGAAAATGTGTTGTACAACTAAAAGAGAGATAAATTTACCATTAAATTCTTTTTGCATTACAATTAAGAACAGTAATGTATATCATAAAAGTTTTTATATGATTTTTTTGAATTAATTTTTTTGTTGATATAGTAAGAATTTGTTTATAATTTTATTTTTATTTTTTAAAACTAAAATTTTATACAAATTTAGTATTATACTAAAATTGAAAATTTTGTGTAAAATTTCATGAAAAAACTTATATGATATTTATCTATATTTATCTTTATTCTACTATTAAATTAGAACGGCTTGTTGTTTCCTTTATGATGGGTTGGCATATGCTTGTTATCTTTCCATGCACAGTTGTACATCTAAGAAAGAAACACGATATCGAAGGTCATGAATCTTACGCCAGATTGAACGACAGATAGAGTAATAGAGACAATGAAAAAGGGGGGAAAAAAAAACTGGGGAAAGGAATGCCGTAAGAAAAAAAAAATGTATTTATGTTACGGATTAATAATTACAGCCACCTTCTAAGTTACCAATAATAGAAGGCCCATGCACAAAAAAAGGACCAAATTAATTTTCGTGTTTGGGTTGAATGCCAATCTGAATTTTGTCAAATGTTGACCTTCATTTGATACCTATGTTCAAATTTATACCCTTTTTTTTTTACCTAAAAAAATTATTTTCGTGTGTGTGTCTAATATATATAAGCTGGAACGTGTGCAAAAATTTTGTTGGAAGAAAAAAGGATATGAAAGATTGGATGGAAGTACGATTGTTAAGCATTCTAATCCTAATTGTTATTTGAATATTAAGTTGAACACACTAATTTTAATTGATGTTTGAATAAGATTACAAGAATATATCATTACATATACGCATAAATCTCTTCAAATATCACAATTCCACCATTCCAATTACATACTTCACTCTGGAATACGTTAATTGTTGACAAAACATTAGTGAGTAATAATTTAGGGGATTTTTAATCTGATTCATTTTTTTTTAGTTTAACTTACGAAAAAAAAAAGTAAGTAAAAATAGTAAATATTGATAATCTAATTACATATTATAATATCAACCAATCATCAATACATACTTCAATAAAAATAGTAAATACTGATAATCTAATTACATATCATAATATCAACCAATCACCAATACATACTTCAATACAATCTAATTAATAATCTTACAATCTCACAAAAAGAATGGAGCATCGAAGATTTTCTTTATCTATTGAACCGACAAATTGATTTTCTTGCCCTTTTTGTTCTCTTGTCAGTATTAGCGAAAGTTTCAGGGGTTCTTCTTTCTGTATTTGCAAAAGTTTTAACCTGGAAAATTAAGGAATCAAGAGGAAGTGTCCTTGTTCTTTCATGCCCGGAATTGCCATATTGTCTTTGTTTTTTTTATTACATCTAAGAACAGGATGCTGTCAAATTTTATAGGACAGCTAGAAAGAGAGAATACCATAGGACAGCTAGAAAAAGAGAATACCATGAAGAAAAAAATTAAAAAGATGACAGATATATGGAAACATATTACCAGGAGATGTGGACTGTTTATGCAAACGCCTCGAAGTTGGAAGTTGATCGTCAAAACTCTCCAAGAAAAACGACGCAAAAAATGAAATAAAATGCTAAAAATGGGGCTATAGTTTATCGGGTACTGGGAGTATTGCTGATAAAAACAAAACTACAAATCTACATTTGCAAGTTGCTGTGGTAGCTGTAATATAATATAAGTTAGAGATGACAGCTTTATTATGACTAAGAAATCCAGTAATAATCAAATATGAGATTTCTTTCCATAAACGCATAAGATGACAGCTTCATTATGACTAAGAAATCCAGTAATAATCAAATATGAGATTTATGACTAAGAAATCCAGTAATAATCAAATATGAGATTTCTTTCCATAAGTAATCATCAAATATGAGATTTCTTTCCATAAAGGCATAAACTTGGGCCAAATTATCATCGGTTCTCTAAATCAATATTTAATGTTTCTTTTTTTAACCTTGGAAAGTCATTTAATATTTCATGCTGCATTCTTTAATGTCCCGTAAGGTTCACTGCAACCTAGTTGAATTCTTGTAATTTCATGTTCATTGCCTCGTGCGTTCCACTTTTTTTTACCAAATTTAATCGAAATGTCTATCACAACAATTTGTCTTACAACTGACTATAGATACAACGAATCAACAAAGATAAATGGAGGATGAAAAGAGAAAGAGAAGTGGGACAAGTTGATTTTAATTTCATACATTAAAAATAAATTTTTTATTTTAAAATTTAAAAATTTTTAACCAAATATACATGATTTGCAAGTAAATAAAGTAAAATGTACACTAAGCATATATACAATATCTAACCAATTATCAAAAGTATACATTCGCACATTCTATATAATTTGTTTGTATCAATTTTTTTTAAAAAAAAATATTAGTGTCCCGAGTATATTTATCGTAAATAGTATCTCAGTTGAAACTACAACTGATATATTTTTAAATTAAAGTTGATATTTTTAAAATATTTATTATTTTTATATTTAAAAAATTATTAATTTTATTTTAAAAATATTAGTCATAATTTTAACTGAAATATTATCTAAAATAAAAACATTCAAAATATGTATACTTGTCTTTTTTTTTATAATCCCTCGTCATCCTCGTCCATCGTCATGTCTTTTTTCCTTGGTCCATGTGATTGGACTCGAGACGAATAAACGTCATTGCACCTGTGCTATATCTTGTAGACAACTTTTGGTTACTCTTAGTTTTCTTGACCGTACAGTATGATCCACTATTTTGAAGGTTACTGTTGGAGACTCGGAGATAATGCTTCGCCCGACCTATCCTTGGAAAATCTCTGCTCGTCCTGATACTCGATGGGGGAAGATTTTTCTTCTTTGACTGTACTCGCACCCCTTGGATGAAGGGTATCACCGTCGCACAAATTTTAAAAAAATTCATCACTAAAATATTTAATAAATATTTTTATTATTTTATTTGGATTTTGGAAAATAATAAAGCATTTAATGAAGAAAGCACATTTAACATCAAAGGTTTATTCAACATTTTTGCTTTTTCTTTTCTAATCTAAAAAAAGAAAAAATAATTTTGCTTGAAAAAATTATGGTTAGACCAATCATCAACTTTACAAGATCAGACGTACGTTAATAATTAAATCACAACAAGTGGTATTTAAGATGTCTTCTTAAAGGGAGTTTTAAAATCAAAATTCCAGAAAATACCCGCCCTCTTCCAGCTGGGTTAGGGTGGCTAGTAGTCACAAATACCGGCATACTTGTCTTCCCTTTGCTCACATGAACATGTTCTTGGATGCCGTTTGGGTTCAAAAATCAACTTTGTCAAGTTCTCACTCTATGATAAAGGCTCAAATATGGTATCTACGCTAACCCATTGGATATTTGCTGCAAAAATGTTGTTTTGTTATCAGAAAATATATAGCAATTGGATTGCTTTGTCAAGCCCGCTGGGACAGATGGTTTTGGGCCGTGGCCTTTTTTGTTATTGCAATTTGGGGTTGTGCTAGGAGTAGCGGTTAAGCCCAATAACCGCCACGGGAGCGTGGCACGACCGCTGAGCATTGACCATCACCAATGTTGCGCGGCCCTCACGTCTGACGACGTTGGGCACCTGAAGAAATCCGACCAATAGCTAGCAGGCGCTATCTCATGTACTAAAAGTTTGAATTCACTTAAATTAAGAAACCTCAATTTTGAGTTTTGAAAATATAACTGCGTTAAATATCTGTTAGGAGATTTTTATTACATTTTAAGATTCTATTTAGATCAGTTTAAATTAGTTAACTCAATAGATAGATACTGGGCGGTCTAGCCTAAAAAAAAGAAATCTAACCAATGAAATTATCATCGCTAAAAAAGCGATTTTTGTGTCTAAGCTGGTCGTCTGGAAACATAATTATCAAAAAAAATCTTGATGGTTTCATATAGATAATTTTGATATAAATCATGATTGAATTTATAAAAAAAATTAAAAAAAATCTGTAATAATCTGTCATATGCTATTTGTTACTCTTCTATTTGAAGTTAAATAGTATTATCTATTGTTAAATTTATCCATTAATGAAGGTACTGTTTAAGAGACCTAATTTACTTATACTGAACCGTCTACGAGATTTGGGAGTCAATTAACTCAAAAAAAAAAAAAAAAGGCACTGATTAGGAGGCGAGTTCTACTCGACCAAAATCGAATAACCAAAATTTCTGTTCAAAAAATCGAATAACCAAATGAAATTGTGTGTTTTTGGACTATTTTGATTTTGCTTGTTCGGACATATTCAGATGGGTTTTCTTCTTGACTTTAGTATAATTGTTTTTGGTGCAAAAATTAAGGAATAAACATTGCACCTCTTTAAAAGTCGGCCATCATTTTTTTTTTTTCATTAGAAGGCCCTTTGGTCAGTCGGCCTCACTTTTCCTGAGGACTAAATACACATTCACGATAAACGGATAAAATAGAGTGGTGCTGGAGAAGGAAAGATAGAGGAGGGGAGAGTAAAATTAGTCTATCGCGAACTAGACAATTTCTTATGATGTCTGGATTCGCCTCTGTTAGAAATTCTCCTTTGTGTTTTTATGTCTCCCTCCTCCGTCAATTACTCAACTATGGTTTAATTACTTGTTTTCGACTCATATATAATGCCAATTTTTCCATCAACTCAGACTTCTTTCATTTATCCATTTTGTGGGAAAAGAATGAATTTCTTGACTGACTGCCATTAAGACGCTGGTATGTATTGAGCTTGACCTGGCTTTGATGACATGGACGTGCTAAAACATGTCTCAAGGATAACACAAATGCCCAAGCTAAACCATGTTTTTGTCTCATTGCCATAAACTATCTGGACAAGAGCCAACTTTTTTAGAACCATTTTGGTTCTAGTCTAGTAGTTAAAATACTTTATTCATATAATAGAATTATGAGTTTAAGTTTTTGTCAAAGTATTTATTGAGATTAAATATAATATTTGTTATCGTATAGTTGTGCGAGAGATTAATAATTTTTATTGAATATTATATAATTTATTCGTCTGTGAATTTGATGTTAAGACTAAACCCAATCTATGGTGCCACTAATATATATATAATCCTTCCCATCTCATTTTTATACCCAAAAAAAAAAAAAAAAGCCGACTTTTTCGTTGGCTAAAAGGTGCAAATCCCAATTGGCCATTGGTTCCCATTACTGAAATATGGATAAGTATTGTTAGTTGTTAGTATAAGCGGCGCACCAAGAGCGGAGGAATTAGGCAGGCCGCCACGACATTGAAAAAAAAAAAATTTGTAATTCGGATCTGTTGAACCAAATAATCTGATACCTGGAGTGATCTAAATACGATTTGACATTAATATATTCTGATATTTGAGACTAATTTGATTTTTGATATACATTCCAAGATCGTATATAATTTAATCGAAAATAATTCAAAAAATCCTAATTTTATATTATAATAATATCTAGAATGATTTGAAATTCAAATGTTGGTATTTTTTAATGACTTAAAATCCGAATCAGTGATATATCGTGATGCGAACCGCACTAATATTCCATATACCTCTGTCACCTAGAGCCATGGTATCGCCCGCGTAACATCCAAAAATGAACACATCTAGTGTCACACGGCTAATTTTCTCACTCAAAATTACGCCTTATGATGGCACTAAGTCACACTTAGTCTCAGCCAACCGCACACACAATGATTTGTACAATAAAACTTTATAAGTAAGGCACACAACTCACACACTCGAAAGAGACACAAGAGCATATACGGGAAACCTTTCCTAACCTTTTATTACTTAACTCAAGCAATATAAAGGAACAATCACCTAAACCGTCAACAGTGTTTCACTCTTTCTCTCTAAGTAGTTTCTCTTTCACCGAGTACAAATGACAACCCATAGGGTCTATATATAGCTGACACTCCCAGCTATCTAGGTCTTGGAGATAAACATTATCTCCCCACGATCTCTATCGTGGCTGATAATCCTCATCTTCTCACGTTCTCATCCATGACTCGATCCTGATAAGCCTTATATCCCACGATCATCCATCACTTGATCTCGATAAGTGTTATCTACCCACAATCCTTTGCCATGTACGATCTGATGAGCATTATCCCGATGCTTGGCCATCCGGATAGAGTCACACCCGCATGTCCCCACGTTCCACACGTCGTAGGAGACTCGGTGCCATGTAGTGCCATGCAGACTTGGCCAAGACCCAATCTTGTGTTTTGGGCCTCTTGGCCCAAGCCCATGGCTCATCTGATGGAGCCCACGAACAAGTTGTCCAGCATCCTTTGTCCAATCCAAGTCTTGGTCCACACTGGGACCCGCATGTAGGCTCGTGCCTGCGCTGACCCTCTCAGCTTTCACCTTGTTTCAAGGAGTGCCCAGCCACTCTAAAGTCTCATGCTAGGAATTGGCTCAAGGTGCCGCCAACTCCTGCATGCCAAATGTTCAAGGGGCTAACAAACCACCCCCACCTGTTGAAGCCAACGTCCTCGTTGGTAGGGTTGATAGGTAGTCTTTCACCTGCTTCTCGAACTGCCATAGAGTCACGTCTCTTTCCCAGCTCGCCTCATTGTCTGGGGCATTCTTTCCCTTGACCAAGTACTCAACCCGTCTGTTTTTCTTACTTTGTCCCTGCGTTCGGTGGTCCAGAATTCTCTCCACTTCACGCTGGAACTCAGTTCTGATTGTAGGGGGAGCACGTCGTGCTTGTTTCCTTGGAGGCTCATCGCCCGCTTCCTCATGGAAGGGCTTCAAGAAACTCACGTGGAAGGTTGGATGTACCTTCAACCTTTCTGGGAGTTGCAACCTGTATGCAACATTGCCAACTTTCTTCACCACTGTGAATGGACCGTCATACTTTGGAACCAGCCCACGATGCACTGTCTTGCTGCTGATCTTCTTCCAAATTTGGGGAGTAAGTTTCAGCAACACCTTATCCCCAACTTAGAACTGCACATCCCTTCTTCCTCGGTCCGCATACTTTTTCATCCGCCTGGCTGCCTTGTCCAAGCTATCCTGGGCCTCCTCTAACCGCTCTTGCTTAGAACGGGCAAACCGGTGGGCTGTCGGGCATCTCCCTCCTGAGCTAGTCCTGGTCACATCGTTAGGAGTAAGGAGCTGTTGCCCCATAACTAGCTCAAAGGGACTCATACCTGTGGAAGAGGACTTGTGAAGATTGTAGCAAAATTGGGCCGAATCCAACAACTCAAGCCAATTCCTCTGGCTTGCCGTCACGTAATGCTGAAGATATTCCTCAAGTAGGCCATTGATCCGCTCCGTCTGGCCATCGGTCTGAGGATGGTTGACAGTAGAGAATTTTAACTCTGAACCCATCATGTTGAATAACGAGGTCCAGAACCTGCCAGTGAAACGAGGATCCCGATCGCTCACAATATCTTCAGGCAATCCAAAGAACTTAACTACCTGCTTGTAGAAAAGCTCAGCGGCTGTCTCTGCTTGACATGAAGAAGGGGCAGGAATAAACACCGCATACTTGGAGAACCGATCTACCACCACCATGACAAATCCCATGCTATCAATCTTCGGGAATCCGCCAATGAAATCAATCGAAACCGACACCAATGGCTTCGTAGGAATGGGTAGCGGCTGCAACAAACCTGCCTCCTTCTGCCGCTCCGTCTTGTCCTGCTAACAAGTGATGCACGTCTTGACATATGCCTCGATGTCATCTTCCATCTTTGGCCAGTAGGAGTTGCGGGACAGCAAGGCCATCATCCTTTCGACACCAAGATGACCAGCCTACTGTGAATCATGAGATTCCCGCAGTATTTCCTTCCTAAGGCCTGCACCACTAGGAACATATACACGATTACCCTTAGCATGCAATAAATCATTATCGAGCCAGTATCGCCTTACCGCACCCTCCCTGACTTGCTGTACCGCTTGTTGATATGTGGCATCATGTGGGGCCTGCTCCCTGATTTTGTCTAGCAAGTCACTCTGCACTTGAGTGAGGGCAGCAACCGTTTCTTGCACTTGTCGGCGACTTAGGGCATCTGCCACCTGATTTTGCCTTCCTGGCTTGTGTTCCCAAGTAAAATCATACTCAGCCAAGAACTCCTGCCACCGCTCCTGCCGTGCAGAAAGCTTCTTCTGAGTTTGAAAGAATGTGTTAGCCACATTGTCGGTCAGAACCACGAACCTGGTACCCAGCAAATACACCCTCTATGTGCGAAGGCAATGCACCACTGCTAGCATTTCCTTCTCATGTGCTGAGTACTGCTGCTCTGCATCATTGAGTTTCCGGCTCTCATAGGCAATGGGGTGGCCTTCCTGCACCAACACACCTCCAATGGCTTTGTCCGAGGCATCAGTTAGCACACTGAAAGGCAACTCGAAATCAGGCAACCTTAGGACCGGCTCCGTGGACACCGCTGCCTTCAATTTGTCAAAGGCTTCTTGGCAATCTGTGGTCCACCTCCAAGGTCTATCCTTCTTGAGTAAGTCTGTCAATAGGGCCACCTTTTTGGAGTAACCCTGCACAAATTTCCTGTAGTAGTTAGACAAACCAAGAAAGGATCTCAACTCAGACACTTTGGTAGGGGCCTCTCACTCTACTATTACCTGGACTTTTCTCTCATCCATTTTAACTTGCCCTCGACTCACCCTATGCCCAAGGAACATAATCTCACGCCGGGCAAACTCACATTTTTCCTTTTTCACATATAATTGGTGCTCTCTTAACCTAGACAACACCAACCTCTGGTGGGACAAGTGATCATCCAAGGACTCACTATATACAACAATATCATCCAGATATACAACCACAAAATGATCAATAAAGTCATGAAACACATCATTCATTAAATTACAGAAAGTAGCAGGGGCATTAGTCAAACCGAATGGCATCACCAAGAATTCGTAGGAGTCATAGCGAGTGATGCACGTGGTTTTCCCCTCATCTCCTTCTGCAATCCTGACTTGCCAATATCCAAACCGCAGATCCAGCTTGGTGAAATACGAGGCTCTTGCTAGCCTGTCAAACAGGTCCGCTATCAATGGAATATGGTACTTGTTCTTTACCGTCACCTTATTCAGAGCCTTGTAATCAACACACATCCGCAGGGAGCCATCGTGTTTCCTCTGAAACAACACCGGGGCACCATATGGCGCTTTGGAGGGCTGAATTAGGCCTGCATCCAGCAACTCCGTCAACTGCTTCCTCAGTTCTGCCAACTCTAACGAACTCATGCGATATGAGGCTTGTGCTAGTGGTTTGGAACCGGGCACTAAATCGATCTTGTGGTCAGTGGCACGCCTCGGGGGAAGACACTTGGGGAGTTCAGGAGGCATCACATCAGTGAACTTCCCCAACAGATCCGCCACACTGTCAGGCACCTCCGCAACAATACCTTCTTTGATCTCCATCAAAGCCGCAAGGTAGGTGACTTCTCCCTTTTTCAGCCCATGCTTCACCTGTATAGCTGATAGCATACCACCCAACTTCCCACCAATACTGGAAGAGGGAGTGAACGTTCCAGCAATGAAACATGGATGATCCTCATGCATGATCATGAGACCACCCAAGTGAGGCAACAGAGCAACTTTTGCGCTCACAAAGAAATCAACTCCAAGTATGATATCAAAATCATCTAACGGAACCACAGTGAAGTTAAGCTTACCAGACCAATTGCCCATAGTTACCTCCACTCCTAGTACCGTGCCAAGCACCTCCCGGGCTGCCGAATTGACTGCCTTCATTCGACTCCCTGTCTTGGTGACTTTCAAACCCAGTGACGCCACCATCCTCTCAGCAACAAAGTTGTGGGTAGCACCAGTGTCAGCCATCGCCATCAACTCCTTATTACTGAGCCCAATCTTTACATACATCAAGCCGGATTGTGGGGCACGTCCAGCTTGCACAGCACTCACCAACTGCAGAGGATTGACACGAGAGGGGCCAACATTGTCCGAGAGGCCACTCTCCTCAGCAACTATGGCACTTAACTTTTCCCGCTTTGGGCACTCCTTAGCCCTGTGTGGTCCATTACATATGAAACATCCCGAGTTAGTTTTGCCTTTACCTTGTTCTTGGTAGACGGCTTTGCCTTTATCCTTGCTGCCACCGTTGTGCTTATCTTTCTTACCTTCCTTCTTCTTCTTGCCCTTGTCTTTGGGCTGCTTCCCAGCATCAGAATCAGGAGACTTGTTGATCCGAAAATCAACTAAACCGTCAGCCGCAGCCATCGGTGAAGAAAGGTCCTTCACACCTTGCCTTCTAAGCTCGAGTTGAGCCCAGGGTTGAAGACCGGATAAGAAGTTGAAAAGCTTGTCTTTATCTGACATGTTTCGGATGTCAAGCATCAAGGAACTGAATTCCTTCACGTAGTCACGCACCGTACCACTCTGCTTCAACTTCTTCAAGGATTCCCTCGCAACCCATGACTTGTTGCAGGTAAGAACTGGTCTTTTAACTCCTTCTTTAGGCTCTCCCACGTCTCGATCTTAGGACTGCCCGCACTTGCATCGTCATCCAACCGAGTTCGCCACCACAGCTTGGTGTCCTTGGCTAGATACATGCTGGTCAGATTGACCTTCTCATCGTCTGGTACTCGGGTAGCTTTGAAGTACTGCTCCATATCCTACAGAAAATTCTCAATCTCTTTGGCATCCCTCGCTCCCTCGAAGGCTTTAGGCTCTGACACCTTCATCTTGGTCGAGCCCTCCATCACACCTCCGCTTGGTTGAGAGGCCACAGCCTTCTTGAGGATGGCTATTTCTGCTGCCATTTCCTCAAGCCGAAAAGCTGTGTTTAAAGAGGCCACCACCTCTTGTTGCCGCTGCAGATCGATTATGTACTGCTCATGGAGCGTCAATGTCTGGAACACGTTGAATTTTGTATCCTCTGGAACATCACCGAGTACCTCAAAGAGTTTGGCTACACGCTCACGTACAACATCAAGACCCGAACCACCTGCCATTGGTCGAACCTTTATGCTCTGATACCAGCTGTCACACGACTAATTTTCTCACTCAAAATTACGCCTTGTGATGACACTAAGTCACACTTAGTCTCAGCCAACCGCACACATAATGATTTGCACAATGGAACTTTATAAGTAAGGCACACAACTCACACACTCGAAAGAGACACAAGAGCATATACGGGAAACCTTTCCCA
The DNA here is from genome assembly GCA_037832335.1 of Carallia pectinifolia. NCBI lineage: Eukaryota > Viridiplantae > Streptophyta > Magnoliopsida > Malpighiales > Rhizophoraceae > Carallia > Carallia pectinifolia. The sequence goes on from CM075449.1 coordinate 7,781,901, forward strand.
ACCTTTTATTACTTAACTCAAACAATACAAAGGAACAATCACCTGAACTCTCAACAGTGTTTTACTCTTTCTCTCTGAGTAGTTTCTCTTTCACTGAGTACAAATGACAACCCATAGGGTCTATATATAGCTGACACCCCCAGCTATCTAGGTCTTGGAGATAAACATTATCTCCCCACGATCTCTATCGTGGCTGATAATCCTCGTCTTCCCACGTTCTCATCTATGACTCGATCATGATAAACCTTATCTCCCACGATCATCCATCACTTGATCTCGATAAGTCTTATCTACCCACGATCCTTTGCCATGTACGATCTGATAAGCATTATCCCGATGCTTGGCCATCCGGATAGAGCCACACCCGCACGTCCCCACGTTCCACACGTCGTAGGAGACTCAGTGCCATGTAGTGTCATGCAGACTTGGCCAAGACCCAATCTTATGTTTTGGGCCTCTTGGCCCAAGCCCATGGCCCATCTGATGGAGCCCACGAACAAGTAGTCCAGCATCCTTTGTCCAATCCAAGTTTTGGTCCACACTGAGACCCGCATGTAGGCCCGTGCCTGCGCTGACCCTCTCAGCTTTTACCTTATTTCAAGAAGTGCCCAGCCACTCCAAAATCTCATACTAGGAATTGGCTCAAGATGTCGCTAACTCCTGCATGCCAAGTGTTCAAGGGGCTAACATCTAGCCTGTAGGCAATGTATTGAATGCCTCTAAGGTTGAGTTCATAAGACCAATAAATCTCTAATTCAAATCCATGTCTCTGGGATCGTCGACTGTAATATTAATTAATCTGCATTATAATAATGCACTAATTTGTATTATACATGGAGTATGCTCTTAATTTTGTCAATACAGCAGAGAATATGAAGCCACCCACATAAAAACAAATTTTAGTTATTTGACAGGAACAGAAGAATACTACTAACAATTTCATGAGGCTGACAGTGACCAATTTCATTGTCTTCTGATTATTCTATGAATTGTTTGTCACTTTGATATCATTGTCCGCACAATGATTGTTTATTGTTAAAGAAGGAAAGTGAATTTACACCTTGATTGCATCTTGAAATCCACCATCCGTTAGAACTAGTTGTGTTTAGTATGGTTGCTTTTATTATGAAGTGAAGATTGAGATTCACTCTTTAAATTATCATAGAATGCAAACTTTTGTAATATAAAAAGGAAATCAAAAAAGTTTACTGAAGATCAATTTTGTAGTAGGAATGATTATAAATTTGTGTCCTCTAAAATGAAAAGAAATTGTGTTTTCATCAATTTAAGGATTTATCAGTAGCAATTCAATTTTTAGCTAAGATTACATAATGCCTTTAAAATCCACGCACAAAACACAAACGTAAGATGTTTGGAAAAGGGGCGAATCTGAAAAGCTAAATCGAATAGTGAAAATATGGGGTTTTGAATCAGAACAACAAATTGTTAAAATTTTGAAGCTGACGGTATACTATTGAACTCAGATTTTTTCCTTTGAGCAGATTATTTTGGTTCTCAACCAACAGGATGCAGCCATACATTAATTAATCATAATTATTTAATGTACATTTATGTGTTTTATTTGTTAATTACAATTATATATGAAAAGGAAAAAAAGTTAATGAGTATACGCTTTTTGACATATAATTCAGTCATATTGCAATAAAGACCATATTTTTTGCAACAAGAATCATATTTTTTGTAATAAAAATTTATACTTTATTTTTTTATTGTAAAAAGTGTATATGTTGTTAAAATATATATGTATTATTATAATATGATCAAATCATATGACCAATTTGTATATCTATGCAACATGAGATTTCTATTTTAATTTTTTTTTTAAGTGAATGAAATTTACTCATAATTTTATACCACATAATAAATGAAATTTATTTAAATAAAAAATTAAAAATAATATTTAAATAATATTAAATTATGAATTATTTTTATTTAAAAAAATAAAATTCACAAATACTTTTTTTTAAAATCATATTGACAAATACCGATAGTTAGTTATGCATACGCGGACTTTAGACGACGCGACCCGAGGCAACTCTCTCTAACTGGGTCGGGTCGAGCTACACCATGTTCTTCTTGCCTGTCTCCCCTGTACAAAAAGCCCTAAGCCCTTTGCCATTTTAGGGCTGCCAGTGCCATCCGAAAGGAAACCAGAAAAACCCTAAAGCCCCAATGTGGACTGGACCCACCTCATGTTCAAAGTCCAAGCAAAACACGGCACTAGGCCAATCCATTTCCAATTTCCCTTTCCAATTCCATTCTCTTTACACTCCTAAGCCAGCCCGCCACTTTTTCACGCACCACCATCGCCCCAGCCACGCGCCACCATGCAGTCCACCTTCCTCTCTCCACGCGCCACCCCAGTTAAACCCCTTACCCCGTCAACCCGCTCCCACGGTCCCCACACAAAACCCCAAATTCCAGGCCGCCCTTCCTCCCTCCGCGTCACCGCTCAGGTGCAGCCGGCGGCCGCCCCACCAGCGGCGTCCACCGTGACCACCCACAAACTGAACAAGTACAGTTCACGCATCACCGAACCCAAATCCCAAGGTGGGTCCCAGGCGGTGCTGTATGGAGTGGGGCTGTCGGAGGAGGACATGGGTAAGCCGCAGGTGGGAATTTCGTCGGTTTGGTACGAGGGGAACACGTGTAACATGCACTTGCTGAGGTTGTCGGAGGCCGTCAAACAGGGGGTAGAAGAGGCGGGTATGGTTGGTTTCAGGTTTAATACGATTGGCGTCAGTGATGCTATTTCTCAGGGGACCAGAGGGATGTGCTACAGCTTGCAAAGTAGGGACTTGATTGCTGACAGTATTGAGACTGTCATGAGTGCTCAATGGTATGATGGGAATATCTCTATTCCTGGCTGTGACAAGAATGTAAGCACACCTTTTTCTTCACAATGATTGTGCGTTTATAGAATTTTATATTCTTCGAGTTTTTCTTTTTAGGGGGGGGGGTGTATGTGAGTATTAATTATCATGGTGGGGGTATGTAAATATCAATGTAACGATTTCTTGTGTTAAAAAAAAAAAAGGCCTTTTTTGTGGTTCTATTTGATTAGATTTGAGGGCTCTGCGGACAATTATACTATTTTTGAATGTAATTCGAAAAAAAGTGTGTAATTCAGTAGTTGAAGAATATTTGGGGTCCCAAATATGTTTTGTAGTTGGACAAGAGATATAAACTGGCTTATTTTCCACTGATGTATTTGGGCATTTTATGGTTCGGTGGATTAACTTCAGACTTTTGCTAAATTATGACCTGATTAAAGGGGTTTATTCTTTTAGTACCTTGTTTTTGCTATAAGATGTATAGTGCTTTCTCTTGGTTAAGCTTTAAAGTTACTATCTATTTCTGTTTTTTCTTCCTTTTCTAACCATTATATTTGACTATTTGTGGATATGAGCTGTTCAGTTACCTTTTTAGTGTTGGGGTTTGTTTTCGAGGGAGAAGCTATTATATATTATCAAATATTATGTGATGTAAAGTTCAAATATTATGCAAGGAATTTCCTGCATGCTGTTTCATTGGAGATGCTTTGAGCTCTGATTCTATTATACACTTCTTTTATATATTGTAGATGCCAGGTACAATTATGGCAATGGGGAGGCTTAATAGACCTAGCTTAATGATTTATGGTGGAACTATAAAGGTGTGAGGCATCACTTTCTTGCTGTTTCTCATTAAATTTTTTCTAAGTGGAGGTATTCGTAATAATATCAATTTGTTTGTATAATTTGCTATGCCGTTCTGAGGTTCTCCAAAATGTTATGCCTAGAACATTGTTATTTTTCTCATGCAAACTACATCCGATACTAATGATTGGTCGTCACTTTATTCAAACTCTTTGGTGTTTTAGGCTTTTAGCTAATGTTAAATGTACTTTACTTTCTCTTTTGCAGCCTGGTCATGTTAATGGCCACACTTACGACATAGTATCTGCATTTCAGGTCAGTTTCTGCTTTAATGGTGCTATGCATGCAGATTACATCTCATTTATACATTATGTGAATTTGCTGTATGAATGGAATTCCATGTTTGTTTGCTTATTTGCCTTTTAGATATTTAGTTGCTTTTTGTGTCATATACTCATATTATGTGTGGGCATTTATTGTCTCGTTTTTCTGGAACGTGGTATGCTTCATGCTGATATCTAATTCTTGCCATGGAGAAATAGAATTGGACATGGTCATTTATGGTGCTTCATTCACATGACACTGATTCACATCTTCAATTTATGAGTGAAACTTTCCGCCTTAATAATCTGTCTACATCTTCATCACTATGTATAAGTAATTGTTTGTACCCTTTTTTGCGTTCTTCCTTTTTTTTTTTTTTGCTTGAGCAATTAATTTAAGTCAATATAATGAACTTGTTCCATTTCCATGTTAGGACATTATTTCATGTTTTTTCTTATATTTTTGTTCTCATCCAGTCTCTCTTCTCCCCCACTCCCTCATCCCACTCCCGTAATTGTAGGTTTATGGAGAATACGTAAGTGGAGCTATAAGTGATGGCCAAAGACAAACTGTAGTCCGTAATTCATGTCCTGGTGCAGGGGCTTGTGGTGGAATGTATACAGCTAACACTATGGCCTCTGCCATCGAAGCTCTAGGAATGTCTCTTCCTTACAGGTATGGATATCTCCCGGTACAAGTTTTTTTATGTTTGCAAACGACAACGATTGACATTTGATCTGATTTTTACAGCTCTTCGGTACCTGCTGAAGACCAACTGAAGTTGGATGAGTGCCGTTTGGCTGGCAAGTATCTTTTAGAACTGTTGAAGATGGACTTGAAACCACAGGACATTATTACTCATAATTCACTGCGCAATGCAATGGTCATTGTGATGGCACTTGGAGGGTCTACCAATGCTGTGTTGCACTTAATTGCAATTGCTAGGTGAGGAGAGCTTTCCTCTGGGTTCCACTTTCGGGTGCATCTTGTGCAGATAGCTTACGACATCTTGGCAGGTCTGTTGGACTGGAGTTAACACTTGATGATTTCCAGAAGGTCAGTGATCAGGTTCCATTCCTTGCTGACCTAAAGCCCAGTGGGAAATATGTCATGGAGGATGTGCATAAGGTGTGGATTGCAGATTACTTTTGTTTTAGCTGTACTTTGGATAGCTTTGCCTTTGCCAGCAACCTCATCTAGCACTTGTTATGATTGATTCTTTATGTCCTTTCATGATTATGTACCCTCTGAATTTGTTTAATAGATTGGAGGAACACCTGCAGTACTTCGCCATCTTTTGGAGCTTGGTTTCATAGATGGGGACTGTTTGACTGGTACATGATGGAATTGTATGAGGGCTTTCTGCATCGTTTGCCAATTTTCAGCAATCAGTTTCTCACATAATTTTAATGGTAACGTGATGCATTTTCTATAGTTACTGGGAAGACATTGGGTGAAAATGTGAAAAATTGTGCACCTTTGGCTGAGGGACAGGTGTGGACATCATGTTTCTATTCACATGCTTTGTTCTATTGACATGCTTTCTATTCAAATGCATTCTTGATCTGACAAACGAGAAAACCCAAACTTTTATTCCAGGACATTATAAAGTCATTGGAAAATCCCATCAAGCAAACGGGTCACATCCAAATATTACGTGGAAATCTTGCACCAGAAGGTTCTGTAGCAAAAATTACTGGGAAAGAAGGGCTATATTTCTCAGGTGCTGGTTATGCTATGATCTCCTCTTATTTATATCTGTTGTTCTCATGACTTGCCAAATTTTCTTAAATTGTCATTTAGGCATGAAGTGTCAATATGATGAGGCAAACACTGTTTGCCAGGTCCTGCTCTTGTCTTTGAGGGTGAAGAATCTATGATTGCAGCTATCTCTGAGAATCCTATGAACTTTAAGGTAAGCGTTTCATCCTGTCAGCAGTGTTAGATGGTGGATTTTTCTTTCACCTTCAAGTTAGCAGTCTTTTAGTTTAATGACACTCAGCACTGGAATTCAGACTTGGAATTCTGAGGAGTCTGAAGTTTGTTGGATCTTTTATAGACCTGACTGCATGCCTGTGTTTATTTACTCTTTGGATATGAGAACCAATGAAGCAGCAGGGCTCTGTTTCTGGATATCATACAGTAATTAAATTTGAAATTTCGGTCCTTTTGAGATGAAATTTGGGGCACCAGGGTTGCTTCATTGGAGGACCATGAAGTACTAATCAAAGCTATTAAGTTTTATGTATTTTTCTGCTGCTTTAACATGGAAACCAAAAGAAATTTGATTATCTGGAGATTGGATGGATTTGCGTTGTTCTGCTTTGGTGCATCATCCACAATTTGCAATTAATGCATCAAGACTTCTAGTATAGTAAAATTATCTGGCTTCAAGATCTACAGTGGAACTCACATGTGGAAATGGCATATTTTGTTTTTATGCGTGTATGTTTAATCTTCCAGGGGAAAGTAGTAGTTATTAGAGGAGAGGGACCTAAAGGAGGGCCAGGCATGCCGGAAATGTTAACACCAACCAGTGCAATTATGGGTGCTGGTCTCGGGAAGGTATGTTAGTTATGAGACATTTTGCTTTCTGTTTATCAATTTTGCTTTGCTCTTCATTTGAATCGAATCATACTTGCTATTAGGTTCTAAAAGCTAGAAAGCACTTGGCTATTTACATTGGTTGACAATTTTAGTTATCTTTAAGTGACAATTTGATTTAGTTATTGTTATTGACCAATGCAGGATTGTGCATTACTGACTGATGGGAGGTTTTCCGGGGGTTCTCATGGATTTGTTGTTGGGCATGTATGTCCAGAAGCGCAGGTAAGAAAAACATTTTGTTTTCTTTTCAGTTATATGCATGCCAATTAAAAGTAAGAAACTCCAGCGCTTTATCTTCTTATCTTCCTATTCAACCAAATAGGGAACTCCTTGATGGATATGTTCCAGCCTAATCTTGTTGTCATTAGGAATTGTAATGTTGTACCCTTTTATCTCGGTGTTGATTATTTTTTGGAGATATGCTACCTTTATGTACTTCATGTTTAGTCTGGAAAGTTTCTGAAGATAAAACTATTTCTTTGAGAAAAAGGCTCGCTTGTTTTCAAGGAAAGATTGTTTGCCATTGCACATGTATATACTTAGACATTGATAAACAGCAGCTAGAAATATCTGGGACTTGTTTCAGGAAGGCGGTCCAGTTGGTCTTGTCAGAAACGGGGACATTATTACCATTGATGGACGGGAGAGGAGAATAGATGTTCAGATTTCGCACGAGGAAATGGAAGAGCGTCAAAAGAATTGGACTCCGCCTCCACTTAAGGCAACCCGTGGAGTCTTGTACAAGGTGAGTGAAAGTACCTTGACTGCAAATCTTCCGGACATTCAGTTTTAAAAGCTTTGCTAATGTTAGGTGATTTTGATCGTTTCCAGTACATAAAGCACGTGCAATCAGCTTCGAGAGGATGTGTGACCGACGAATAGTGGGATAGGTCATTCAAAAAAAGGTGTCCCAGACTCCCAGTGCACGAGATTTTCACACCGCGAAATCTAAAATATCGTCTTGTGTTTTTTTTTTTTTTTTTTTGGCTATTTCTGGGGACAATAGCCAAATTTTGTGTATTTCATGTTGTGTTGATTTTGATCTTAATCTAATTCAAGTTGTGCGGATTGTGAGATGAATAAAACGTTTCTTGATTAATACCACCACGTAGATCTTATCTTGAAGATAGAAGTGATGCTGCCTCTGACTCGAGAAGCCATTTGTGTGCCTTGAACCTGAAACAATGAGCCGTATAGCTGGTAGCCAGCTTCCCTTCCTTGTTCGAAGGGGATGCCCGAGATGCACGTGCTTTGCGCCGCAACCCACTTTCTCCTGTTTTCTATATATTTTTGTTGTGAGTTTTAATTTTTCGGCTAATTGGGAGCCACATGGTTTTTGTCGCAAATTTTATATTTTCCATATAAAAAAATGGGTATTTGTACATTCTTAGGTCATCTGTTGTAGCTTCAATGTGATATGAGTAGCTACATAATTGAATTTAAGAAAAAAATAAAAAAATAGATAAATTATTTGATATTGGTGAAATTGTGTGAATATTTTAAAATTATTTAAGTGAAACAGCATAATGTTATTCAACTATTAAAATTTTTTTTAATTATTAAAATATATTTCTCTATTGGGTTTGATCAAAGATTCAATTTTGTAATTATTTTTCTTAAAGAAAAGTTAAGATAACAATACTTAAAGAAAAATATAAGAATAGAAAAATACACATATAAATCACATTTTATTTAATACTATAAATAAATAACACTGACTATAAGAAAATTATTTTATTTTTTTCTTGTGCTTATTATGTTGTTCATATAAACAATAGTAGGTAGAGGTGCTCTCTTATTTTTGTGTATGGAATACTTTTTTTAAATTTTTTTTGAGTTAACCAGAAAAAATCACCACCTTAAAAACACAATTTTGGCATGTGAGCTATCCGCTATAGGCCAATAAATTTTGTATTCTTGTACGACCGCTTCATTATATTATATCCTTTAATTAGTTTAGTTATTCTTTTTTTTTTTTTTTTTTGTCTTTGATCGGAATATCTACTGTCGATCACGATAACTAATTCTCTCGCTAATTTGCAGGCACTTCAAAAGGTGAGACAGTTGGTTCAAGGTTTTAAGGCTGTTCCATATCCAAAATTAAGAATCGAACCCCTGACCTTTAATTAAGAATAAACAAATCCTTTAATTAAAGATAGATAAATTCTTTCCACTTAACCGCACTCTTAGGTTTAGTTTAGTTATTATCAAAACTATTTCATTGTATCACTGCCTCACTGGCCCTGGGGTGTTAACATAAAGTGGGATGGGCCTAGGCCCGGATTTCTTTCCCGATTTGACCCGACCCAAATTATTAACCCGACCCTAGCTTCCCCACGAATAGCATTGGACGATGGGTGTGGTGCACAAAAATTGAAAATTGTCTGGCGGAGACGCTTCGCTGCGATCGTTTTCTGATTTGATTTTGTATCCTATAATCATCTTGGATCATTCTTCAAGTTTATCGAACGCCTTCTCTGGTAAATTCTGAATCTTTATTTTAAGTTTCGGAATTCTTGTTTTCTTGTTTTCTTTTTTTTTTTTTTTAAATTTCTGATAGTTTTCCATCCAAATTTTTTTTATAATCTTTGCTCGTCCATTTCGTCTTGAATCTCAATTTTTTTAAAAATATTCTTATGCAAATTCTTTGGATTTTTTAAATTTTAGCTTTTTTTTTAAAGACGGTTATTTTATTTTTAAAATTTTCTGCATATTTGATTTAGTTTGTGCAGGTTTTTTTTTATTATGAATCGGTTTGTCCGATCTACGTTTCGCTTCGTTGATTGTGATGTACTTTTTTTTCATATATATATGAAAATTGTTAACTCATAAAGATTTGTTCTTTATTGGATTATAATTAACTTGGACTGGGCATACTAACATAATTTTTATATGCACTTGAAGATCAAGATTTATTAAATTGATTTATATTATTGTGAATTTTAATTTTTTTTTTATGTATTTACTGTTTTTGGAAATCAGCAAATTATTATGTGTATTTGTTACTGGTGAAAGTATGAACTTTGCTTTTTGGGCTTACTGTTTTATGTAAATTATTAACTGTAATTCGCTGGATTCTCAAGTTTTTTGGTAGTTAGAGCAGCAACAAACATTGATTTTATGTTTTTTTTTTTTGGAAATTTGCAGCACATGGAGGACATGGATATTGATGAAGTAACCATTATCCCAGACACTCCTGATAGAATAGCCGCGCGGCGATTGGATGGAGTGAAATTTGGAGGACAAGAAACCAGTTCATCAGTATCTGGCCAGTTGAGAAACTTTGATTCTAAGAGTGAAGAATATTTACATGAGCAAAGACCGAAGATTAGGTTTGTCAGTAAACATGTGAGAAAAACTCATTTCCATCCTCATAGAAGTCCCATTAATCTTGATGAAGTTGAATCATGTAATAGATCCAATGCATTGAAGAGTTCAAATCACTCCGAGATTGCTCCTTTTTCCAGAAGAGAACCAGTAGTTAATGACCCAAATCGCGAAGTCAGGCATTCTTTGGGACCTAAATATATGCACAAAGGGAAAGGTATAGGTGCTAAAATTCCTCCAAAATCTAGTGTTGGGATAGATGGTAGTAATCTGTTGGATTTAACTGAGCACGATGATCATAATCATAAATCTAAGATGGTTTATGACCATGGTGGATCAAAAGCTAACCACGGGGCAGAGATCACAGGTGGTCGGACATCACATGGTGGTGGTTTGTTTTTCAATTCTGGTCCTGTTCCTCCAATGATTTCGCACTCCGCATCTAAGGGGAAAGAAAAAGTAGACGTTAGTACATGCAATGAATCTGGTTTAGCTTCAAATCGTGGGAAAGCCATTGATCTCTCTTGTGATTCTCAGCTTAAACTTGGATGTAAAGGATCTCCAACGAATGCTTTTATCACCTCACCAAGAGTCACAGGACAAAAAAGGTTAGTACGAAATGGGTGTATTTCTCCTCATAATATAGCGATCAGGGCCCAAAAATCAGCAGGAGGTCTCCATGTTGGTTCCAATAATGTTGAAACAGATTGCTCCACCACAGTTTGCGATAGACCTTCTCCATTTGACATTATGAAAATTGTTTCCGAAGATGATTATCATCGTCAAGCCAAAGGAAAACAGGTGGTAGCCCATTGCTCAATGTCAAATGGGCGTGATGAGAACTTTATCCGCGTAACTTCTAGGTAATTCTTCTGGCATGCCGTTTCCTGGCTGGCTGGTACCTGCCCCCATTTTATTAAACAAGGTTTATTTATTTTGTCCGCTTTTTGTGCGTATAATTATATTCTCTGAGAAAATGATTGTTTTGATAAGTTTATAGAGAATATCCATTGGTCAGGACTTGAGCTTCTATATTGTTGTTGATTTTGTTACTGATATTGACAATCCTACTTAAATTTAGTGGAAAATCACATTGTGGCCTGGAACTATTTCACTTTTTTAAAAAAAAAAAAAAAATCTATCTTCTTCTCTTCCACTTATTATTCTTAATGATTGGTGTGTCCTTTTTTTTTTAATAATTTCTGGTTGCTTTTCCATTTTGTGATCTGAGACCTGATAACATTTTGTATTTCTTCAGTGGTTCTGTGATTAATGATGATGCAGCTAATGGAATTGGTTTTGTCACCAAAGATGCACCATTGGGTGGTTGGAGAACTACACACAATCATCCAAAGAAAGGATGTCATCCATCTTCTAATATAACTGGGCATCATTCTGGAAGATATATTGAGAATTCCAGATGCTTTGTTGCTGAAAAGTATGGAAACAGAAGGTTGAAGAAAAATGAGAGTAGAAATGTCGCCAAGAGTGCATGTGATTTTGAAGATCAAGTCGCTTCTACAACAGATTCTAGCCTTGTGTCTGGGCCCAATCAAATTAGGGAAACACGTGAGGTTGGATGTATGGCAAGGAAACGTGAAAGAAAAAATGGATTGAGTTCAAGAAGTAACGGCGAATGCACTACAATGGTTCCTGCTGACTCGGAGATTTTGTTTCTTGGTTCATCTCAGGAATCATCTAGCTCAAGATCACTCAGGATTCAGAGTCATCAAATTGAGACAACATTGGATCGAAATGATGAAACTAAGGTGTTGTCACCTGAAACAAGGACCAGGAATTCTCATGTTACATGTTCCGTAGACAATGATGTCTCAGATGCCAGGGCCAGACAACTAGAAGCAGATGAGATTTTGGCTCGTGAACTTCAGGAACAACTATATCAAGAGGCACCATTATTTGTAGGTGGCGCGGTTTGTTGAACTGAATGCTCTTCCCCTCCCCTCTTCTTCTTCTTCTTTGTCATGGTCATATTGTCTTCTTCTTTTGGTTTCACTAGATATCCTTCTACATCATCTAACTGCTTAGATGGTTATTTCTGTTTTCTTTTCATGTTCATTTACGATTGACAGATTGATGAGAATGTAGCATGGGCACTGCAACAGGAGGAAAATGCACTTCCTTCTTCTTCTAATCAAAATCACCAAGCTCCGCTTCACGTAGGTGTTCCTTTTAATTATGATGTGTTGCAGATATGACTGTCAGCATTAAGTGCTTGCCAATGACAATATTAAATGAGAAACTTGTTCATCAAAAAGTCAGATCTAGCCATAACATGTTTGGCTTGAATATGCAAGAATATTTTTCTTAGTTTCAGTTTTATTTTCTCAAAATGTTTTGACTTATTTTAATGTACACATATAGGTCTCTGTGTCTGTACATACATGAGTTTATGCACTCACTGTCCTATGCAGAAAGCTGCATACCTGCATGCACATGCACATTTGTGTGACTTTATCATAGCTTCCTTTTGGAACATGGGAGTCGATTTTGAAGGTTGTGTTCCCTGTTTAAGTTGAGAATGTGTTGACAAGTGGTAAAAATTAAGCAAACATTGGTTTTGACCTGAGTATGCATGAGGATTTAAGCCATACAGAAGCCAGGAAAAGAATAAGGTAATGAGCAGTTAGTCCTTGACCAAACAAGGGAAACGTTGGTTCCTTCTGAACCATAATAACCATTTGTGCCGTTTGGTTTGCAACATTGGGTTCTTAACACCAGGAACTGTTAAGCAGGTTGATGATAAGGAATGTGTTAATTTCTAGACTCTAGGCAATTGCTTAGTTTTTCATTCAAGTAATTGCTTAAATTCAATTTACATTCAACTTGAGACGTAGGAAAGCTCACTGATATATATATATATATAATGATTTGAAACTCGTTTTTAGCTTTCAGAACTTCTGACCGCCCAATTATATGTTTTTCGGTATTGCTTCATGAAATGTCATTCCATCAGTTGTTGCAGTTTTATTATGGACTTCGGTTAAGCTTTTTATTCCTTTGTTTCTGCTTTTTGTTTTCTTTTGGAACTTTGTCTGGCATGTTGAAAATCTTTTTCATTTCATGCAGAGAAACTCTTCAACATTGCATTCACGCAGACGGCCCCAAACAAGGTCATTTCCTAACACTTCAAATCGGAGAGGAAACCAGGCTCATGTCCCCACTACTAGAGTGTCACATTTGAGGAATCGCTTGCGCATCCCAATTCCTAGAGCATTATCGAGGGATAGGCATCCCTATCCTGCAACACTTAGGGGGGTGGATTTCCACTTTCCTATGGGGATGAATTTGGACATGGTAATCTTTCTCTCATTCACTAATCCATGATGCTATTTGGATTTCTTTTCCCGTAGTTCTGCATGTCACCATGTGATTTGCTGCAATTTGAAGAGCTAGTTAGTTTTTCGTTGACCTGAGATGTTGTAATCTTTAATTTTACGAAAAATAAGAGATGTAAACTTTAGTACAACCATATGAAGAGAGATTGCATCATTATATGCCTGGGACAGAAACAACTATGGAATAGCTTTTTGTTTAGCAATGAGTATGTGTTTGTCAGAGAACATCAGGGTCAGGCTGTTCTGTTAGTATTAACATCTTTTCTTGATGACAACTTAGCGGGTAGTGAATTTTGCCACATGGGATGAGTAATCGTATTTCCTTTGTTGCATTGCTTGTTTTCTCTTTGTTTTCTGCTTGGTTTTCCTTCCCTGCTTGGCTAGATATGATCAGTTCTTTTTTCTTCATGGAACTTGCTCTATGCTTTTCAGCATGTTCCACCAAATGTTTTATGTTAACTTTTAACCTATCATTATGCTGGCCAGCTATAAGCATTTGGCAGGCTTAATGACTTAATGATGAAACTAATAACTTGTTGCTTGCTGCAGAGACTTGATGTGTTGGAAGCATTAGAGGCTGCAGTTGGAGACTTGAATGATTCAAGTGCAACAGCCGGTCACATCTTCCAAATTGAACGTGATTTCAATGAGTAGGAATTTCCTTTATTCAGTGATTTATTTTAGATGGCTTTAATGTTATTGGAAATGTGTTCCTTGTTTTGGTCTCTAAATTCTTATGCATAGAAATACCAATTTTCATGTAGGCTGCTTAATCTGTTGGGAAGTTATCCTTCTTGTTCATTTAGGTCTGTCAAACTAATATTATAATGTTTATTTCCTTGACAGTCTCCATCAATTACAAGAATATTAAGAATTTGTTTGAATGTAGAATTCATGTTTGGATTTTTTGGTTTACCATTGTCCCTGAGTTTAAGCTCTCTTTTTGAGGTCAAGCTTTGGTATATGGTGAGGTTATCCATCATGACCTAGAGGTCACAGGTTTGAGTCGCAAAAACGGTCTCTTTGACGGTAAAACTGCCTACATCTGACCTTATACCAAAGCTCACGGTGTGGAACTCGTGTATGGGTATGCCTATGATGTAGCCCCCCTTTTTCTGTTTTTATATATTGTTGGCCAGTTACAATCACAAGATGCTTGTTTATCGGTGTGAATGGGACGCGTATACAGCCTAGTGCCACACAAGCCTGTGAGTCCTTAATTTTGAAATGAAAATTCACCTTGTGGACAAATATTACTGACAGGTGAAAACTGTCTTATTGTCTGGAATAGGTTGGACTTTAGTTGCATTGAGTCAAGAGACATGGAAAGAGAGTTGTTCTCCATGGTGTACATCTAATGTCAATTTAATTGATTTCAGGGAGAAATTAGGCTGTAAATTTGGTCTGGGTTTCTGAACCTCGATCATGGTGGCTATTTTCGGAGTTGGTGGCTGGATTTACTCATTGTCTGTTTTGTTTTTTGAAAATTGCTTGGATACTGGTAAATATGAATGCTAGAGTAGGCTTTTCGCTGAGAAATGCAGTTTTACTTGTTTAGTTTGTAAGTTTTGAACAAGTTATAACTTTTGAGAAGGTGAAAACAATCTCCTTCCACAGTCTTCCATAGTTTTCCAGTTAGAATGTTATGTTCTTTTCCTTATGGCAGTGACTATAAGCTTCTCTCTCTTCTACTGCTCTTTTTTTTCCGCTTTTTTTGCCTGTCTCCATTTCATTTTGAGTGATTTTTAATTGCAATATTCTCTTATGCGTGATTGATTTTCTTTTTTCTGTTGTGCAGAAACGATTATGAATTATTATTGGCCCTTGATGAGAATAATCACCAATCTGGTGCATCTGCCAATCAAATTAGCAATTTGCCAGAATCTGTAGTTCAGGTAAGCTGAATTTTCCATTTATTTGCAAGTTAATAAACAACATAATGGTGAGACTGATAGTTCGATTGGGTACTCAGATTCTGATTTATGTGTTCTGTTGTTTTTTTTATGCAGACGGATAACTTTGAAGAGACCTGTGCAATCTGCCTTGAAAACCCAACAATTGGAGAAGCTATACGGCATCTACCATGCTTACACAAATTTCATAAAGATGTAGGATTTCCAGTAACTAATATAGACAAAGCATCTTATTACATTATAAGCCATAGATGTTTGATTGTTTTTTTACCTCTTTATGGTGGCAGTGTATTGATCCATGGCTCAGAAGACGAACGTCTTGCCCAGTTTGCAAGTCATCCATAACTTGATTTGGACTATCTGTTCAATGATTCAATTATGATGGTGCATGAGTTTCAAGTTGAAGGTGCAAATGATCTTTTGAGAAGGAAACAGTTGATATAGGTTTGTTCTTCAACCTCCTGAAATGGCATACAGTTGAGACTATACTTTTTTTTGGGAAGCTAATTGTTAAGCCATTATCTTTTCATTTCATTCTCTTTTTTGATTTTATCAAATATTTTTGAAGCATAGCTTTGGTTAATATATGTCTGGGAAAGTTTATTGCATGTAGTGTTTATGTATCTCTTCATTAACTCTTTGAACTTATCTATGTCTATGTTGGGCGTAGATTATAGATTGGAGTTGAATGGAACCAATCCCTGAATATTCAGGAGTCTCAACAGCTTTTGGATTTTTGGTGTATTAAATGTTGATGCTCCCTGGGACGGTTTTTTTTTTTTTGGGTAAATGTCTGTGTGAGTAGCATCTGAGTCCCTGGTGCTCGGGCATCTGAGGAGGCAGGCTGTTTTGTACCCTAATTTACATGATTAATATCTGCCAACGACGTGAATAGAGACCATCTAGGAAAGAAGAAATGCAAGAATTGCATAGGGCTCTCAATGAAAAAAAAAAAAAGAAAAAATCTAGGTGTCCGAAGAGTAAACGACCGTATGCTGTCGGGCTTCAGGTTGTAATTTTTTTTTTTTAAATTGTGACCTTTCAGTTTTCAACTCAATAGGTTGATTAATTTGAACTGATCCGGGCATAACTCTAAAAGGCGGTAAAGGTTTTCTAGTAGGTATTTAATACAACTGTATTTTTAAGAACTCAAATTTGAGATTTTTAATTAAACGATGACGGATCCTGCCATAAAGGGTGGACATGACACAATTTTCTTTTCTTTGATCTCAAAAACTAGATCTTTTGATCTCAACACTGTTCTTTTCTCGAGATAGGCCTCCTCGTTGATAATTATAGCCCAATTCCCTTGCTGAATGGGGCTCTTTTGCCCATGGGAATGGGATCTGCTTGCTTAACCCTTCTTCACTGCAATGCGCACATATAACGGGCCTAGGATTTATATTAATTTTTGGAATGCGGAATGGGCGGATGACTTAAGAATTTCCTCCAAACAAATATTCTTTTTGAGAAAAAGTTCTATTTCAATTGTGTCTAATGATTATACTTCCATCATATCCCCAAGAAACGTATCATGCAAGAAGTATTGTGAGATCATCCACTTAGGACATCGTGATTCCCATTCTGAATTTATCCACTTAGCCGCTCAGCAGCTGGCTGGGGTGCTCTGTTTTCATAGTAGTAATTACTAAAAGCATGTCAATATCACGTCCGAGACCTTAGATAGTAGACTTGCGGACAACACTTAAGCCAACAGATATTGGGGTTGCGTTTTCCAGGTCATGAAAATAAATTATGTCGACAAAGTCAAGAATACAATCAATCTGATTTTTTTCACCCCGTTTTTTCAAACACTAAAAAAAAAAAAAAAAGAAACCGCCTTATTACTCTGTTGTATTAGGAATAGTAATCCTGCTACGACATAATTTGGCAGGTCTTCTTCATTAGACATCATCTATGCTAGGCATTTTTTTAGATGGGTGTCGGCTTGTGATGAACGCATACACCTACTTGGCATCTTTTGATAGGAGATTGTTGGTTTCGATCTTCCGGACATTGCAAAGATCATCACAGGTATCTCCCCTTTCGAAAACAGCAGCTGCTCCCATTCCTGTGCCTGCATCGAGTTGTAAGTAGCTGTCAGCAAACAAATCTATAGTAGTACTTTCCACACACACACCCACACATGCTCACATACACACGAGCGTAGAAGGTACCTATACACATTGACACCACTCCGAAGCGACAGTCCCGACCACGACGCTTCATTTCGTGCAGAAGGGTACCTACGCATCGAGCACCTATAACAGTAACAGGGAAGAAACGATTTTGTTGAGGATCTTATACATGTGTGCATTGAAGTAGTGCATCCTAAAAATGACAAGGTAACATCTACAGTCAAAAACATATCTTCCGAGAGAAGAAAGGCCTCCCCTTCCCAGTTTTGCCTTTCACTCAAGGAGAACCACACATCACAAAAAAGGTGTCACATTGGTAATGAAGACCCCTGGGCAGGTTTTATTAATCCAAGCTCCATCACATCCAATACCAGTTGCAGCCACCTTGCACACGCCCAAAAAAAGGATGTTGCCCATATATGCTGGGCGCATGCATACAACAATCTGGATGGGCTTGTGAAGTGTATGGTGCGATTAGACCAACCGATAAACCCTACAGAGACAGGTTTAACAACTGTCTGAGAAAGCCTTCAAATTATATTGCAACTCAAATACCTGTTGCACCCAGAGGATGTCCCATAGCAATTGCACCGCCATTGACATTTATCTTCTCAGGATCAAGCTCCAGCTTCTTCCGGCAATATACAAACTGAGAAGCAAATGCCTGCACAACAAACAGTAAAGCAACATGGCAACAAAATAGGATGAAGTTTTGGATCCTATGAAACATCGGATCTACGCACAAAGATAAGTAGAATTAGCAATCCTTCTACCTCATTTATCTCAAAAAGATCAATATCATCAAGTTCTAGACCAGCAGCCTTAACAGCAGCTGGAATTGCAACAGCAGGGCCAACGCCCATTATAGCAGGATCAACACCAACAGCAGCAAAAGTCCTGCATTACCAAGAAGGTCACATGAGAAAAAACAAAAAGGTGAAGTGACATTCATCTTTCTTTCCATGATTTGTTTTATGCATGATTGAAATTAAACTATATGTTATGAGCATTAACAAGAGTATGCCTGACTCCAAGACTGCAAAGTAGGTGAAATCCCAACACTGAATGAGGTTATGTCCCTTAATCAAAACCTCAATACCCTCGTTGTGTAAGGTTTCATTACCAGTTTTCAGTTGTCACAAAACTCATGCAAGGCTGACTGATAAAAAAAACTATCACAAGCTAAAGGCACACAGTCTGCAGTCCATGTGCCAACAACTTATTTCCTGATCAAACACAATGTCAGACTCTATATAGTAGTGTTGCCAATATATATGATAAGTAATTATAAATGAAATGGTGCCCCCAAGAGCATGCCACACAATTGACACCAAAAAATAAAAGCATAGAAGTGCCTGCTGAATGTTGCAACAAGAAGCTAACAAATCACTCTATGCGCACCTGCCAATAACTTAAGCAAAATTTCGGAGGACCAACTTTGTAACAGATTCAACAAGTTGAAAGCTACAAGTCCCTAGAGTTGGAACTATGTTGAACATATAAAATTGTTGCTAAGTATAAATGCATGCAACTGCCGCAATTCAAATTCTCTGATCTTATAGGCTGTCATATGTTACCCACCTGAATACACCAAGGATGGGTAGCCCTTTCTGCATTGCAACACTTCTTTTCATAAGCAACACAGCCCCAGCACCATCACTCACTTGGCTGGAATTCCCTACAAAAGACAGCAATATGTTAACATAGACTGTCCACTGGGGTTAAAATAAAGAAAAGTGCTTATGGTCCCATTTTGTACCAGCAGTGGTGCTCCCGTCCTTCTTAAATACAGGCTTCAGTTTTCCCAGATCCGACAACGATGTACTAGGGCGAACACCGTCATCAATGGAGATTGTGACAGGCTTCTCGTCACCGGTCTTTGGGTCAACAATCTTTGACATAAAAGCATAGAGTGACAATTTTAAAACTCATAAGCACTTGCACAGCTATGCAACAATTGAACCACGAGAAATAAATTTTCATATAGGCATATTTTGGTCTCACAAAATCAATCACTGACTATAATATACCTTGGTATTCACAGGAATGATTTCATCCTTGAATTTCCCAGTGGCAATAGCAGCAGCTGCCTTCCTGTGAGACTCAACCTAATAATACAAATCCAATGCAATCAACTTAACAGGATACAGTTACCAATAGAAATTGACAGCGTGATTAAACTTACTGCAGCCTGATCCTGCTCCTCCCTTGATACGCCAAAACGATGGGCCACATTTTCTGAAGTAACACCCATGGGCAAAAGGCAATTTTGGGCTTGGTCAAAGGTCTTCACCTATCATAATTAACAACACCTTAAAGAGTGTAATCAGAATAACCAATTTATCTAACAAATCTAGTGAAATCAAATTTGACCAGAAATAAGAAAAAAATGAGAAGAACAATACTTTTGGATTCACATCTCCATCCCAAGCCATTGGATTAATTGTCATGGATTCAAGTCCAGCTCCAATGCCTGAAGTAAACTGGTTGTAAATAACAATTCTAACAAGTAACGACTAACAAGAGATCACACCATAAACTGTCAAAAACCTGAACATATTTTTACCAATGTCATAAAATCCGGCTCTGATCGCAGCAGCTACATCGGCAACTGCCTGAAGCCCAGACGAGCATTGCCTGTTGACAGTTCTGACAGGCACAGTTTCTGTACCAATGCATAAATTGCTAACACATAAGCAAACAGACCAACACCATTAAAAAGAATACACAAATAAGCGAACAAAGAAGGGAAATAACCAGGGAAACCAGCATAGAATGCAGCCATCCTGCATTCACTTGCTCTTTGGGATCCCGGTGCCAGCACGGTGCCCACCACAATATCCCCAACTTCACTAGGATTCACATTCGTCTTCTCTATCAATGCCTGCACAAAGCGAGCCGCGACAAAGAGAACAAGCACAATTTAAGCCTGTGTTACAAACAAAATCAACGAAGAATTGAACTTCGTCTATAACAATCAACCAAAACAGAACATCAAAATTACATGAGGAACAAACAGAAAACCTTCAAAAGAGGTGCAAGTAAATCATCAGCATAGGTGTCTTTGAAGCCACCGCGTTTGGCTTTGCATATCGCAGTCCGGTATGCTCTGGCAATATGTGCAAGAAATGAAAGATTAACAATTATAAGCTGCTCGATTCCAGTTCCGCAACACCAAAGAAAAAAAAAAATTAAGAAAATCACAAAAAAAACAAAAAAAAAACAAAAAAGCAAAGTGAACATGAAGAATAACTTACGCCACAATAACGACGTCGTCCCCAAACACCGAAGCCCTCCCATAGGCAGCGCTATCTCCGGCTAAGCAAGCCGATACCTGGTTTTAATATTCCCAATTTCCAACAAGAAAAAAAAATCAAAAAAAAAGGAAAAAAAAAGATCTGAAAAGAAACAACGGAACGACACCGTAAACAGAGAAGGGAAAAACACAAAAAGAGGCAGGTTTCAACTGTTAAGCACAGTAAATTATAATTAATGTCAAAATCTGAAGATCCAATAACAGAATCAAAACCAAAATTCAAAAAAAAAAAAGAAAAAGAAAAAGAAGAGAAAAAATAGGTAGGAAGAACTGACAGAAAGAGAGGAATCCTCGTGGCTGAGAGGAGACGAAGGGCGGAGGTGATCAAGAAGAATCCGCTGCCTGTTGATCGCTTTCTCCATTTCTTGCTCTCTCTCTCTCTATCTCTATTAAAGCTGCAAACCAACGTCCGTCTCTGTGGAAAAATACTTGGAACGGGACGCGAGGACGAGCCGAGGGATTGGTCGGTCGGCTATTACTGGAGAGGAAAAGAACGAAAATGGAGTGAGTTTTGCGGATTAATTTTACCCAATCTGTTTATTGGGGTATTTAAGTGTGTCATCTGTTTCATTGCTGAGTCCAAGGCGCTCCACCTGATGTGGCGGTGACGTGGATGGATTTAATTTGAGAAATACAATATTAAGTAAGATTTGACAAAAAAAAAACATAAATAAAAATATTAATAATTTGATGGTTGAAATTATATATATATAATTAATTAATTAAATTTTATTATATGAATTATATAATTATTTTATTATTATTTAAAATTTAATTGTGTGATAAATTTTTTAAAATTTTTATATTTTTAACAAAAATATATATAAATGTACGATAACACTGCCGGAATTTCGATCCACATTTTTATATTCATGAAATCACACCAGGATACCACTGATTTATAATAAAAGAAAAAAAAAGCATAGTTGGCAAATTAATTTATCTTTTCTCAGAAAAATTAAATTGATGCGGTAACGAACAAATGAATTACTGTTCATTATGATCTAATTAAAAAATTCGTTCCTGCTATGATGTTTATAAGTTTGAACTGTTGTTAAAGTTATTTGATACAGTTAAATTATTGAAGAGAGACTTTTGAACTTTTTGGTATAGGATATGATAATTAGACGTGGAAAATTAAGATATGAAATGCACGTAATTAATTATTATATATATTAATTATATATTAAATTTTATTATAAATTTTATATATTTTTGTAATTTTGTGATTTCAATTACTAAAATTAATATGCAATGGAAGTATTAAATATGTGGAAAAAAAAACTACATCATTCTCCGTGTTCTTCGTGTCAATGATTTTTTTCGTTCGTATATGAGAACTCTTTATGATAGTACCGAGCAAAAAGAGCGTGTTTTGTATATTTTTTTTTGTGTGTAATCTGTAACCTGATGGCTTTTTTAAAAAACTATAGAGTTTGTTCAGTGCAACCCATTTTACAGTATGAGCAATCCAAATTTTTTATGACAAGACTTGTTGAGTAGTATTACTTACTTTTTCATTTTTCTGGAAAAAAAAAAACTAACAAATGAATTCCATCAACCAAAAAGGAGAAAAAAATTTAATGCACGAAATGGTGGCGTATATTAGTTGTTTTATTTAAGGATAAAATTATGTTACTAAATTCGGATAAAATTTTTTTTATCCAAATTATAACAAGTCTTTTACTTTCTATAATAAAAATATAATTTTTTGTAACATAAAAATTAATCTTCTTTTATTGCAAAAAAATAAAATTTCTATTACATAAAATAAAGTATTTGTTGTAATTCAAGTAAAATTTAATTTTAAAAGTGCAATGACACTCTTTATTTTGACCGAATTGAAATTGTTGCATTAAAACTCGTTGAATTCATATATGAGATCGATGCTAAAGAGTCGAAAATACCTACATAGAGCTGGAGAGTACATCGACACTAATGGCCTACAATCCAAATGATCTCACTGACTATTAACAAATCAGGTATGAACCCCGAAAACACGGACTAGACTGTAATTAGGCATAACTAAACCTGAAATGGTAACAAGACCTAATTCAGCCGTAGCAAACTGCATACAGCAGTATTTACCGCACAACGGCAGACTAAAAACTAAATTCAGTTCGAGATTCCAAGCAACGAAATTTGAGACGGTTAACTTACAAATAGTAAAACATACACCAGCATTACAGAACACAAAACACATAATTAGACGATAATCTTCTTCTCAATTAGTTCCAAAATAGACAAAAAAACTGCTGGACAACAGCAGCACTAGGTCATGCAAAAATCGTCGGAGCAGTACCGAGTCCAGTAGTAGCACCGGGTCACTGGAGCAGAGTGGTGGCGACAGTGGCAGTGGATCGTCAGAGGGTGACGCCAGACGAGAGGAAAGTAACACCGGATGGGTGAAAGGCAGCAAAGATGGAGATTCTGTCGGCGGTCCCGGGGCGTAGGGCGGTGGAGGCAACAACGTCGGAGCTTCGAGTGCCATCTTCAGCAGAGTCGGTTCAAAACAGTCCGTCGGCGATCGAAAAGACGGCGCGGGCAACGGAGTCTTCGTTGGAGATGCCAGAAACCGGTAGATCAACTCCAGCGGTTGAGACGGCGGCAGGCGCGGCTGCTTCAGCGGTGGTTACGGCAACTCTGAAGGTGGGCATAGTGACGGAATGGCGAAAAGCTCAGCAAGACAGCGAGGACCCTAGAAACAAGATCGGGAAGGTAATGGCTGGCTTTCATAGACCTAGATCTAAGGAAATATAAAACAAACACCATAGCAGCAAAGGTGGAGTAGATCGATGGAGGAAGTGGTAGGGAAAGAGAGAAACAGAGGGAAAATATAGGGGGAGGAGAGGACGACCTATAGTATTGTTAATGTGGCCTGGTCGGTGTCAGCGGTGATAATCACCGTCGCCGGCCAGAAGAGGTAAAGGAGAGTATTTTTAGGGTTGAGAGAATTTTATAGAGAGAGTAAAAATTTGAAAGTTTAGCTTATGATGACACTCTTTATTTAATTCGTAAATTTGATGTTCGTTTATTAAAGAGATCAAGTAAAAGAAACGCGAGGCTGAGGTGGCGGATTAAATCATAAAATTGTCCCCTAGGGAAAACGGGCGACGATGGCGTGAATTTGTAGATCAACCCGCTAGTATTTCACGCTTCAATTTCAACCACTATTTTGACTATTCAAAAGTTTCCCGCTATCGAGCGCGTAGCAACTACGCTTTTCTTGCCATTCTAATATTTTATTCCTTTAAAAAAGTTTAAAGGTATCAGTATAAAATAAAAAATAAATAAAAAACGTCAAAGTAACAGCTATTTTTAAAATAAACGTCCATAATTTCCCTTAACTAATTTTTTAAGAATAAAAATAAATATCACAAAATTTTTTTTATAAAATTTTACAAAAATTATTAAAATTTAAAGCAACACTAATTCTAAATATGATTTAATTTTAAAAAATAAAAATAAAAATACAAAAAATTCCTTAATACATTAATTAAAAAATTAATTCGTAAAAAATCACAGCTCATTTTCTAGATATACGCAACACAATATCCAAATTCAAGTTAATCTCGTTGAAAATAATTTGTGTGTTTGTATTTATGTACTAAAAATAAACAACTGAAATAAAGTAAAGTTTGATAACTTCTCATGACCTTGAGCAATTAGAAAAAAATAATTATTTCTTATGTAGAAACAAAAGAAATTGAAAAAAAGTAACTATATTTTAAAAAGTGTATAAATTTATCCACCTATTTTTTTTTTTCTCAATAGAAGAAATTGAATAAGATTAAGCTAATATCGTCCTAAAACATTAATTTTCAATCCTTTTCATATTTTAGGATGAGAGAAATCATTCCAGAGAGGATGTTGGATAATATTCTGGACTACAATTACTTGTTTTTTTTTTTTAATTCCTTTCCTTTTTTTTCAAAACCAAGTAATTCTTTTTTCCTTTTTCCTCCGCGCGTAAACTTCCGTTCTTTCCTTTCCGGGAATCAAATTTGGTTAGTTATATTGTTTGTGTAGAACACGCGTTTTGGAAGCGAGTGACGTCATTGGTGCCCGAGACAATTGTGGATTGAATACTTGGAATGCGTGCCGTAAAAATTCGCAACGAAGCGGTACGGCTGAGGCACGTTATCCTTCTAGAAGGATTGCAAGCGTAATTTCGTTATCGTAAATTTCAATTAGGTTAAATCCAGCAGATCTAATTGAAGTTTTCTTCTTGTTCAGAAAAAAAAAAAAAAAAAAGAAGAAGAAGAAGAAGAATAAGAAGTTATCTTCTTTTTTTAAGAACTTTTTGATATTATCTATATCCAATTACATGGTTACTGAAACATCTTAGTAAAAAAAAAAAAAAAAAAGCATATTTTACAGTAATGGTGAGGGAAATGGGAAGAGCCTAAATTGTAAATTACGATCATAAAATTAATAATATTAATCACTTGGACTAATCCAAATGGCCACCATGCTTTGAGAGAGGCCTCACTATTATCATGTTCAAGAAAAATTTATAACAAATATTAATAATAATATAAAAAAAAAATCCTAACACTATCCCTTACCCCCTGCAAAATTAATGTATATTTATGAAGACATACCGAAAATAATTACAGTTTAATTTCTTTGATAAATGATTTGTATAATGCATGTCACGAGATAAGCTTTAGATAAGTCTATAATCAAAATAGTATAACATTGTTCTGAATTGGTGTTATTATATTTTATTATATAATAATTTTGTCTACTTTTTTATAGGGTTCCATTGGGAGGACATAAGTTAGTGGATAGAAGATTTGTCAATAATATAACAATTATAATTATTTGTGCAATAAGATTAGTAAAATGTAGTATAAGAAATTATCATGTTATTTTTTGTTGTACAAAAAATCAATATTGTTACATAAATATGTTTTATAGTTTATTATTGACACTTTTCTGTCCACTTTTTTATGTCCCCCAATTATATTGTAATTTGTAAGATAGTCGATTCTAAATTTCTTTCCTGAACAGCAATTTATTATAAGCAATCGTGTCTAAGGTATTTTAATTATTAAACCTACGCTTGGGCTCATTGCTCCTTCTATGATGCTTTCTGTGTCCAATGAGTATTACGCTGAAAATATGAACATGATTTGTAAATATCTAGATGTTCAAAATAGAAAATATATTTAAAAATATATGATTTATCAATGAGTTACCAACCCAGTTTAAATCACAGCCCGCATGTTGAAGGCAATGTTCCTCCTTTAACTGTGAATTTGATTGTGCGTGCACGATGAAAATTTCAGACCCATTAATACCGTAATCAGCTTAGAATAGGTCCATTCAAACCCAATAGTACTCGGATTGTAGGTTCTTCCTATAAGGAAAATTAAATGAGAACATTAACAGATGACCCCGTATTCGGTTCACACATGCGATAATTTATATACTGACGATATATATATATTTTTTTATAATTCAAACAAACAAAAACAACATGACTCTTTATATTCATATGAAAACAACTGGAAATAGTACACGGTCAAAAATTCATCATCAATTTGCTATCAATCATCAATGAATACCCTTTTTGGTTGAATTGCATCTTCAGAAATAATAGAAATATAAAAATAGCACAAACTTCTCTCGTTGAAGGAAAAGAATCAAACACTGCACATCATATGAAAACCAATCAGACAACAAACAAATAATGTGTTAAAAATAACCTTGAGATCATGAGCTCAATTATAGTGTATAATTTATAGAATTTGACATGCCTTGACGAACAAACCGGAAGAATTTTACCAAGAGATGAAGCAGCTATGCCAACAAGTCCATCA
The DNA here is from genome assembly GCA_037832335.1 of Carallia pectinifolia. NCBI lineage: Eukaryota > Viridiplantae > Streptophyta > Magnoliopsida > Malpighiales > Rhizophoraceae > Carallia > Carallia pectinifolia. Next base: position 7,808,369 of record CM075449.1, read on the forward strand.
ATTGCAACTGAATTGCGAAGGCATGAAGCATTTCAGAATTGAGTATGTAAGGATATGAAGCATAGTTAAAGTCATGTATTCAATAGACTAATTATTCAAATTCCTATTCAAGTATTCAACTATTTAAAAGTTTAAAAGTTAGTATACAAAAAGTAAAAGAATTCATGAGTATAATAATAATAATAATTATTATTATTATTATGCAAAATTAAGTTTGGAAGATTGATGGTTTCTACTCAACAAAAGCTAGAATGAAAGAAGGGAAATGAAGAAAAATAGATAAAAAAAAAAGTATGAGAATTATATCACATGACTCACGTCATAAGCTTAATAATATATATAAATTAATTAGTACTTCTAAGATTCCCCATCCACATCAAGACTTGATTGTTTCCAAAGAAAATGACAAACCCGACAACATATGGCTTGGTTTCTACCAAGACCCTAAACGTTTATGTCGTTTCACGATATTTGAAAACTGGGGTCCAATTTTACGACACTTTTTTTATTTTTTTTTTTGAGAATAACCAATTTTACGACACTGGTTTTACAGGATTGGGCTCCAATTGTTTGGTATAATTAGTTTAGATGATTTCGATACATATAGGTTTGGTTTGGTCTAGTTTGGTTAAAAGGTATTTTTATTGATTTGTATTTTGTAGCAAGAAACTAATATTGAATGGAACTCAGCTGCAAAGTTAATTACCCAAGAAGAAAACTTAATTGATTGAGTTGGAATCTACAATAAAATTGTTATGAGACAATCTCTTAATAAGGAAATACACCTTAATGATTAAAAAAAAATGGAAGCAATATCTAGCACACTGATTCCTAAGATTAAATTTAATGGACCAACTTTAATAGATTTCATAAGTCTACCAACAAGTATTATATACATACGTTTTTCATCATAAAATATCCTTAACTTTTTTTTTTTCTTTATTTGTGCAAGGCGTTGCAGGGTAGAAAAGATGAAATATTTTCTAACGCCACTTTTGTAGTTACACGCACGCATATATATATATATATATATACATACAGTCACCACCTTCTACGACCATAACAAGGAGGATAACAATTTTTGTAATTGTGAAGATACAATAGAAGAAATGGCCTCTAGAAGTCTCAATCCCTATTCTGATGTGAAGATACTAGTTATTGCACTCATGGTTTTTACCACAACTCTGTTCCAGCTGGGTTCTTCTACTTCTCGCATGCTAGGTACGCACTAGAATTTCGGCCTATTAATGCATGCGTATCGTTTTTTATTTTTTTTATTTTTTTTTCTGTGCTGGTATATGCATATCTGTTTGTTCATTCCTAACAGATTATATATCTCCATTCAATTAAATGCTCATCCTCTTCTTTAAGACTCTAATTTGAGCATCATTACATAGTCTCTCTTAAATAGTATTAAATTAATAATATAATATAATCTCATCTAATAATATTTAATTATTTATCTACCTTTTATTTTGTTAAATTTAATTATCTGATTACTCAATTAAAACACTTTCAACTTTCTTATGCAAAACTTTCAAGTTTTTTTTTTTAGTTTAAAGCGCCAAAAAAACCTACCCAAATTTTCCCACCTACCCGAAAAGTAAAAAAAACCTATGTTGGACTGCTCTATCCATGCTTAATGCAGCCTAATCAGTAGCATTGTAATCAACGTCATAAGAAACCTTTTATTGAAGAGAATATTATATATCAAAATATACTTTTAGAATTGGTTTATTTTACTCCACTGTAATTTTTTTTTTACAATACTCAAGGCAGACGTACGACCCAAATTAATTGAAAGTACCACGTACCGAAACAAAAAAAAAGAGGAAGCAGTTGTTTTTTTTTTCCCTTCCCTTTTCCACATGTTGAGATACAGATTAATTTACCAAATCAACCCCCACAAAAAAAAAAAAAAAAAAAAAAAGGAAGAAGAAGAAGAGGAAGAAAATAGAAAGAGTGAAAGGAAGTCCAGTTTGCACTAATTAATTTTTTTTCTTTTTTTTTTTAGTATTTAAAGAGAATCATAACTCATACATATATAAAAAAAATTAAAAATAATGTCTAATAACTAATTGTGCAACACTAATTAGTTTTAATTTTCTTTTACTTTACTTTGCAGCAGATGACATCTACTGTCAACGTCGCCCCTATAGATATGGATGGGAATGCGTTTCCGTCGATTGTAATGCTCGATGCGTCCGCAAGCGCTTTGAAGGAAGAAAATGTGATACAATACGGTTGTTTGCAATGGGTGCACCAGTAGACTTAGGTACTATTTGTTGTTGCCAGAGTCGGGCCATTTCTCCTGCGCCAGCACCATTATAAACTGACAGTGTTCATTTTATAAAAAAACTTACAAAATTGAAGATGAAATAAAGAGCTGTAATGAAAAGAAAAGAAAAGAAAAAAAAAATAACTCCATTCCACACGAAGTTCCCCTTTTTGCTATGTTGAGAAGCTATCTCTCGCGTATTACACTTTTAATCATTCACATAATAATAAAATTGATGTTTCATTTCATTGTTTAATTGCTCGCATTGATTTTCTTTGATTCCCCTTCACAAAATTAACCCCAAAAGATAAAAAAAAGAAATATACTTAAGAAAAGACTTATGATCCTTCGTCTCCTTGAAGAAACGGAATTTTCCTCTCCCTTTCCAAGCTCAATTGGTCATCACGAGTACAAAGCATGAACGACAGATTTTGCAATAGGTTAAACACATAAATGGAATGCACAGATTAAAGGTTGAAATAATTAATTAAGGAGGGGATCATGGGAGAGATAAATACATATGCTTAATATAATAACCTCTTGACAAATGTAAACATTAATTGTGCGTACGTAGCACGTTTTTATTGCCTTATTGAAGTAAACATAAACCCTTCGCACATTTAATTTGAATAATAAACTTGAAATTGACAGTGATAAATAGAAACTCATAATTATACTAACAGAAATTAGATATAAAGATCCATGGTAAGGAATGATAATCACAACAAGCAATAAAGATAATTGCAGTGTGAATTAAGTAAAGTCTAAATAATTGAGAATAATAACTGTTAACCGTAAAATTTAAGATTTAAATTTAAAATCTTACTTATATAAATTTTTTTTTTTAAGTAACACTAAAAAAAAAAAAAAAAAAAAAAGGTAGCTGCAGTGATTGAATCTTGCTAGCGACTGTCGGAAGGCCATTAAATCTGTAATTGCATGGCGTCAATCAACGAAACAGTATAGGTCACCCAATTGTACAACTTGTTCGTTCAGATTTTCGATGTCTGAACTTCCCAGTGAAACTTTTGAGGAGATTTGACGATAGGAGATTTCGTGAGGAGGGAGTGATTGTGTGTGGGCAGAAGTGTGTTTCTTACTTTCTTTGTATGAGAAGAGTGTGTGTGATGATGATGATCTGAGGTGGTCTTGGGTAATGATCAATTAATGCTCGCTGTGGAGACTTGATTTGATTTTAGCAGGTTCAGCCGACTTTGATTTCGGGCCCATGAGTTAGTGTGGCCCATGTAATGAGACTCGTCTAAAAAAATAAAAAAGGTTATAGGATGTCAGATTGTAATTTAGAGTTAACACTCCGAGAACTCAATTAATAGTACAGAGGTCGAAGGACAATTTGTGATGTCACAAAAGAGTAATCATTAAGAATATGTTTGTTTCTTTTAAAATATTATTTTAAATAAAAATTTTTATAAATGTTCTGACAAACAGAAAATATTTTATATAGATAAAATTTAGAGAAAATTTTCAGATTTTTAGATAAAATAATTTCTCCTTTTACAGAGTTGAAGTTATTTTCAGAAAAAATAAAAACTGTACTATAAGTAAATGATAAAAAAAAATTATTATTTTCATTACAAATATTTTTTCTTGTAAATATTTTATAAATATAAGTTATTTTACAGTAAACAAACGGACCCTTAATTATACAAATTTTAGTAACTTTTAGTATCATAATTAAGTACATATGCTAACATTATTACCCCAGAATTACTCCCAGTAGAGTATAGTTGTCTACCCTTATTGGGTTTGTTCCTGAGTCTGAAAAGGTAATTCGATTGTGATGTTTTTTCCCGTTTTGGGTGTTTTAATTACGTGGGCACTCCTTTTCAATTTTTGATTCTACTTATAAAATTGGAGAGAAAACATGTGAAGCAGCAGTAAATTATAGCACAATTAGCAGTTAATCCCCCATAGTCCTAATCCTAAACCGAGTTTACTTTCTGTTATGAATGGAAACAAGTGAAATAATCCGCGTTCGTTATGGAATTGGAAGCACAATTCACAAATCTGAAATCCCACCTCGTAAAAGGATTATGTACTTGGGCGGTTCTATGTGCGCGTATATATATACACATACAGACGGGGATATTTAATACATATTGTTAACCAAGAAATTAGGGGCAGCAAGAACCCCAGAATTTCTCTCCATATTACAAAAACTTCCGAGTCCTTTTTTTTTATTTTATAGCACCACGTTTCACAAGTTTCGATTCCTTAATTTGATTGACACAGCAACAATGGCGTCCTTAACAGACCCCGACAACCTCCATAACTATTGCATATTTGTCTCCGCTTGGCAGATTGGTCCTCCAGTGAAGGATGACACCTTGGACGCTTCCCAGCTGTTAGTCAAATCTAAGGTTGAGGTCACCTACCAATCAGAAACGGAAGCCGCAAAACCAAGAGGCTACCATAACAGTAAATCAATATTTTCTGGTACTAAATCCGTTCCCAGAAAATTTATGAACCTTGAAGCCGCACAATTGCACAGATTTTCCTGTAATTCGTTCATGTCTGACGGCCGTAAGGCGGTGTCCGCTATGATTTCTAACATGAGCATACCATTCTCGCTAGAGAATATGCAATGGAGGCCACAAATAAACGTGCCATGGACTGCCTTGGTGGACCGGAACGATTTGATAAATCACATATTTGATGTAGCAAATTCCCTTGTTAGTAACAAAAGCAGCAGTGATTTCGCGGAGTTTCGGATGAGTGTTATCATTGACAAGAGAGTGATTCTACCGGACCAAGATTATGAAGCAATGGTTAGAGATAAAGCACATCAAAAGCGTACCAAAATGGCCATAACGGGGACCATTCAAGAGCTAATTGAGTATCAAGTTGCTTTAGGGAGAAAGCTGTCGAGACGCGAATTGCAGCAGAAAGTTGATGACTCGCTAAGAGAAAAAGGAACGATGACGTTTAATCAGAAATCGATCGATGCAATAGTCGAACAGATTCAGAGATCGGAGCCCAATGGGAGAAGATTAATGTCAATGTCATCATTAAAGTATGCATTAGCAGACGTGAGAGTGGACGGCCGTGATCTTAAGTTGATGGATAGGTGTGCAATCTGCATACAAGAAGTGGAATTGAGGTCATTTGTCACTCGTTTGCCTTGCTCTCATATGTTTCATCGAGAGTGCATCAGAGAGTGGCTCAGGAAGAGTCCTTGTTGCCCTCTCTGTCGCTTTAACTGTGATTATTCCAAACCTAAATTACCACACGACCTTTAATTCGGTTTTAAAGTCATTTTTATTTTGTTGCATCAAGGATTTTATTGATGACTTTATTATGTTAATTATTCGGTTCTCGTGTTGTGATCTCTATTTTTTGCTAATTTTCTAGAATTGATTGAGCATCAAGATGCTTTAGGTAGGAAATTGTCAATAACAAATTTGCTTCAGATGCTTAGTTTTAGCGAGATGCTAAGGATATGTATTTTTATTAAGATTCGAATTTCAGATTTTGGGGTTTGCTGTTTACAAACACAATCCTCAGATGCTTAAGAATTATTATGAACCAAAATGCGAGATGCTAAGGATTAAGGAAGAAAGGGCAACATTGGATCGAAATTCGGTCGAGGCAGAGGTCGAATGTGTTACCGAAGGGCTACAATTATTGGGCCCCGATCGAGCAAGATGGTTTTATTGTTCCTCAACAAGCCCAAAGCGAATTAGAAACAGGCCTTCTGCGAACCTGTAACCGTAAGGCGGATGTCGATATATGGTGATGCTGACCTTGAAACTAATCTAGAAATTGTGAAACTGTTGGGCCACTTAATACGATGGATCCCCCAAGTGGGTAAAGCCCGTTGAGTAATAAAAGAGAGTGATACTTTAGTCTTGACATTATTTGACTTTGGTAAACAATCCACTCATTCAATCCTCTTTTAATTTTTAAAGGTATCTTAAGATTATTGGGAATGTATGTCAGCATATGACATTATTTTGTGCTTTTATTTTTTGTTAAAATGACATTGTTGTGTTAAAATGACTATAAGAGTCATGAGAAAATTACATTACTTGGACCCCCCCCAAAAAAAAAGGAAACTTATATTACTAATTTTAGTGTAATAATACAAAATCCCAAGAATCATCACTCTATTTGGATAAAAGCCAAAAACGCCTCTACTTTAGCTTTAAGAAAAGAAGACATTAAATTGACGATAGAATAAATTTAATATTAATCTAGTCAATATTAAGTACCAATTATGTCCTTATTAGTTACTTCAATACATAAGCTTGTTATAATTAAAAAAATATAAATTTTCTTAGGAGGTTTTCCTGGCGGTGGTGTGGTAATATCACCTAACTTTGTGTGGTTTTGGTTTAAAGAGTAACAATTTGAGGTGCAATCGTCACAGCAAATTAATCCTCTATTCCAGCCTTCTAAGGATATGAGACACCCCTTCTCATGTAAAAACAAATTTTATGCGCTTATGCTTTGTTACTCCTAGCGGATCATTGAATTTTATTTTCTATTATTTCAAAAAAATAAAAAAAAAAAGTAGAAGAGAGGGGCAAATATTACACCCCGTAAGAAATGTACAACATATCATTTAATTACTAAATGTAAAAATGTTAAATCACTAATGATGCTCTTTTAGTATTTTTCTTCGTTAAATGTAACAATCTTCTATTTTTAATGCAGAGTCTTGACGATGCATAGCAACTCGGAACTTGTTGTCTTTGTAAAATATGCATGCAAGCCAAAACTGCCAGTAACACAGAGGAGACAATTAATTTATAAAATATTTTATTTCCCACAGAAATTTTAAAAGCTTCTTTCTGTCCCAATTATTTAAGCTATAACTAAAGAAAGAAATACATGAAAATGGGTAATAATATCAAACAATGGACAAGAATGATGAGATAATAATGGGGCAAAGAAAGCGAATTTAATATCTGGCTTCTACTGGATGAAATTAAATGTATCTATCTACTTTTAATTCACACAAAAAAAAAAAAAGAACCCCATCTATGCATTTCGGATTTGATCAAATAGTTGTACATGTGGCCTAGTAATATCCAGTACAACGAAGAAGTGGAAAGGTCTACGGTTGGCACAGCACACAGGGACAAGGCACGTTAGAGCAAAGCCAGCAATCAAGGCAAGTGGAATTGTGCTGTGTTTTTCAATTAGTTTTGAGTGCACATGCCCTCATGTGTTGGCTGACCCATCTGGCATATAACTTAATATTGTTCCGGGCGATGTGGACCTAACTAAAGAGAAATACATGTATATATATATATATTACATACTACGACTGATTGTAATTGTTCACACATGTAACTTTTTTTTTTTAATAAAATGAAAAAGTGAGAGTGATGCCGAACAATTCTGATAGAAATATTGCATCTTATTGCAAGAGAAATGTGAAGCATGTGAAAGATTACATCATATTTAACATTATAACAGACGTAAATTTAACTTCAACAACGACTATAAAAGCGCTCGAACTCTAAATATTCGGTTTGGCACCGGTTTCACACATGTAGCCTTTTGCCTATAATCTTCTGGCCCAAGGAGATGGCGATCTCTGACTATAACTGGCTCTAAATTTATGCCGTGCATGCGTACTTTCGGAATGTACGGAGAGAGAAGGGGGTTAATTGTTGTTTACAATATGCATTGGTGGTGATTTAATTCTTCTCTTATTTTGTTTTCCTATTTTTCGTTTTGTTGAGTCAACAATTTCAATTAGTACAAGTCTCTCTCATTCATCAAACTAGAGACGTGAACTTAGTATAAAAAAAATAACTTATAAACTGCTAAATAATTGTTGTAATTAATTCACATATTTGTACTCCTTTTTCTCTCATACAAAGCTATCTTCATCTAAACTCTTTGCATTCAATAATATGTAACACCACACTCAGTGAAATTTAAACTTTCCATTTATTCCATTCATGTGCTTGCATTTGGCACATGTGACATGACGAGATAATAAGATAGGCTAATCTTATCTTATTATATATATAATAAGAACAAATTAATTTACCTTATGTTTCTCATGTATAAAGGTACAAAAGTGTGGAGGCTTGGATAAAAAATGAGTACTTTTCAGATTTATGGCACCGCTCTGTTCATTATAAAATTGTATGTTCAATTGAATAAGGTGGTTTACCTTCTTCTTCTTTCCTACTCACCAGAGCAAATTTGCAGACGAGACAGCCAGAATTATTATGCTGGAAGTCGCAAGGATGCGTATAGCTGTATGGAGCTCACACTCAGACAATGCTACCTAATTCATAATTGGGAGTGAATAATATACGCATATCTGCTACTTTTTTGTGACAACCTGTCCGTGTTTTACTTTAGGAGACTACGCGGTGAAATTATTTAAATAAGGTCAAAATGAGATCAAATAAATGATTGAATTTAAAAATTTAAAAATTTTAAAAAATAAATAAATTATTAAATATTATCGAATAAATTATTTATTATTTTAATACTACTTAAGATGCAGTCATATAATAAAATTGTTTACTTTATGTGTTTGAAGTCTCTTTTTTATTTTTTCTTTGAAAAAAAAAATATTTCTAGAAGAAAAGTTATAAGAGAAATGACTGTAATACTAAAAGTTTAGAACTTTTTGTAACCTGAACAATAAAACGTGGAATAATAAATAATTATATTTTTTCTTTTTTTAATATTTTTTTTATTAACGTGGTTACAAAAAATTTTTAATTTATTATATTAAGAACATTTTCTTAAAAAATTTCCACCGGACATATAATCATCCTTTTTTCCTTTGGGGGTTGCGGAAGGTGTGGCAATGACGGGAGGCAGACAATCGCGTTTGGCTTTCTCCAAGAGGTAACGCACTAAACTAAAAAGTCTAAAAAGGTATAATCAGTGCTTTTACCTTTGCAATTATAGTTTAAGGGACAAAATTTCGACATTATATGTGGAGAATATGCATGTAATGATAATCAATCTTCTCAAGTGCATTTTCCATTGGTTGGTGCAAACTCGAATCAAGAACGCTACACAGGAATCTAGGTCTGGACAGAGACAATGAAGATTAACCCATGTGGGTGTGGGGTTGACGCAAAGGTCAATATATGTGATTGTTTTTTTTATATTAAATTTTCTTCTTAAACGGAAATAATGCCATAATTCTTTTCTCGTGCTGTGGTATATATATATATATTTTTAATTTTAGTTAAGATGATTTATTATTATAGAAAAATATATTAGTGTTAAAGAGAATTGAGGATCGATCTCTAAATCTTTTATTTTTAATTATTAATCATCTTACTTAAGGTAAATTCTGACCATAAGAAATCAAATGACATGATTTGCTTTATTTCTGATTAGAAATTAATTACTAAGATGGTTTCTTTAATTACATAGTAGAAATTAATGAAGAAATTTTCGTTTGGAAGAAAGGGCATAATTCAGTTAAAATATCGTCAGGAAGAAAGGGAAAAATTCAATTGTTTTGTTCTCTATGATCAAAAATAAATTTAAAATTTCACATAAAAAAATTATAAACCGAAAAAAAAAAAAAGCAAAGCAGGTCGGGAGTCGAACCTTTTTGTTTCGAGGCCTTTTCTGTTCCAATAATAATTGCAATAATAATCCTGCGTGTCCATGCGTGTCGGTGATTGTGGCTCGTGGATCAAATTGGCTGGAATTTTGGGCCCCACATTTAAAATGCAGGCGTTTGGGTGAGCTGTTCGGCTTCAATTTCACCATAGCAGGAAGGAGGATGGGCCTCCCAAATCTACAAATCGGATGGTCGGATCTTGGACCACTTTGGAGGCTTACCCCAACTGGCTCATGGTTTAACTAGCCCCGTTAGGGGGCAAAAAAAAAAAGCTCCGGAACCAAAAAAAAAAAAAAAAAAAAAAAACAAAGTTTTAAGTGAGAACATGAGATATCAATATTTTTAATCATAAACTTTTAACTTTTTTTACGTTTGAGTTTTAAATTTTTTTGACATTTCATTTGAATTCTAAATCTTTTGATTTTTTACTAAATCAGTCCCTTTATTTACCAAAAGTGATCAATCTATTAAAAAATAATTTTAACTTTACAAAAAATTATTTTAAAAAAGATTAAATATATAAATTAAATATTTTTTCTATAAAAAATATACATGTTACCTATTTAATTCGTATATTTAACTGTTAATTTTGAATAATCAAAGTCATGTAATGTGATGGAAACAATTTTACTTGGGTCAAACGGCATTTAAAAATTCAGCATTTATGGGAAAGACCTTGTCATATGCTGGGGAAGACTGAAGGATTAAAATATTAGATATAGTCAATTGAGAAAATGTGAACCATTGAATATAATTTAGTGAATACTAAGTTATAATTTGGTGAAGAAATTTGAAATTTAAATTATAAATTTTACTCATGGATAAATTAAAATTTTTCAATCCAACTAGACCAAAAAAATCAATATAGAATATTTAAATTTTGTGCTTGTAATAAGTTTTCACGGCAGCGCCAATGTTTTTCCTGTTTCTTTTTATGATTTAGAGTAGAAGTAAATGGACGATTTTGGATCAAATTTTTCATTAATCAAAATTTCCGTTTCTTGTTAATGATTGACCTTTCTCCTTTTGAAATCTTATGCGTTCAAAGATTTCAATTACTTGAATTAACAGTTAAATATTTAATTCATATATTTAATTTTTTTAAATGATTTTTATTAAGTTAAACTCATTTATTAATGGATTGACTACTTTTTGTAATTTAAAGGACTGATGTAATATGAAATCAAAAGGTTTAGAATTCAAATGAAATGTCAAAAAGGTTTAGAATTCAAACGTAAAAAAAATTAAAAGTTTAAAATTAAAAATATTGATATCCCGTGAGAACATTCTATCCAAAATATCACAAATATTTGGTGTCAAGAGAGCGCATAAACGTTGATATGATGTAACCTAGTTAAAAATCAATTGAATTTTAATATATATATATATATAAAACCGCTTTTATTGTTCCTTTTGATCAGTATAAGTGGAATGTTATACCATTTGGTTTAAAAAATACGCCAAGTGAATTTTAGCGAATAATGAATGAAATTTTTACTATATATTCATCTTTCATCATTGTTTACATTGATGACATTTTAATATTTTCTCATTCTTTGAATGAACATTTTAAATATTTAAACTTTTTTTTCTTTATCGTTAAGAAAAAGGGTCTTTTATATATATATATATATTCATGAATTGTTAAATAAACTGTACGTCTCTGCATACTTCTTATTGTATTATTTTGCACAAATACAGTCAAACCGTTAAAATATTATAGTTGGTTTTCTCTTCACTTTTTTTTATGCCAATAGAATGAAAATGAAATCGAAATTAAATAAATAAGTGATCAATCATGTGGTCGTCATGTTTATGCACATATTTAAATCGACTTCTATGCACTTGTGTTGAAACTGAAGTTTAAGATTACCAAAATATTTATTTTACTTGAATAGATTCGCGATTCAACAATAAGTTGGTCATGCATTTTCTTGACGAAAGCTTGAAACTGATGGAACGTCTTTGGATTAGATCCTTTAAATCATAGATTCTTACCTTTTATAAATAAATGGATACGAAGTGTGCCCGATAAAGAATAGCATGACCCTTAGCAAACAGCAATCTTATTGCCAAACTTTGAAAACAGAGGAGCAGTCATGGAACCAGTCATGGAACAGCGTAGTTGATGTTAGAATTATTTATAAAACTGAAAATCTTGAATTCGAGTCATAATTATAATTACTTAATCAAAAATAATGATTATAGATGATAACCTAACACTTTTTCCTTATTCCATATTTAAAAAGTTTATTTCCAAGAAAGAAAAAATAGGTTAAATGGAAAACTTTTTGGTTTAATTGTTTTACATTTAATTCGTTTGTGATTTTTATTTAGGCATCAAACTCCTTTATGATTTTTATTTTTTGCAATTTATCTTCTCAGTTAAGATTTTATTAAATCTATTAATAGATTTTGGCCCAAATTACATTTGTTAACTTTTTTTTCTCTACCAAAATTATAAAAATATGTCATATACTTTTTAAATTAAACTTCGATGTATACTTGATCTATATTCTACATTATATCTTTTACAGTGTTTTCTATTTTTAATGCACTGTGCATATTGTTATAAAGGACTTTGAGACAGATTCTATTATTAACTTTTACATGAAGATATGATGAAATTTCTGTGATCACAAAATGACATAATTTGAGCCAATTTTTATTAAAAGATTGATAATTTATTGTCAGGAGTAAATTACAAAACTTAAGAATTGTAAGAAAATTTAATGTCTAAATTGAAATTACTGCAACGTAAAAGGCAAAACAGTCAATCAAACAAGGGGCTTCAATACATTTAACCCAAGAAAAAAGGATTAACATATACAAATTAAGATTAGTAATGGCTTAAAGTCCCAAGATATTGCAACATTTAGGCAAATTTGAGATCATACGGAAAAGGAGAAATGATGTGATCATATGTGGTACCCACGGCCCATGGTTCCACCATGCACATGGCACACACATGCTTCGGTCGATTAAATATCATCCAAGCAAATATGAATTAATGTTCCTATAGCGTATACATAAAATTGGGTATTATCCAAAAAATACATGTCAAAATCAACAGACAATATACAAAGAAACAGATAACTTCGTTGAAGCAACTATATTAGCAATGGGTTGCGACTGGTGCTGGTGCACTAATTTTGCAGGGCCTCAAGTTGATTCCCATGTGATAGATACATGTCGTTTGGAGACATATGGGGCCAATTGATGGAATGCATGTTCACAGTTCATCATGCATGTACCTAATGGGGTTAATGGATGCATAATGACTCTGCTGCTCATGTCAGGCTTCATCACTCGATCGACCATAAATTAACAACTAAGCGAATTGTTGTTACCAATACGAAACTGCTTATTAATTGGATTTTATCATCCATAAAAGGATCCAACAACTGGGGCAAACGAACTTTCACTATGCGGACCTGTCGGTTTCCTATTTTCATGATGTAACATAAAATAAAAATTATTAAGAGAAAAATAAAAACCAACTTTCTTCATTCAATTACCAGAGAAAAATATTATTTATTCTCTGTTGAATATTTCTTTTTTTTGCAGTTCACTACCGAAAAGCCCCCCCCCCCCAACAAAAAAAAAACAACAGATAAAAAACGAGAATTACATCTTAATCTTGATGGATTCTTTTGTTCTTCGGTTTTTTAGACTTCGTATGTTGTTCTTGTCCGTAATATTAACTAACCTAATCGCTATTTGATTATGGTGGCATAGATTCTTGACCACCTAATCAAAGCCCGAAATGCCTTGTCAAGCAAGCGGATCAACTTGTTTTTTTTTTTTTGTATTCATTTGGATTATTTCTTCTTCAAAATACAACAGAAAAAATTCATGATAGGATAAGATTATTATGTATCATCTGAATTCTTTTATTTTAAATTTTATTTTTGAATTTAAATTCATTACAACAAAGTTATCGATTCTAGATGGTTTTCCTGAGATTTTTTTTTCTTTTTGTTTTTGTTTTTTTTTTTTTTTGGGGATATAAGGCATAGGTTCCTGAGATTGGCAATGAAAGGCATGACTTGTACGCAAGCTGCCATTTTTTAAGTTTATATAGTCTTTCCTAGTAAATGACAATTGATGTCTTCGTCTCCACAAAAGATGCTCAAAAATGGTTTCGTTTGTCTATTTGCAGCCCCTTTGAGGCATTTTCCTGGGCAATGTATTTTGCTTAGGTACCTTCCGCGTACATACTTTTGTGTCATCTCATCAATAACTCCCAATACAAATCACACATGAAACTTCCTTTAAAAACAAAAAAAGCCACAAAAGCCAAATCCCCATTAACTCCTAGTTTCAACAGACAACGACTAGTCGATCGGTTCAAAAAATATGCAAGAGATTAATTAAACGGGTAATATATTTTCAAATATGCCAACAAAAATATAATTAGTTAGCTATTCAGTTGTGAACCTCGAATGAGTTAGAATATGTTGCGAGTACAAGCAATCAATTTCGCCAAAATATGCTTAAAAACGTATACATCATAGTGCTAATAAGTATAAATTTAGACTTACTGGACTTCTTCTATGTCATGCACCCCAGTGATTGACCTTACCATGAGTCGCCCCCTTCCTGTAGCATCACATCACATGGTTACTTGCTTGCATAATTCAATAACTAAACAAATTTAAGCAAAAGAGATATCGTTTCTATCTAAAGCTAACTAAGAAAAAATAGACTATACACATAATTTAAGGAAACAAATAAAAAATATATTAAGAGAGTCTTGCAGAAAAATCCTTCATGTTAGCGTAAAATGATTCTCTAATTCTACCATTGCTCACGCCAACAGAACCACCCACCAACCATTTATCTATATTATTGAATTTAAACATTAAAACATATACTTGAAATCTTAATTTTAGAAATTAAAAGAAAATGAATCATGTTAAAAGAAAGGATGCAGCTTTTAGACTTGACATATTAACCTTTTATGTGGAATGGGATGACATGCTGACATATCAATAATGAATACCCATTTACGAAAGAAAGAAATAAATTAATAAGCACCTCAATTGAAGCAATTGCTTTAAATCTTCAGATGCACCACCTATATTCCAGTAATTAAAGTTGGATCTACAATAATAAAACAAAAGTACCAGCCTGAACCCAGTAACCTGGCCAATTGACCAGAGTTAGAAGATCCAATCCAACCTTAAACCTTAGTTATGTTACTGGTATTCTATTGTTGGACAAATAATTATGCAATCCATTGGCCTGGTTCACCCGGGATTCTTGGTCAATTAAAATCTGGTTCTCCGCAGCAGAACATTCTGTATGACACTTTGAGGGGGCAGGTCAAGGCTGCCCGTGTTTTTGCTGCGCATAACGACTTTGGGAAAAGTGAAATTAAAGCTATTGAACCAAGACCCCGCCAGATTTATGGTTTAACCAACCAACCCACCCTTTGGCCTACGAATCTACTAATTTAGCTTTTCCTTTCTCATCTTGTAAAGATGCCATTGAGTAAAAGTGCTAAAAGCACAAATCTAATGCCCCATCTCTCTCTGACTCTCTCTATCTGCCTCTCGCTTGTATGTCAAGATATAAAATTTGTTGATGCCTCTTGGGTTTTGTGGGCCTTCATCCATACAAGAATTAGCCCCATCAATGAAGCTAATTAAGCAAAGACAACCGCAATTAAGGCAGATGAGAACAGTAATAGTAGATGAAATGGGAAAGCGAGGAATAGCGCTCTGGCATGGAGCATTACTACTTATTCTCATGGAAAATGTTGCAATTCCTAATGATTACAGCAAGTACGACATTGAAGTATGAATAAATTTAATCTCACTGTACACTCTATTAAAATTCGAACCTAAAACTAAAGGACAGTAATATCATGTTGATTTTAATATTCGCCCGAATGCTATACCTCAAGATGACAAGTGATGAGAAAATCCTAAATCCTAATCCACCTAAATTTAAGCAGTTAATCGAATAATTACTTATTCCACTGGTTGCTGTTACTTTCTGATTACATTCACATGGCTAATGGTTCCATTCAATCATCAATATTTGGTTACGACGTCATTATTCTCATTTAGCTTCTGGAACTCGCAAAAGTCAAAACTCCCCAAACAACTAACCCTTTAAACACATGGTCCACACAATCAATGGTCCTAATTAACCCTTGTTAAGTAGATGATAATAATGTTGTATGTGCACCTTTTCCTGTACACGATGATCGATGGGTAAAACCGTAACTGAAGGATTTAATACAAGCGTGAGAACTTGTCATCATGGGAGCCACTTGCTCGTTGCGTGAGTAACATAATCTTGCCCCCGAAAAGGAAAAATAGCTGAATTCCGAAAAACATGGAGATTATAATACCATAATTTATACATATTGTTTAAGACATTTGCAACAAAATTTATAAGAATAAAACGCATTTATGTGAAGGAAAATACTAGACAGCATCTCTTAGATGGTTTTATAATACCACTAAAGTGATGTAAATTATAATATTGTTGAATTTAAAAAATAAAAAAATAAATAAATTATTAAATATTATTAGATAAATTACGTAATTATTTTACTATCTTCTTCAACTTAGCAAAATTATATGAAGTGTTGCTAAAAAATGAAAGACGTAGAATTAGTTTCACAGCATGCAGTTTATGGGCCCTTAATTCTTATTTAATTAGAAAAGATGAAAAAAATAAAATCCACTGCAAAATATAATACATAAATCAAGAAACTGATTACTAATTTGGACGTCACTCCTCAAATTTGTTGTAAGTCTACTGATTATAAGTTCAAAACGTTATTGATTAACTCTAGATTTTACCACTGGCTGTTCAAAGATTTCGCTTTGACCAACCTATGCCAAAATAAATCAACGCGTCGGGATTTTATTTTGCTTTCCTATATAATTTAATTTTAAATAAAAATAAAATAATCATATAATTTATTTAATAATATTTAATAATTTTTTTTTATTTTTAAATTTTAAATATCAAACAGACTTATATCATATTATTATTACTTCGTTACTATTTTATTTAGCGTTAATTTGTCACTTTTACTTAGCCTGAAGAACAAAGCTTAGAGGGCAAGCGCAAATATAGCGCAATGACGTGCATCTTTTCTATTCAAATGGTCAAGGTCTAGATGCACTCTCGCTGAATTTGAAGTGTATCAACACACCTGCACGCACGTTATACTATAAATAAAAATATTTAACAAAAAAAATATATAATATGATATTAAAAGCCCATTTTTGGTTAGTGTTTGCGTAATTGATGTATTGCCTGGAGTCAAAGGGCTTCCAATGCCGTGATTGGCGCCCAGGAAAACAAAATTTAAATTGCCCCTTCGTTCTTTTTTCTCACGCAATTGCCTTTATTCCTTCAAAATCAATTGCCGCAGAATCAGCAGGAAACCGTGATCTCTGCTTTCTGTAAAAATTCCAGACACCAACCTCCGATCCCCACACCGTTATGCTGACTTGGCATTCTACAGATAAAACATTATCACGATAAAGTAAATTAAATTAAATTACTCAAACATGGACGGCTTACATGGCATGAAGAGTTAGCAAAGCCGTTAAAAAATGGTTGGATTCAGGATTAACTAGATTGGGTAATTGCGTAGATTCACTTAAAATAAAGGGTGTGAGCGTAACTATATGCATCCACAGTGTTAATCAGAATCGCACTCTGATCAATATTTTATCATTTATTATTATCATTCCACACCGTTATGCTTACGTGGCAGTAGAATAAAAATATTATCATGATAAATTAAATTAAATTAAGATTACTTAAAAATTGACAACCTGCAATCAACAGCATGAAGGGTTAATAAACAGTTAAAAAACAGTTGGATTCGAGACTGGGTGGGTCGGGTAAGATTATCTTGAAATAATGAGTACAATTAAGTGTATCGAGACGATACATAAAATCGCAACCTAATTAATATTTTTTTATTATTATTAATTTTTAAAATTAAAATTAAAAATAATATAGATATCATCCTAAACTCTAAACCTAAACCAAATTATATATCTTAAAAACCACTATACCTAAATAAATAGGTAATATCTATTGAATCCTAACCATCTAACAATTAACAACAACCCTTAATTTTTAAAATTTAAAAACAAAAAGGAAATAGAAAGAAAAACTGGAAATAAGAGAATAAGAAAGAAGAAGATAAAAGAAAAAAGGAAAAGAAAAAGGTTGGAAAAGGGACGTTCCATTAAAGTGATTTTGTACTGCAGCTAGCTTTGGGTCCTATAAAAAAGGGCATTTGCTGCAGCTCCTCTTCCCTAACTCCACGCTTGGCTTCCTTCTCTGTCCGCCTCTTCCTCTCTTTGTTTAATTTTGCTTTTCCCTCCTCTTCGTCTTAATTGACTCTGCCAAGTCG
Organism: Carallia pectinifolia; assembly: GCA_037832335.1. NCBI lineage: Eukaryota > Viridiplantae > Streptophyta > Magnoliopsida > Malpighiales > Rhizophoraceae > Carallia > Carallia pectinifolia. Next base: position 7,826,630 of record CM075449.1, read on the forward strand.
GAGCGAACGAGACCGGGGCAACGGCAATGGCGGTGTCTTGGAGATGTTTCGGTGTCTGCGCGGCGGCGCTCTGGCTGATGTTCGCCGGAGTTATGGCCACTGCACGGAACGACGGGATCTCCGCTGTCACTCAGTACGTTTCTAGACTCTTCTTCTTCTTTCCTCTCTCTCTTTCTCTCCTTCCTTCTCTCTAGAGACAATCATTCTGTTTACTTAGTTTCTTGATTTTTCGGAGAAACAGAACCGCCTCTGCTTTGATTTTACTGTGTTTTGTTTATTTGTTTCCATTTTCGCTGATTTGAATCGAAATTTTAGCTGCATTGTCTGTCGACTCCTTAATTTCATCGTTTTAAGCTCTGTTTCGGTTTCTGCTAAAAATTTCGTGATTTAGCCTCATATTGTCGGCCAGACTCCGTCGTTCTAATTTTTTTTTCACTGCTCATTCCTTTGCAATTCTATTAATTGGCCAGATTACTGGTCTCTTGGTTGTTTCTTGAAGATATATTTGGTTTTGAGTTTATGTTTTGGTGTTTTATTTTGAAAATAAAGAGAAAAAAAAAAACCATGCTTTATAGAAGTATAAAAGCAGGAGCTTCATTTTTATGCTCCTAAATTACTTGCAGAATCAGAATGTATTTAATATCGTTGAAGACTCCATTAATGATTTTTTTTCCCCCACTTCTTTCAAGCTCGCAAAGTTATTTTCTCTTCATTTACTCTGCTTACCTATATTAACTTGTGGAAACAGAACTGAAAGTGAGAGCTCACCCAGCCTTCAATGGCATCTGGCAAGAATTACAGAGACAGAGGAATAATAGTTTTAATTTGTCTTGTATTTTAATGCAACAATTTTTATTTTTATTTTTTTAATTTATTTTTTTTAACGAGCTTATTTACTATTTTATCCCAGGAATGTGAAAACTGAGAGGTTGCAGAGTTCAAGCAACTCGTCAATGGCGGCGAGGTAAAAAGATAAAAGATATTATTAAACAAAGGGCTTTGTCCAACGTTATTTTACTCCATGCAATCTCTGCCGTTTGTTCAAGTACTGTTTTCTTTTCATCCGTTGGATGTCTCTTAGGTACCGATCCATGCAACAACTGTCTCTAAGAATCTCAACCGTTGAGATCTCTGGATCTTTAGATCTGGATTGTTTATTCGGTTTTTCGTTTTCTTTGGATTCCTTCGCTCCTAATGAGAAACCCCAAAGCCAAAAAAGCTAAGAATGGGCAATTGGTTCGTATTTTGCAATATTACCCTCGAGCAGTGTCCTTTATTCCCTGCTTAGTGCTAGTGGTGCAAATGGGTAAGCCCAGATCGGGTTAAGGGTAATTTGGTCATTGAGGGCTTTGTTTTTTATCACCGACGGTTCGCCTTGCTGGGTTTCTCTCTCTGAAACTGCTTTTTAACGGTTTTTACTCGACAGTGGACTGCGACCCTGCGTCGGTCTTGAGCAATGCACCCCACTTACTCCCCCCACACTCGCCCATCCGTGCATCGTACCTTTTGTCTCCCTTTTCTTTTTCCTATCTGTTGGAGGGTCCAAAATGAAGGGAATTCGAACTCTCGCCACCTCTGATCAGTTGGCTAAGTACACGTGTCTCAATTTAATACAATTAAAACTGGCTAAGTTAAAGTATTGTTAAATTTGATTTTGGTTGATTCGCTATGTAGATTGTAAAATGATTGATATATAGTTTTTGTTTGAAGCAATTATGTAAACTGTTTTTTTTTTTTTTTTGTATTTGCTTTTTCAGTTCTGAGGAGGTGGACCACTTGAATGAGCATTCAGTTGAGAACCCTGAAGAAGTTGTTGCCATGGTGGAAATGTACATTTCTCTTGTCCCTTTCTTATTAGTGTATTGTTTTAGTGCATTATGGTTAACTTGCCTTTTTAGTTAGAATTCAACTAGGTAATTGAAAAATATCACTGGACAACACTAATGTCGGAGGATTTTGAGGTTGGCGGTGGTTGTAAGGAGTTGTACGCTTGAGGTGGTTATTATTGTTGTCCTTATTGTTACCTTACCTGTCTGGTATTAGAGTCACCAACTCACGCCTCTTTCCATTGAATTCTCTTGCTAATTTTGCAGTAGTTTGTGAAACAAAACTTTTACCCACGTTTGGAGTAATGATTAATTCTTTGTGGAGAAAAATTTTCATTCTTGCCGTTGTCCTTTTTTTGTGAAATTCTCACTTTTTAAAAAAGAGGTACCTGGTGAGGAATCATCATCCCTCTCCACCACGTTCTCTCGACTGCTGCATTCACTGACCCTTTTCACGCTGTTTCGCTCCTCAACCTGTCAACACTTTTTTACCACTGACCTGTTCCAATGTTAATTCGTTATACCACACGCGTAATTGCACTCGAGAAGTACAAAGTTGGCATGTCTTTTTTTTTTTTTTATGCGTTTTTTTCTTAAAAATGAATGCTGTTTAGGCTCAGCTGAAGATGGGATAATGCAAAATTATATGATTGATTGTCGTGGATGCATGTGGGTTCTTAATTCTTGTAGAGTTACTGTGAGTGATAGTTTCTTCGGCCAAGTATGGGCTACAGGACAAATCTAACGGACAAAATTTTTTCCTTTTTTTTTTTTTGGCCTTCTGTA